>JBBDGP010002883.1:0-568030 GCA_037952835.1 Lithobates septentrionalis | reverse complement strand
GAAGGAGCCATCAGAAGATGGGGACACTGTAGTCATAAAGGGATGGACATGGTCACCAACAATACTCAGGTAGGCCGTGGTGATTAAACCCCATCCCCCGCACCATTACATCCCTAACCACCAGCCTGAACCGGTGATACCCCATCCCCCACACCATTACACCCCCACCACCAGCCTGAGCCGGTGATATCCCATCCCCCACACCATTACACCCCCACCACCAGCCTGAACCGGTGATACCCCATCCCCCACACTATTACACCCCCACCACCAGCCTGAACCGGTGATATCCCATCCCCCACACCATTACACCCCCACCACCAGCCTGAACCGGTGATATCCCATCCCCCACACCATTACACCCCCACCACCAGCCTGAACCGGTGATACCCCATCCCCCACACCATTACACCCCCACCACCAGCCTGAACCGGTGATACCCCATCCCCCACACCATTACACCCCCACCACCAACCTGAACTGGTGATACCCCATCCCCCACACCATTACACCCCCACCACCAGCCTGAACCGGTGATACCCCATCCCCCGCACCACAACACCCCCACCACCAGCCTGAACCGGTGATACAAGGCAGGATGGATCCATGCGCCAAATTCTGACCCCACCATCTGAATGTCGCAGCTGAAATTGAGACTCCATCAGACCAGGCAAGGTTTTTCAAATCTTCTATTGTCCAATTTTGGTGATCTGTGCCAGTTGTAGCCTCAGTTTCCCGTTCTTAGCTGACAGGAGTGGCACCCGGTGTGGTCTTCTGCTGCTGTAGCCCATCTGCTTCAAGGTTGGATGTGTTGTGTGTTCAGAGATGGTATTCTGCATACCTTGGGTGTAACGAGTGGTTATTTGAGTTACTGTTGCCTTTCTATCATCTGGAACCAGTCTGCCCATTCTCCTCTGACCTCAACAAGGCATTTTCCTCCACACAACTGCCGCTCACTGGATATTTTCTCTTTTTCCCACCATTCTCTGTAAACCCGGAGAGGTGGTTGTGTGTGAAAATCCCAGAAATACTCAGACCAGCCCGTCTGCCACCAACAACCATGCCACGTTCAAAGTCACTTCAATCCCCTTTCTTCTCCCATTCTGATGCTCGGTTTGAACTTCAGCAAGTCGTCTTCACCACATCTAGATGCCTAAATGCATTGAGTTGCTGCCATGTGATTGGCTAATTAGCAATTTGTGTTACCGAGCAACTGAACAGGTGTACCTAATAATGTGGCCGGTGAGTGTATAGTTTATGCTGTATTCTATAGTGCAGACTTTTTCAACCAGGGTGGCCCCTGGGTTCTTTAACCCCTTCCTGTCTGGCCTATTGTAATATGACGTCCCAGGCGGGAGCCCTATTATCCTGGGAGGACGTCATATGGCGTCCTCCCAGGATTGCGCCCCGTGGTCCGCGCTCAGGCGCGCCTGTGGCCACCGAATACGGCCGATGACAGATCACTGTACCGGTCCGCTGCTGATACCATGTGATCGCTGTGGCCAATCACAGCAGATCACATGGCAATTGTACACAATGAATGGCTTTGTTTCATGCCAGTCATGTGTACTATTGTAATGAGCTCTGTGATTGGTCACAGTGATCACATGGTACAGACAGGGTCAATCACAGCTAATCACGATAGTAAACACTGAATGGATAATTCAGTTCAGAAAAAAATGGTTGCTTATAACTGAAAAATTCACAGTTATAGGCAATCATAGTGTGTAAAAAAAAACAAAAAAAAAAAACCCGAATCACCTCCCCAGAGTAGTAGTGTTACTATGGTCGCTGTATGCAAAAAAAATATATAAAAAATAAAAATTGTTAAAAATAAAAAAAACGAAAAAATTCTAAAAAAAATAAATAATAAATAAATAAAAATAAAAAATCATGTATATATATCAATTTTTTTACATATAAAAAAATATAAAAAATAAAAACTGTAAAAATAAAAAAAACGAAAAAATTCTAAAAAAAAAAATAATAAAAAATAAAAATAAAAAATCATGTATATATATTTTTTTTACATATAAAAAAAATATAAAAAATAAAAATTGTAAAAATAAAAAAACGAAAAAATTCTAAAAAAAAAATAATAAAAAACAAAAATAAAAATCATGTATATATATATTTTTTTACATATAAAAAAAATATAAAAAATAAAAACTGTAAAAATAAAAAAAAAGAAAAAATTCTAAAAAAATAAATAATAAAAAATAAAAATAAAAATCATGTATATATATTTTTTTTACATATAAAAAAAATATAAAAAATAAAAATTGTAAAAATAAAAAAACGAAAAAATTCTAAAAAAAAAATAATAAAAAATAAAAATAAAAAATCATGTATATATATATTTTTTTACATACTGTCACCAGTCAGTGTCCCTGATCACCGCCACACCAATTATATGATGGCACTGTACTGCACTGGTGTCAGTACGTAAAAAATGTTTAAAAAAATTGTGAACATTTTTATATTTTTTTTTATTAATTTTCCAAAAAATTGTGACAAAAAATGACAACTTACAAAATACTTGCCATGCCTCATACTGAATTCCTTGGACTATTTATCGTACTTTCCAATAAAGGGGTAATTTGGGGGGGGGGGGGTATTTGTTCTGTCCTGGTGATTTCGGGCCACAAGAAATGAGATCGGCCGTCAGTACATCAGGATTGATCGATGATCAGATATACTGTATATCCCTTAGTTTGTGGCACCTATAACTTTCCTACACACTAAATAATATACACCGATTTGGGTTATTTTCACCCAAGAAATGGAGCAGAATACATTTTGGCCCAAATTAATGAAGAACGGTAATTTATTTGCAAGATTTTATAACAGAAACAAAGAAAAACTTTTTTTTTTTTTTTCAAAATTTTCTTTTTTCGTTTATTTTGCGAAACAAAAACAAAAAGAAAAAACCCGGGTGGCGATTAAATACCACCAAAAAAGAAAGCTCTATTTGTGTGAAAAAAATGATAAAAATTTCATATGGGTACAGCGTTCCATGACGGCGCAATCGTCGTTCAAAGTGTGACAAGGCTGAAAGCTGAACATTGGCCTGGAAAGGAAGTTCTTTTGTTCCTCATAGACATAAAAAAAAAAAAAAAAAAAAGCCTATCACTCATCATTGCCTAATATTCAGTAAATAACCAATTAGAAAAATTGCCACAGTTAATGGATCCTGTTTGCATCATCGGGGGGCCCTCCTGGGAGTCGGTTCCCAGCCATGCACTTCCCTCCCCTAGGCATAGAAGTAGTTGAGTTGAGTGAATGTGCGCTCTACAGACAGGAAGAGCTGGATTCATTGTATCCTCAACCCATGGGAGATATTTCCAGCCAAAGACATTTCGCTGTCCCGTTACCAGCCCGCTGGGAATGGATGGCTGTAATCTAGACGACTTAGAGCACCATGGGAAGCCTACAGGCCGACGTTGGCCGAGTTCTCCAAACCAGCACCGGTCTTCAGTACCCATAATGAAGTGTTGGGATCCGAGACCTATGGCTGTGCTTTCCTGGATGGTCCATGCTTTGGTTATACGGGTATTGGATGGAAGGCAGAGAACTCGATATTTTTATATTCATATGGGCCCGTTACATGAATGAAACGACTATATCCCCGTGGAATTCAATCTATATGTGTAAATCTGAGTTGTCAGGCTCTGGCTTGCATGTGTATGGCTTCAGTAATGAACCTTCTGAAGTCATATTAAAGACTGAGGTCACCTTAGAATTAAATTGACCGTGCAGTCAAGGGGCCTCCATAGATTTACAAAAATGCTGCAGCTTTGAAAAATATTTGCTTAATGTAATTGGCCTATAGGCTGTTTGCAGCATCTCTGGAACGTGGCTGAAAAACCCATATTGTTGGCATACCCCTGTCCTGCCTTGTTGCTAGGGTGTGCTATATGTGGTCAACCTAGCCATTTGTGGCACCCATGAAGCCTGGCTGAAAGTCCCGCATTCTTACCATTCCCCTGTCCTGCCTTGTTGCTAGGGTGTGCGGTATGTTGGCACTCCCCACCATTTGTGGCACCCATGAAGCATGACTGAAAATCCCACATTCCTAGCATTCCCCTGTCCTGCCTTGTTGCTAGGGTGTGCGGTATGTTGGCACTCCCCACCATTTGTGGCACCCATGAAGCATGGCTGGCAAACTCCTATTGTTAGCATTCCCCTGTCCTGCCTTGTCGCTAGGGTCTTTTGTTATATACACTATATTACCAAAAGTATTGGGACGCCTGCCTTTACACACACATGAACTTTAATGGCATCCCAGTCTTATACCCCGTACACACGGTCGGATTTTCCGATGGAAAATGTCCGGTCGGAGCGTGTTGTCGGAAATTCCGACCGTGTGTGGGCTCCATCGGACATTTTCCATCGGATTTTCCGACACACAATGTTTGAGAGCAGGAGATAAAATTTTCCGACAACAAAATCCGTTGCCGGAAATTCCGATCGTGTGTACACAAATCTGACGGACAAGGTGCCACGCATGCTCAGAATAAATAAAGAGATGAAAGCTATTGGCCACTGCCCCGTTTATAGTCCCAACGTACGTGTTTTACGTCACCGCGTTCAGAACGATCGGATTTTCCGACAACTTTGTGTGACCGTGTGTATGCAAGACAAGTTTGAGCCAACATCCGTCGGAAAAAATCATAGGATTTTGTGGTCGGAATGTCCGATCAATTTCCGACCGTGTGTACGGGGCATTAGTCCGTAGGGTTCAATACTGAGCTGGCTCCGCCCTTTGCAGCTATAACAGCTTCAACTCTTCTGGGAAGGCCGTCCACAAGGTTTAGGAGTGTGTCTATGGGAACGTTTGACCATTCTTCCAGAAGCGCATTTGTGAGGTCAGGCACTGATGTTGGATGAGAAGGCCTGGCTCACAGTCTCTGCTCTAATTCATCCCAAAGGTGTTCCATCGGATTGAGGTCAGGACTCTGTGCAGGCCAGTCAAGTTCCTCCACCCCAAACTTTACCCGTTAGAACACCTTTGGGATGATTTAAGAGCGGAGACTGCGAGCCAGGCCTTCTTATCCAACATCAGTGCCTGACCTCACAAATGCGCTTCTGGAAGAATGGTCAAACATTCCCATAGACACCCTCCTAAACCTTGTGGACGGCCTTCCCAGAAGAGTTGAAGCCTTTGCAGCCGTGGACCAACTCAATATTGAACCCTACGGACTAATACTTTTGGCAATATAGTGTATGAGCAATCCCTGTCATTTGTGGCAGCAGGAGCCACCTGCATTCTAGCAACCAAGGACGCTGGGTGGCAGAGGCCACCTGCATCATATCAACCTATGACACTGGGTGGTAGAAGCCACCTGCATCTTAGAAACATAGGACACACTGTTGGCAACTGCAAACATTGAATGACAAGAGCCACCTGCACCTAGCAACCAATGACACTGGGCAGCAGGAGCTGCCTTCGTCCTTGCAACCCAGAAAGCTGGGCAGCAGGTGCCAACTCTATCCTTATCTGCATGTAAACGTAAGCACAAATGTTACATGGGTATAGTGTACAGAAAAGATTTTACATTGGATCTTGCTGTAAAATCCTATGGTCATATGCATGAGCCCGAAGAAAAGGCTACCTTCAGTGAGGCACCACATGATAAAATAATCGATAGGCAATTCAATTATTTATTATACAAAAAACAAAACCTCCAATGTGACCTGACCACCAAACACGATCACAATACAATTCCATGGAATATTATACCTCCAACACAACCTGACCACAGTCCAGAATGATAATCTCATTATGTAACAATAATATAATGTAAGAATAATATAATGTAACAATAATATAATGTAAGAATAATATAATGTAACAATAATATAATGTAAGAATAATATAATGTAACAATAATTGTAACTTTATGATATTATTACATTGCACAGACACAGATCACTACAACGTACAAAGATCATCCGTCTACAAGGCTGGATGAAAGTCCCGCTCCGTCATTCTTCATACATTTCATTTCCTTTGTAGTTGTAGCGAGTCGTTGTCTTTTGTATCTGGTAATTGGGGGGTTTTCATCTAAGAAGATGAGGTAGAAGTGGAATATTATCTTTCCTGAGATCACAACCTTTATCTAGTACATCTTTTCTTTTCTTTTTTTGTGGTTAGCTATCAAATATTGCCATATGTATTTGTGAATAGTGTATATTAATGAAATATATACGAATTTATATACAGTATATATAAAACAAGGGCTGATATTGAATCTTCTGAACTTTTTTTTTGGGGGGGGGTTGAAGAGTTGGTATTTTGGTATTTTGGTATTCATCCTCTTTAAGTATTGCTGGTATTTCCCTCATCTTCTTCCATCCTCACAATCAGATTCGGAAACCTCCTGAGATGCCCGTGTCACCCATGCCAATCTCTACACGTCATCAGGGGACCGACTACAAGAACCCGGAAAAGACAACTTGCCTCCTGATGTCAGATATTTAGAACTGTGGTCTCCAAACTGTGGCCCTTTGCTTACCTTTATTCGGCCCTTGGTGCACTATTCCTCCCATTTACTGTATATGAGACACTATTCTGCCAACTGACATCAACTATGGGGCACTATTCCTACCAATGATACCAATGATGGGGCACTATTCCTCCCAATAATACCAATGATGGGGCATTATTCCTCCCATTGATACTAATGATGGGGCACTATTCCTCCCACTGATACCAATGATGGGGCACTATTCCTCCCACTGACACCAATGATGGGGCACTATTCCTCCCAATGATACCAATGATGGGGCACTATTCCTCCCAATGATACCAATGATGGCGAACTATTCATCCCACTGATACCAATGATGGGGCACTATTCCTCCCACTGATTCCAATAATGGGACACTATTCCTTCCACTGATACCAATGATGGGGCACTATTCTTCCCAATGATACCAATGATGGGGCACTATTACTCCCAATGATACCAATGATGTGGCACTATTTCTCCCACTGATACCAATGATGGGGCACTATTCCTTCCACTGAAACCAATGATGGGACATTGTTCCTCCCACTGATACCAATAATTGGGAACTATTCCTCTCACTGAAACCAATGATGGGGGCACTATTCCTTCTAATGATACCAATGATGAGGCACTATTTCTATAAATGACAACAATGATGGGGCACTGTTCCTCCCACTGAAACTAATGACTGGGCACTATTCCTACCAATTCTACCAATGATGGGGCACTATTTCTCCCACTGATACCAATGATGGGGCACTATTCCTTCCACTGAAAAAAATGATGGGACATTGTTCTTCCCAATGATACCAATGATGGGGCACTATTTCTTTAAATGACACTAATGATGGGGCACTGTTCCTCCCACTGAAGCTAATGATGGGGCACTATTCCTACCAATTCCACCAATGGTGCGACACTATTCCTCCCACTGACACCAATGATGGAGCACTATTTTTCCTACTGAAACCAATGATGGGGCACTATTCCTCCCACTGATACCACTGATGGGGCATGATTCTTTCCACTGACACCAATGATGGGACACTATTCCTCCCAATGATAATAATTGGGAACTATTCCTCTCACTGAAACCAATGATGGGGGCACTATTCCTTCTAATGATACCAATGATGGGGCACTATTTCTTTAATAGACTACAATGATGGGGCACTGTTCCTCCCACTGAAACTAATGACTGGGCACTATTCCTACCAATTCTACCAATGATGGGGCACTATTTCTCCAACTGATACCAATGGTGGGGCACTATTTCTCCTATTGAAACCAATGGTGGGGCACTATTCCTCCCACTGACACCAATGATGGAGCACTATTCCTCCCACTGACACCAATGATGGAGCACTATTCCTCCCACTGACATCAATGATGGGAAACTATTCTTCCCCTCCAAAACCAAATGTGGTGATGTTTTGTCCCAATGAAATTTCCACTCCCTGAAGTCTGTAGGACAATAAACTGGCCCTAGTTTAGAATATTGCAGCACCGGACCCGGCACATGGCCATGGAGTAGTAAGTTACATCAGACAATGTTGGATCCGCTGAACGTGTGATTATGTTCATTGAGGACCAACAATGGACAAGAGCAGAAGAAATAGAAACATAAAGAGGAAGTGAAGCATTTCTTTCTAGATTAAAATGTTATTAAACCGCTTTTAGGGCTCCTTTACATGAGCGGTACTCTCTACCGCCTCTCTGAAAAGCGATCTGTAGTGGAGCAGCGACAGCCACACATTCAGCCAAGCAGTGGGACCTTTTCATATTTGTGCAGTGGGCCCCCTTTCCTGCCATCCTGCCCCCCCCCCCCCAGTGGCAGAACACCAGGGTCCAGTTGCAAGTGTGACCTTTGCAACCCTGGCAGTTCCACCACTGTCTGGTACACACAGCCTTTTTATCACATCTTCGTGGACACCTCATTTTTATATCTACGTAGGGTTGGAGAACCTTTCCTGAACTGGTCCAGTAGATGGACATCCAATAAATCCATGCGATGCTGTATGTGTTTGCCATTACGACACGCTCATGTTGTGCCTGTGATCCTGAAAGAAATCAGGAAACGTCTCCCGTGCAATAGTACTATTCTTCCCTCTTCAATAAAAGTGGAATTTGCAGTTGGATTGGGATCCCTGTAGCGTTTGAAAGTGGCCATGGAGAGGGTTGGGGGGGGGGGGGGGGGGAGGCAGAAAAAGTTGTGAAAGGAGCTTTTGTCTCTTTAAAAGCCAGCTAATAACTCCACAGGTGGGGGAGCCGCGTCCTCGCCTCCCGGGACCATACGGCCGCACTATCTCTAGCAAACTTTCCTTTTTTTCCTGAAGGCACAAGAAATCAGTGAATGAGTTTACAGCCTTCGGGAGTCCTGCCTCGTGGTTTGCCAGCGGGAGACGACAAAATCCCCTCCTCTCCCTCCCCAACATCACCCAGAAAAGAAAACAGGGAGCTTCTGAGAGAAAGCACTGCCCTTTACCAAAATTGCATGGGCTTTTCCCAGGCGCCATTGTTGGCTGTTGCTAGGAGACAAGAGGTCTTCAGGTGTCACCAGGGAGACAAGGGCCTGGGTATTTGGTTTTAGGTCAGCCACAATAAAGACGGCAGAATGGAACGGGCATCCTCAGGACCTCCTCAGTCATTTGTCAGGCTATTTTAGCCCCCAGCGTCTATTCAGTAGCACTGAGAAGAGGGTATGTCACTGGAGGGGAGAGTAGGGAAACATAGCTAGACTATATGGCTATTGAAAGGGTTGAATTGGGAGAACATAAACATGTTAAGTAATTAAACGGAACAAGATGGATTCCTGGGAGTTAACTATCCCAGTCAAAACAGGTCAATCTATTCTGTGCCACATATATACGACGTTAGGCGCTGCCTTCTGCATGGGGAAAAAGAAAGAAACCCCTTCGCCTTACCTAGGTTGTACATTACCGGCACACTCCAATGTAGGAGTTGCATCGCATTGGGGCAGGACAGTGGCTTAGTGGTTAGCAGCCTTCCCTTGCAACACCAAGGTCCTCGACTGAATCCCAACCAGGACACTACCTGCATGGAATTTGCATGTTTATCATGTAAAGTCAAGGTGACAGCTCTGCATTCACTGGTATCCTGACATGTAGGTCTCCAAAACCAGTTCCATGTATAGGACAGGGATGGTCCAGAGAAGCATATTTAAAACTAGGGCTCACAGACCTGAGATAGGGTATGACGTTTTCAAAAGTATTTGCAGCGGTTTTTCACTTACAATAGTGCCGGGTAGGTCCTACTTGTAAGAAATCCATTTTGGAACAGAAGCAGCTCCTTGTGGCCAGCTGTGTGGGAATGGCAGTGTCCTGGTACACCCTTGTGGAGCAAGGCTCAACTCTGTTATGTTAGTGGTCAGTAAGAGAAGGGCCCCCTTACATTGATGGCCAGTATAAAAAGTAGACAGTGGGAAGAATGCTCCTCAGATTGATGGGTGGTGGGAAGATTATCCCTTACATTGGTGATCAGCAGGAAGAATGATTCTTACATTGGAGGAATGGAGGCCAGTCCATTACATTGGTGATCAGTGGGAAGAATTTTCCTTAAATTGGTGATCAGTGAGAAGAATGTTCCTTACATTGGTGATCAGTGAGAAGAATGTTCCTTACATTGGTAGTTAGTGAGAAGAATGTTCCTTACATTGGTGATCAGTGGGAAGAATGTCCCTTACATTGGTGATCAGTGGGAAGAATGTTCCTTACATTGGTGATCAGTGAGAAGAATGTTCCTTACATTGGTGATCAGTGAGAAGAATGTTCCTTACATTGGTGATCAGTGAGAAGAATGTTCCTTACATTGGTGATCAGTGGGAAGAATGTTCCTTACATTGGTGATCAGTGAGAAGAATGTTCCTTACATTGGTGATCAGTGAGAAGAATGTTCCTTACATTGGTGATCAGTGGGAAGAATGTTCCTTACATTGGTGATCAGTGGGAAGAATGTTCCTTACATTGGTGATCAGTGAGAAGAATGTTCCTTACATTGGTGATCAGTGAGAAGAATGTTCCTTACATTGGTGATCAGTGAGAAGAATGTTCCTTACATTGGTGATCAGTGAGAAGAATGTTCCTTACATTGGTGATCAGTGAGAAGAATGTTCCTTACATTGGTGATCAGTGGGAAGAATGTTCCTTACATTGGTGATCAGTGAGAAGAATGTTCCTTACATTGGTGATCAGTGGGAAGAATGTTCCTTACATTGGTGATCAGTGGGAAGAATGTTCCTTACATTGGTGATCAGTGAGAAGAATGTTCCTTACATTGGTGATCAGTGGGAAGAATGTTCCTTACATTGGTGATCAGTGAGAAGAATGTTCCTTACATTGGTGATCAGTGAGAAGAATGTTCCTTACATTGGTGATCAGTGAGAAGAATGTTCCTTACATTGGTGATCAGTGGGAAGAATGTTCCTTACATTGGTGATCAGTGGGAAGAATGTTCCTTACATTGGTGATCAGTGAGAAGAATGTTCCTTACATTGGTGATCAGTGAGAAGAATGTTCCTTACATTGGTGATCAGTGAGAAGAATGCTCCTTACATTGGTAGTTAGTGGGGAAAATAGAAAAGAGATCCTTGGAGTTATTGGTAAGTTTTCTGAGAGGCAGAAATTGCTCAAGTTGCCACAATCGACCTCTGGGGGATCCTAGAATTTCACTCTTTAAGCAAGGCCAATGTGGGGAAATGGATGCTCAGAACCTAGACATGCATTCTTGGTCATTACGATCTATTTTAATCACTGACACTGAAATGACTAACCAACCGGTGTCAAGTCAAAGCTCCTAATCTGTATACTTTTTTCCTTGATGACAGGTTTCCTTTAATATCTTAATGGTAATCATGTTTATGGTTTGCCCCCCCCTCTGACATCTATGGTCAGGAGAAGAGGACAAATACAAGTCTTGTATTTTTTTCTCTGGTATATGACATAAATGTTGGTTTATTGAAATGACATTTGGGTTGCCTTGTACAGTTTGGATAAAAATAGTGCTTAGATGATTTCCTTTACTCTTCTTTATTATTACAATTACGATCGCTGCGACAGAAATCTGAGAGGTTGACACTCTGTAATACATTTTTCTTGCTTGTCACTTCAGTAACGCAAGGCATTGCATAATAGATTGATCCTCCAGAAAAACGATCACATCTGGCTTCCTCAGCTTTAATTTCACATATAAAATGATTAGCATAATGCCTATAAATGCAAAACCTGTTTTTCAAAGTTTGTGTCTTGTTAAGTTTACCATACACGATTTGTGGGGGTGGACAGCCTTGCTCGGCAGGCTATAAAAATGTTGGGCCTACACTTCAGTAACTAATATCCTATGGGGACCCGGCGCAGTACATTAAGAAATCAGAAGCATATTAAGGAGCTGTGAGTCATGGCTGGTTCAATCCACTGGAGACCGCCATTTGGTGAACATGATATGTAAGCTTGTTTTTGTGAGGGGAAGTATCATACGCTGAACTTTCATATTGCGCTAAAAAAAAATTTTTTTGTCTGTTCTCAACTGTACATTTTCCCAGCTCATTGTACTTTTTGCGTCAAAATGGCAAATAATGCCAAAGCGTTGCTGATACGAGGACAGTATTCTGTACCAGTTGTGTCTTCTGATTCTTGTGTTTGAATGCGAGTCAACCCCTTGAGGCTTATGAGCTCATCACTCTGTAGCCTGTAAGCGGCACATTACCGTGACATAATATTATCCCTTATAAAACAGGTGTCTGTCCTACATCAGCTCCCCCTTACTTTAATACTATACTATTCTATGAGCAATGAGCAAAGGTGGGTTGAACCCCCACCTACACTGACCGCCAATGCTAGGAGGCAATTTCTGTCAACCAGGAAAGAACCGTGTTTCTCAAACCAGGCTTCCATGGAACTATAGGGTTCCCCCTAGTGTTGCCTGGGGTTCCTTGACGAATGAGAAAAGTTGGTTGATCTCCCACCTTCACTGACCAATGCAAAGAGACAATTTTTCCCAACCAGGAGAGAGCAGTGTTTCTCAACCAGGGATCCATGGAACTCTAGGCTCCTCTTGAGGTTAAGCAAAGGTGGGCTGAACTCTCACCTACACTGACCACCAGTGCAGGGAGGCAATTTTCTTCAACCACAAGAGAGCAGTGTTTCTCGACCAGGGTTTCATGGAAACCAAGGGTTCCTCCTGATGTTGCCTGGGGTTCCTTGAGCAATGAGAAAAGTTGGTTGATCTCCCACCTTCACTGACCAATGCAAAGAGACAATTTTTCCCAACCAGGAGAGAGCAGTATTTTTCAAACCAGGGTTCCATGAAATCTTAGGATTCCTCGTGATGGTTGCCTGGGGTTCCTTGAACAATGAGCAGAGGTGGGTTGAACTCTCACCTACACTGACCACCAATGTAAGGAGGCAGTTTTCTTCAACCAGGGGAGAGCAGTGTTAATCAACCAGGGTTTTGTAGAATCCTAGGGTTCCTCCCGGTGTTGCCTGGGGTTCCTTGAGCAATGAGCAAAAGTGGGCTAATCTCCCACCTTCACTGACCAATGCAAGGAGACAATATTTCTTAACCAGGAGAGAGCAGTGTTTCTCAACCAGGGATCCATGGAACACTAGGCTCCTCTTGAGGTTGCCAGGGGTTCCTTGAGCTTAAATAAGCAAAGATGGGCTGAACTCTCACCTACACTGACCACCAATGCAAGGAGAGAATTTTCTTCAACCACAAGAGAGCAGTGTTTCTCGACCAGGGTTTCATGGAAACCTAAGGTATCTCCTGATATTGCCTGGGGTTCCATGAGCAAAGGTGGATTGATCTGCCACCTTCACTGGCCAATGCAAGGAAACCATTTGCCTCAACCAGGAGAGAGCAGTGTTTCTCAAACCAGGGTTCCATGAGACTCTAGGGGTTTCTTGAGTAATGAGCAAAGGTGGGTTGACCCACCACCTTCACTGACCACCCATGTAAGGGGGCAATCTTCCTCAACCAGGAGAGACTTAGAGGGAAAGCTGGAGTTCAGATTTAATATCACAACATTGACTTGCTTGGCTCCTCCAGCCTCACCTCATGTTTAAATGAACTATGTGACACCCGAACCTGTTTGTGTGGTACAATACATCTCTTTAGAGACAGAAACAGATCATGAATCTCTACAGTTCAGCAAAATATGCTTTTGCTGTATAAATAGCAGCTCAGTGGAACATTGACAGGAAACATATACATTCACATAGTAGGAAGCATTTGAATAAATACTGCATTCAGAGTCGATGGTTTTACACATACCAAGTTAATACTACCCAACCCATCTCACCCTGGAGTAACAATTATTCTTGGATCAGTACCCTTTGAGAAAAAAAATCACCTTCTCCAGTACCAACGAGCCAATCTTCCAAGCATTATGTTTGCAATCAAAATAATTCTTCCATAATAGCACTCTCTTTATTTTTCTTTTCCCTTTCCAAATCACTTTCCTGTTTGCCTGACTCAGGGGGTCTATATGTCCTAATTGAGCGACTGTACTTATTCAGCCAGAATCTTACATTCCGGGAAATCTGTCCATCGAATGTTGATCCACGGGGGGGCACTTAATCATGTATATCACATTGCCGGTCTCATGTGTACTTCTTGATTGGAAACTTGATGCCCCTACTTGGATGGGGAGCAAACTCACCCCTAATTATAGCCAAATAGTTTTGCCAATTTCTACGTGGAAAAGTAGCAAATTGAGGAACAGATAGCGATCTTTGTACTCTACTTTCAGCCCTCCCTCACTCATAAAAGCTATATTTTCTCCTTTTTGTGATTTACAAATTTAGGAGAGGTAATGGAAACTTTCTAAAGATCTACCAGGGCCCGGTGTTTGAATATTATTACATAAAACTAAATATTGCGGCCATTATAGTGCCATTAACATCTCCATTATCCAATGTATCTATGCCTGAAAAGGAGGCCATAAAATGCATTGGTGACGTACTTTAACCCATTCTTATGACTGCCTCTGCTGACAACACATTGGTTCCATATTGGAGACTTATCACTTCTACCAAATTATAGTGATTATTATGGAAAAATTGGTATCATATGTAGGCTGTAAAGAATCTGGCAATCTAACACACAGACAGGGGCATCAAAGCTACCTTAGAAGAGCAATTATGAGGGCTTCTGACCACCTAAAAGGCTGGCTATTACCGACTAGGTTTTCCAAATTTTGGTATATCTTGGAAAATAATTCCCTTGTCTAACTTAGAAGAGGGTAGGAAGAGGGTAGGAAGATATCAACTGCATACACACCTCTTGTATCTGCCAGGCTAGTTGCAGGAGAAATGGTTTAGATCAGTCTTTGTTAACCTTTTTACCTCAGAAGAACCCTTAAAATAATTTTCAGGTCTCGGGGAGCCCTTACTGAACCCAATTAATGGGAGCCAAAAGTAGAAAGAATGCAGCCCTTACAGTGGTGGTCAGAATATCACCCTTACAGCCAGCTAAAAAGATGACTGGGTCATGTTGCTGGCTTTGCTTTGGCCCAGAACTATGCAGGCTCCATCAGATAGGAGGTCAATCATCCACAGCTTAAGGAACCCCTTGCAACCTCTGAAGGAACCCTGGTTGAGAATGGCTGTGACGGGAGTCACTGTTGGGCGCAGGGTGACCAAGAAAATGAATGAACCCTGAGAATATGATTGGATTACTTAAAATGGGACAGTAATATTTATCCACAATATCTCCCAGGATATATGTAAAGACTATTCTTGGTTTGTTTGATTCTGAACTCAACATGTTAGTTGAGAGAGCTGATCACATTGGCCTCTAGAATTGGGTGGGAGCCGGACAGTCTCCTCATACTATAATTTGTTGCCTACTAGGCTGAGGAGGGGGGGATCACTGTTTGTATTGTTAATTGTAATTAGCTCCTGCTATTGTGAGAAGGTGTCCTGTGTTTATACTAATGTGTGAAGCTCGGTGACCACAAGTCTGTCCTAAAAGGTCATGTCTAGTCTGGGTAAATGATTTAGTAATCTAGCTCATGTTAATTAGGTTTCTGGTTACAGTTAAATTGTGAGAGTAATATGAGCAGGAGGTAGGAACCTCCTCTTTAACTATATATAAAGACTTGTAATTTTGGTTCTAATAAAGAGTCTGATTCCTGTTTGACCCTCCGTACAAAGCCTCGTCTTGTACTTGGGGGGAAGAATTATTCGCATGGGTTTCATGTTCGGCTGATTGGAGTGTTCGGTAGCTTCCTTTGTGTTCAGAAATGGAATGTCCTAAACGGCTTTAACCCCTTTCACATTCAGGGTGTCGTTACAGGCTGGTTTAGATCCTACAGACAAGGAGTAGATATTTCTCCATCCCTTGTTCTCAAGGAGACATCTACCTCTATGGCCAGCTTTACTTTCAGACTAATGCACAACAAGTCTCTTGCCAATGTATTTTCTACACCAGGATCCATAGGTCACCCTCCACAAACTGACATACCGGTGACCTTCTTTTTCCTCCTCCTGCTCATCCCAGTCTTCCTTTGGTCTTCATAACTAATCTGACCTCTACAGCTTTGTCATCACTTACTTCGTCTTACAAACTGACACTTTTCTGCATCCCACCAGCCGTCAGATCTTGTTCATTAGTCTTATGAAACACTCAGTACGGCTTCTAGTTACATTAACAAAGTTACCATTATCACAGAGGAATGATGCTCAGTGTCGGGGCCGTACAGTATTATCATTATAAACAGCCTTTGTCCTTTCAGACTCTGAAGACCATCTTATGATCCAGACTTATGACACTCTTAAACTGTAAAAGAAAAATAGCAAAATTAGAACTGTTTTAACAAAACATCATGTGTGTGATCTCTGATTCCAAGAGTGCTGGAGCCAATCTGGAATTAGTCCTGGCACACATACAGGAGTGATATTGTTATGGTGCTCTCAGAATCCTTGGTGGGTCTTCCAAAACTACTAGTGTCTGAATCCCTGCCAGGACTTCAGAATCCCTGCCTTGACTTCTAATGGTATTCATGGAATTCCTGCCAGAACCACCAGTGGTACTCTCAGAATCTCTGCTAGGACTTCCAGTGGTACTCACAGAATCTCTTCCAGGACTTCCAATGGCACTCGCAGAATCGCTTCCACCACTTCCAATGGTTGCAGTAGCAACACTAGTGTCACGGTCAGGGATCAGGCTCGGAGACCAGTAGCAGTAGATAGGCTCCCATTGACCAGCTGGATAAGTCCAGAAGCAGGTCACCTTGGCAGATACCACACGGCTCACCCAAGGTGCGCAGTCTAACCACTAACCTGTGTTCACCAGAGCTCCTGATGGTGGAGATGGGTTTTGCTGCATGTTGGTACCAGGTTGCAGTCCTCAGGATCACCCCACCAGGAGGTGAGCAAGTAGGAGGCCAGTACCAGATATAGCAGGTAGGAATCCAGCAGAAGCGCAGTCAGTAAACAAGCCAAAAATTGGTAGTGAATGGTTGCAGTGGTTGAGATTAAGTTGAAGAGTTGAGGAACAAGCCAAAAGTTGGTAACGAGTCGTAGCGATGATACAGACAGAAATGTGGCAAACAGGAAGTGCAGAGACATGGCGTAAATGGAAAGTTAATGGGAGGAGCAAAGAGTTCAAGGTTCAAGAAAAAGAGGGTTCAAGGCAAGATCAATCACGGAATTGTCCAGGGAGCTTGTCCAGGTATCCCAGGTGACTCTGAAAGAAGAGACATCACCAGGCACAGCAGAGGTCACAGGTACAGACCTGGGTCCTGACACAGGACGTCCACTGTTTGCAGTAGCACCAGTGGGTATGTCCTCCAGAAGGGTGTTTAGACTTCAACCTTGTGAAGTGACTTGTGATGTGTCTTATGGCCAGCTACCTGAGAGCTAAAGCCCTATAATACTTGCCAGTTGCCCGTTTATTGCCAATCCGGGTTGAGCTGACTACTCTCTTGCTTGCTGCCTGCCTAGACCTCTGCTCGGACCTGACTACTCTCTTGCTTGCTGCCTGCCTAGACCTCTGCTCGGACCTGACTACTCTCTTGCCTGCCTCAACCCCTGCCCGGACCTGTCTACGCTCTCATTTGCAGCTCTGTAAACAGTCTCCACTGTGTAGCTTCTCTGTTTCAGTCAACCCTGGGGGTACAACCTGGTATCAGTTTGCAGCAAAGTAAGCCGGAATCACTAGGGTTCCTGGTCCATCTCCACCATCAGGAGCTGTGGTGAAGGCCAACTGCCATTCAAAAACCTTGCCTTAGGTGAGCCCGTGTGGCGTGCCATGGAGGACATAACAGTTATCCCCATTCCTGTACCTTCAGAATAACCCTTTCCCGAATAAGCAGGCCAGGTATTTCCAAGTCTCCAGCTGTAGGATCAGAGTTCCATCCATAAACACATATCAGAATCTTGCCGAATTTGGCTGCAAAGAATCTGTAAATTTAGAATAAAATGAATTGCGTAGACTTTTTTGGCTGTTCCTGAATAGTGTTAGCCCTTAACTCGTTGTTTTCTTGTTTCTTTGCGTTTGCTAAATTCTTTATAGAAAGGTGGACGACTGTTCAGCCATAATGTGTTGATGTACAAATGCCTGAGGGAAGAAGGCTCTCCACATTTTTCTGTGCAGTTATCTTTAGGCGTGGTGAGCGCGCATTGAACACAACCGGTTATTTGTGAACCACATCCTCTACGTTTCAGTGGGGGTTCCTAAACTGCCTACTAAACCAGGTCTAGAAGGATCTGTGGTGCAGTCAGTATACAGACGGCATTCTTCTGAGCAGGCAAGTAAATAGTCCCCAAAATGTAATATAATCTGTAAATATCATTATGTAGCCATCACTCTACAGATACTCCACCCTCCGTACTTTGTGTGAGTCCAGCAAGTGATCACTGCAGATAATCGCTGGCTATGTAGACAACCGCGAATAGCCGTCAAGCTAGCATTATGGTGAGCGGGGATGGTGACCACACCTATCTGCTCAGAGCTGCAGCAGGAATCCGAAGATTCCTACCATTACAATTCGCATCAGCCTAAATCACCGGTGTGAATGTAGCCTTATAGAGAAAACACACGAGAAATCCCTTACTGACCCGACCTTTTCTAGAACTTTTTGTTCACAAGTTTAAATCAGGGGCACTATTCCTCCCACTGATACCAATGATGGGACACTATTCCTCCCACTGATACCAATGATGGGACACTATTCCTCCCACTGATACCAATGATGGGGCACTATTCCTCCCACTGATACCAATGATGGGACACTATTCCTCCCACTGATACCAATGATGGGACACTATTCTTCTCACTGATACCAATGATGGGACACTATTCCTCCCACTGATACCAATGATGGGACACTATTCTTCTCACTGATACCAAGGATGAGGAACTATTCCTTCCACTAATACCAAAGATGGGACCAAAGAAAGAATGATACGACCAGTTTAAGGTATTGAATTCTCTCTTTTTTTTAAAAAATATACCAGGCAGCCCCGTAGAGGATATTCGAGCGGTACAGACAATTGGTGATTAGGGCCCCTGCCAGCACTGGGAAAGCACTTTTCATAGCTACATGCCTTAATGTAAGTCGCATACGTTATTTTCTAGCTGAAATGCGATTGCTTTAGATACAGGCGATATGCATGTGTATATATATTAGTAATCATGTTGTTGTTTGAAATTCTAGAATGTGATGCAGTCCTTCCCTGAGGAAGACTTTATCTTGACAATAAAAGTTGAAACGCGTTTGAAATCTGCTATCAGGACGCCATCGCATCAATTTTGGTGGTGCTTGTACTTAGCAGTAGGACGCATCCTTTGTTTCCATGTATCTGATGTTTTTTATAACTATTTTGTACCCCTAAAACATATATATATTGATTTGTACGTTCATTTGTATTCTATTCGTTTTTGTATCAATAAAATTCTTTTTATTAAATAAATTTCTAATTATTACATTGCCCTTAAAATCCCAGTTTGAGGTATATATTTAGTCTTTAAAGTCGTAAGGGATGATGCCAATGACACATCCAACTGTCTGAGTCATATATTTGTATATATGATGGGGCATTATTCCTCCCACTGATACCAATGATGGGACACTATTCCTCCCACTGATATCAATGATGGAGCACTATTCCTCCCACTGATACCAATGATGGGACGCTATTCCTCCCACTGATACCAATGATGGAGCACTATTCCTCCCACTGATACCAATGATGGGACGCTATTCCTCCCACTGATACCAATGATGGGACACTATTTCTCCCACTGATACCAATGATGGGACACTATTCCTCCCACTGATACCAATGATGGAGCACTATTCCTCCCACTGATACCAATGATGGGGCACTATTCCTCCCACTGATACCAATGATGGGACGTTATTCCTCCCACTGATACCAATGATGGAGCACTATTCCTCCCACTGATACCAATGATGGGACACTATTCCGCCCACTGATACCAATGATGGGACACTATTTCTCCCACTGATACCAATGATGGGACACTATTCCTCCCACTGATACCAATGATGGAGCACTATTCCTCCCACTGATACCAATGATGGGACACTATTCCTCCCACGGACACCAATGATGGAGCACTATTCCTCCCACTGATACCAATGATGGGACACTATTCCTCCCACTGATACCAATGATGGGACACTATTTCTCCCACTGATACCAATGATGGGGCACTATTCCTCCCACTGATACCAATGATGGGACACTATTCCTCCCACTGATACCAATGATGGGACACTATTCCTCCCACTGATACCAATGATGGGGCACTATTCCTCCCACTGATACCAATGATGGGACACTATTCCTCCCACTGATACCAATGATGGGACACTATTCTTCTCACTGATACCAATGATGGGACACTATTCCTCCCACTGATACCAATGATGGGACACTATTCTTCTCACTGATACCAAGGATGAGGAACTATTCCTTCCACTAATACCAAAGATGGGACCAAAGAAAGAATGATACGACCAGTTTAAGGTATTGAATTCTCTCTTTTTTTTAAAAAATATACCAGGCAGCCCCGTAGAGGATATTCGAGCGGTACAGACAATTGGTGATTAGGGCCCCTGCCAGCACTGGGAAAGCACTTTTCATAGCTACATGCCTTAATGTAAGTCGCATACGTTATTTTCTAGCTGAAATGCGATTGCTTTAGATACAGGCGATATGCATGTGTATATATATTAGTAATCATGTTGTTGTTTGAAATTCTAGAATGTGATGCAGTCCTTCCCTGAGGAAGACTTTATCTTGACAATAAAAGTTGAAACGCGTTTGAAATCTGCTATCAGGACGCCATCGCATCAATTTTGGTGGTGCTTGTACTTAGCAGTAGGACGCATCCTTTGTTTCCATGTATCTGATGTTTTTTATAACTATTTTGTACCCCTAAAACATATATATATTGATTTGTACGTTCATTTGTATTCTATTCGTTTTTGTATCAATAAAATTCTTTTTATTAAATAAATTTCTAATTATTACATTGCCCTTAAAATCCCAGTTTGAGGTATATATTTAGTCTTTAAAGTCGTAAGGGATGATGCCAATGACACATCCAACTGTCTGAGTCATATATTTGTATATATGATGGGGCATTATTCCTCCCACTGATACCAATGATGGGACACTATTCCTCCCACTGATATCAATGATGGAGCACTATTCCTCCCACTGATACCAATGATGGGACGCTATTCCTCCCACTGATACCAATGATGGAGCACTATTCCTCCCACTGATACCAATGATGGGACGCTATTCCTCCCACTGATACCAATGATGGGACACTATTTCTCCCACTGATACCAATGATGGGACACTATTCCTCCCACTGATACCAATGATGGAGCACTATTCCTCCCACTGATACCAATGATGGGGCACTATTCCTCCCACTGATACCAATGATGGGACGTTATTCCTCCCACTGATACCAATGATGGAGCACTATTCCTCCCACTGATACCAATGATGGGACACTATTCCGCCCACTGATACCAATGATGGGACACTATTTCTCCCACTGATACCAATGATGGGACACTATTCCTCCCACTGATACCAATGATGGAGCACTATTCCTCCCACTGATACCAATGATGGGACACTATTCCTCCCACGGACACCAATGATGGAGCACTATTCCTCCCACTGATACCAATGATGGGACACTATTCCTCCCACTGATACCAATGATGGGACACTATTTCTCCCACTGATACCAATGATGGGACACTATTCCTCCCACTGATACCAATGATGGGACACTATTCCTCTCACTGACACCAATGATGAGGCACTATTCCTCCCACTGATACCAATAAGGGGTCACTATTCCTCCCACTGATACCAAGGATGAGGAACTATTCCTTCCACTGACACCAATGAAGGGGCACTATTCCTCTCACTGACACCAATGAAGGGGCACTGACACCAATAAGGGGGCACTATTCCTTCCACTGACACCAATGATGGGGCACTATTGATCCCACTGATACCAATGATGGGGCACTATTCCTTCCACTCACACCAATGATGGGGCATTATTCCTCCTATAAGACCAAAGACGAGGCATTTTTTATTCCCATTGGCCACAGTCCGGCCCTCCTAAGGTCCGAAGGACAGTAAACTGTCTCTTTGCTTAGGAAGCTTGGAGACCCCTCTTTTAGAGTATAATAAAGTCAAAGTTTTGTCTTAGGTTTACTTATAAGAAGAAAGAAAACATTTTCCTCCATATCCTCGCTCTGTAGTAAGCGATACATTGTTGTAATACGTACTTCACGGCACTGCAACCCAAGGGCATTGGCCTCCTACATTATTGAGTCAGGATAATAAAAAAAGACCATCAGTTCCGGACATTTGCTTCTATCTAACGATTTCACTTGTGCAATAATCCTTTCCTCCTCTTATTATTAAACTTGGGGTAATGACACTTGCAGAGTATACTACCATACCAGTCCCATCACAGCCATTTCACTCTCATTCTATTTTTTTATATACGTACACTATATTGTCAAAAGTATTGGGACGCCTCCCTTTACACGCACATGAACTTTAATGGCCATCCCAGTCTGAGTCCGGCAGGTTTTCTTTAATGTTCCTCCATAACAATATAAGATAAGGAGAGCGTGATGCGACAAAAAAGTCAAACCAACTCTCTCCGAGCCAAACATTAAATCAACGAGGTCCTCCGTGGAGGTCACACTATAGAAGAGATAAGATATACTGAATGTACACGATATTGCCAAAAGTATTGGGACGCCTGCCTTTACACACATATGAACTTTAATGCATCCCAGTCTTAGTCTGTAGGGTTCAATATTAAGTTGGCTCCACCCTTTGCAGCTATAACAGCTTCAACTCTTCTGGGAAGGCTGTCCACAAGGTTTAGGAGGGTGTCTATGAGAATTTTTGACCATTCTTCCAGAAGAGCATTTGTGAGGTCAGGCACTGATGTTGGACGAGAAGGCTTGACTTGCAGTCTCTGCTCTAATTCATCCTAAAGGTGTTCTACCGGGTTGAGGTCAGGACTCTGTGCAGGTCAGTAACGATCCTCCACCCAAAACTCACTCATTCATGTCTTTATGGAGCTTGCTTTGTGCACTGGACCAAATCATTTGGTGGAGGGGGGATTATGGTGTGGGGGGGAGGGGGGGATTATGGTGTGGGGGTTGTTTTTCAGGGGTTGGGTTTGGCCCCTTAGTTCCAGTGAAGGGAACTCTTAAGGCGTCGGCATACCAAGACATTTTGGACAATTTCATTCTCCCAACTTTGGGGATGGCCCCTTCCTGTTCCAACATGACTGCCCACCAGTGCACAAAGCAAGGTCCATAAAGACTTGGATGAGCGAGTTTGGGGTGGAGGAACATGACTGGCCTGCACAGAGTTCTGACCTCAACCCGATTGTCCAAAATGTCTTGGTATGCTGACGCCTTAAGAGTTCCCTCCACTGGAACTAAGGGGCCAAGCCCAACCCCTGAAAAACAACCCCCACATCGTAATCCCCCCTCCACCAATTGGTTTGGACCAGTGCACAAAGCAAGGTCCATAAAGACATGGATGAGCGAGTTTGGATTGGAGGAACTTGACTGGCCTGCACAGAGTCCTGACCTCAACCCGATAGAACACCTTTAGGATGAATTAGAGCTGAGACTGCAAGTCAGGCCTTCTCGTCCAAAATCAGTACCTGACCTCACAAATGCTCTTCTGGAAGAATGGTCAAACATTCCCATAGACACCCTCCTAAACCTTGTGGACGGCCTTCCCAGAAGAGTTGAAGCTGTTATAGCTGCAAAGGGCGGAGCCAACTCAATATTGAACCCTACGGACTAAGACTGGGATGCCATTAAAGTTCATGTGTGTGTAAAGGCAGGCGTCCCAATACTTTTGGCAGTATCGTGTATATACAGTATATCTCATGCAGTCTCTTCTATAGTGTGACCTCCACGGAGGACCTCGTTGATTTAATGTTTGGCTCGGAGAGAGTTGGTTTGACTTTTCTGTCACATCACGCTCTCCTTATCTTATATTGTTATGGAGGAACATTAAAGAAATCCTGCCGGCACAGATGGCGGAATATAAAGGAGATTAGTTTCCACTTACACGATTTTATAATTCATTAGTAATGAAAACCAAGGACATCAAAGAGAATTTTACACTCCATATACTCTTGATCAATCTTATTTTTTTTATGATGTGCTTAAATAGAATTATAGTTTGTCCTATTAAAATGGGCTGTTAATTAATTTATTACCGCGGAGAAGCGTTTGCCGGGGTGATACGGTTACAGCGGCTATTGTATGCAAAGTATTGCGGATTACACAGAGATTGTGCGTCTATTTAGGAAACGCGGGCCGCGCGTTCCAATTCTAGTAATCCTTCGAGCGAACGTGTGTGCTTATTATATGGATTTCTTTAGCGGTGCTAGAAAATGACTCTTTAATGTGTTATTCTAAGGCCATCAAAGAATCCCTCCCCCCCTTCCGCCAGTTTCATTGAACCTTATGAGCGGCAGAAGCCATTGGGCACATGTGTACAGAGTAAGGTTGTATTTGGGAAGGGACATGGCCTATGTAGGTGATGTCAACTCAGACGCAATAGACAGGTTCTCTTGCACATTGAGGACTGCTGCTCCTATGGTTCAATGGACCCTACAAGCCAGGGGTCTCCAAACTATGGGCCATGGGACCCTACAAGCCAGGGCTCTCCAAACTACGGGCCATGGGAACCTACAAGCCAGGGGTCTCCAAATTACGGGCCATGGGACCCTACAAGCCGGGGGTCTCCAAACTATGGGCCATGGGACCCTACAAGTCAGGGGTCTCCAAACTATGGGCCATGGGACCCTACAAGCCAGGGGTCTCCAAACTACGGGCCATGGGAACCCTACAAGCCAGGGGTCTCCGAACTACCGGCCATGGGACCCTACAAACCAGGGGTCTCCAAACTACGGGCCATGGGGTCCCTACAAGCCAGGGGTCTCCGAACTACCGGCCATGGGACCCTACAAGCCAGGGGTCTCCAAACTACGGCCCATGGGACCCTACAAGCCAGGGGTCTCCAAACTACTGGCCATGGGACCCTACAAGCCAGGGGTCTCCAAACTACGGGCCATGGGACCCTACAAGCCAGGGGTCTCCAAACTACAGGCCATGGGACCCTACAAGCCAGGGGTCTCCAAACTACGGGCCATGGGACCCTACAAGCCAGGGGTCTCCAAACTACGGGCCATGGGACCCTACAAGCCAGGGGTCTCCAAACTACGGGCCATGGGACCCTACAAGCCAGGGGTCTCCAAACTGCGGGCCATGGGACCCTACAAGTCAGGGGTCTCCAAACTACGGGCCATGGGACCCTACAAGCCAGGGGTCTCCAAACTACGGGCCATGGGACCCTACAAGCCAGGGGTCTCCAAACTACGGGCCATGGGACCCTACAAGCCAGGGGTCTCCAAACTATGGGCCATGGGCCTCATAGAGGCCGCTATTAGATTTTATCCCGCTTGCAAGTGATGTGTACACTGTACAGTCTATGCTTCTCCCCGTCCCCCCCAACATCACCTCCAGCTCCAACCCCCCCCCCCCCCCCAGCCATCCCCTGGTGCAGTCTATAGGTCCCTGCCTTTGTCCTAGCAACCAAGGACATGTTTGCCCCCCCCCTTTGCCCCCCCATTTTTGGGACTGGGCCCCCATATTCGGGAGTGGGTCCCCATTTTTGGGACTGGGCCCCCATATTCGGGAGTGGGCCCCCATATTTGGGACTGGGCTCCCATCTTTGGGACTGGGCCCCCATATTTGGGACGGGGCTCCCATCTTTGGGACTGGGCCCCCATTTTTGGGACTGGGCCCCCATTTCTTAATGTATAAGATACAGAGACCACATAGATCTGGAGAAGAAGAAGGACGGATCTGATTGCTCATTCATGAAGTGATAACACAGATTTATTTCCGCCGCTCTTGTTCTGCGTTATCTCCATTCCCCTTCACTCTTCAGGCGGACAGGCGCGGTGACTGACATATTCCATTTACTGGGGGAGACGAGAGACGGAGAGCGGAATTAGCCCGGATGATTTGCTTAGTGTATAGCACCGGCTCCTATATGGAAGTCACAGTGGAAGGGCCACACGTCGGTGGAATGCACAATCGGCGCTCATTGTGGATTTGTTCTGCTTGGCTAACCTTCTGAATGCTTCTCTTCCTTTGTCGGTGGGATGGGGCAGTTTGCTTCATTCCTATTTGTATCAATTTATTCAGAATAAAGCATTTAACAAATACCATGTTTTCTCTTAGCAAAACGTGAACACATTTCCCCCGGGAGCTTTTGATTATTTTTTTCTGAATTATTCTATTGGATGATGACGGACTCTACACGCAGTACAAAGGTGGGATATCCTTGAAAATGCAGATAAGCGAATAAGCTAAACCAATAAACTATATTCCCCTCAAAGGCTACAGATCTACATTGTGTGTACCAAATGCCTCTGCAAACCCAGATATTAAAATTAAAAATAAAAATAAAAAAGTGTGGCGCTAGTGAACAGTGATAAAGAGAATATTAGTCAGGTAATAGTAATCGTTAGACAAACCAGGTAACGATTATAGTGTGGGTTTATGAAACCAAAAGAAATTATATGTTTTCAGGGGACATCCAAAAGGGTGAATAGAAAATAAATGAGGTAAGAATAGAAAAACTTAGATGTATGAGGGAGTGAAATGCTCGATAGCAACCTATAGGGTACCTTAAGAAGCAATCATATAAACACAACCATAATTCAAAATGATATTGTGAAAACATAGAAAAATAGTACCATGTGGTGTCTTAGTATGCTAAATGAACAGCTCTACATACAAAAAAATTGGTTCATTGGGGTTGGAACCCAAAGAAGGAGGCATATAAGGTGACTGGGAAGCAAACATGCATACACAACCGTGATATTAATATGACGTGCAAAAAAATGTAATAAATAATCCAGGGTATATTGGTAGGCTAAGTATATAGTTCCATGCAAAAATACAGTACATAGGGGTTAAAACCAAAAGAAGAGTAGGGGGGGTTGTCACAATCCCTATAAGGGGATATATATGAGTGGACAATGTTAATTTGGAGGACAGATGGAGCACTCCTAAATAAGTCCCACAAGAATCTGGACGTAGGCCGTCTTCCTATAGGACGATTACGGGTCCTTAAATGTGGGAAGGTTCCTGGCTCATATGGATGGTTCCAACATCGAAGCAGAAAAGACAAAAGAATGCCCTTACCGGATCTGGTGGACTCACAGGCCGTTGGCGGTGAGTCAATCAAGCTTGTACCGTCAAGCGGTATGGAGTGGAGATCTGTGTGGAGACTGGTGCAGGGTCTTGTCGGACGTTCTCGGATGGTGTGCCAGGATAAAATCCAGGGCCCCCAGGATTTGGTTGCGGTCGCCGAATGACCGTTTCCTCAAACGTCAGCCACGTGAGCCAGTAGATGAAAAAAGGAAAAAGAAAAAAACTTCCACATAGTGTAAATCCTTACTGGTAAAAAGCGTTGCAGCACTTTATTAGGGAGTATACTTCCAAAAATTACAAAATGAGGGCAGTAAAAACTCGGCTCAAAGTAAAACTTGCATCAAATAGTATAAAAGTAGTAAAAAATAGCGCAGTGGATGGTGGTGGGGTGTAAACATAGGAACCCAGATATTACCTTGTAAAAGTAACAGTGACATCATCACTGTGCTGTACGTAGCCTGTGCAGAGAGCAGAGCTGTGGGAGGGGCCCAGCAGGCTCCACCCACTACAGAAAACTACATGAGGGGGCGGAGACAAGACCAGTCCCCCTGCACAAGCAGAGGGAGCAGCAATGAGCGGTCAGGAAGTCTCACGCTGGATTTTCTGCACAGAAATACACAAAGCTCACAGAGATTGAAGGAATAATACATTGTGGAGTTCTTTATGATCAGTGCAGTATTATGGGCTTCAGCAGTAAATATCAGCTCTGCTCCGTCCATCCATCTATGTCCACAGACCCCACCACTCTGTGCCGCCTGACTCCCACCTCCCTGGCCCTGGGTGGACCCAGCAGTAAAATAGTACAGTTTTTACAAACGCATTTTTTTGATGACAGGTTCTCTTCACTTAGTTCTCTGCCCTACTGACCCTGTCCTCTGCTATACTGACCCCGTCCTCTGCTATACTGACAACGTCCACTGCCCTACTGACACTGCCCACTGCCCTATGACACTGCCCACTGCCCTACTGACACTGCCCACTGCCCTACTGACACTGCCCACTGCCCTACTGACACCAACCTCTGCCCTACTGACACCAACCTCTGCCCTACTGACACCAACCTCTGCCCTACTGACACCATCCACTGACCTACTGACCCCTTCCTCTGCCCTACTGACCCCTTCCTCTGCCCTACTGACCCCGTCCTCTGCCCTACTGACCCCGTCCTCTGCACTACTGACCCCGTCCTCTGCCCTACTGACACCAACCTCTGCCCTACTGACCCCTTCCTCTGCCCTACTGACCCCTTCCTCTGCCCTACTGACCCCATCCTCTGCCCTACTGACCCCGTCCTCTGCCCTACTGACCCCGTCCTCTGCCCTACTGACACCGTCCTCTGCTCTACTGACACCATCCACTGCCCTACTGACACCATCCACTGCCCTACTGACCCCTTCCTCTGCCCTACTGACCCCGTCCTCTGCCCTACTGACCCCGTCCTCTGCCCTACTGACCCCGTCCTCTGCCCTACTGACACCAACCTCTGCCCTACTGACCCCTTCCTCTGCCCTACTGACCCCGTCCTCTGCCTTACTGACCCCGTCCTCTGCCCTACTGACACCAACCTCTGCCCTACTGACCCCTTCCTCTGCCCTACTGACCCCTTCCTCTGCCCTACTGACCCCGTCCTCTGCCCTACTGACCCCGTCCTCTGCCCTACTGACACCAACCTCTGCCCTACTGACACCGTCCTCTGCTCTACTGACCCTGTCCTCTGCCCTACTGACACCGTCCACTGCTCTACTGACCCCGTCCTCTGCCCTACTGACACCAACCTCTGCCCTACTGACCCCGTCCTCTGCCCTACTGACACCAACCTCTGCCCTACTGACCCCTTCCTCTGCCCTACTGACCCCGTCCTCTGCCTTACTGACCCCGTCCTCTGCCCTACTGACACCAACCTCTGCCCTACTGACCCCTTCCTCTGCCCTACTGACCCCTTCCTCTGCCCTACTGACCCCGTCCTCTGCCCTACTGACCCCGTCCTCTGCCCTACTGACACCAACCTCTGCCCTACTGACACCGTCCACTGCTCTACTGACCCCGTCCTCTGCCCTACTGACACCAACCTCTGCCCTACTGACCCCGTCCTCTGCCCTACTGACACCAACCTCTGCCCTACTGACCCCTTCCTCTGCCCTACTGACCCCGTCCTCTGCCTTACTGACCCCGTCCTCTGCCCTACTGACACCAACCTCTGCCCTACTGACCCCTTCCTCTGCCCTACTGACCCCTTCCTCTGCCCTACTGACCCCGTCCTCTGCCCTACTGACCCCGTCCTCTGCCCTACTGACACCAACCTCTGCCCTACTGACACCGTCCTCTGCCCTACTGACCCCGTCCTCTGCCCTACTGACACCAACCTCTGCCCTACTGACCCCGTCCTCTGCCCTACTGACCCCGTCCTCTGCCCTACTGACACCAACCTCTGCCCTACTGACACCGTCCTCTGCCCTACTGACCCCGTCCTCTGCCCTACTGACACCAACCTCTGCCCTACTGACACCGTCCTCTGCTCTACTGACCCTGTCCTCTGCCCTACTGACACCGTCCACTGCTCTACTGACCCCGTCCTCTGCCCTACTGACACCAACCTCTGCCCTACTGACCCCGTCCTCTGCCCTACTGACACCAACCTCTGCCCTACTGACCCCTTCCTCTGCCCTACTGACCCCGTCCTCTGCCTTACTGACCCCGTCCTCTGCCCTACTGACACCAACCTCTGCCCTACTGACCCCTTCCTCTGCCCTACTGACCCCTTCCTCTGCCCTACTGACCCCGTCCTCTGCCCTACTGACCCCGTCCTCTGCCCTACTGACACCAACCTCTGCCCTACTGACACCGTCCACTGCTCTACTGACCCCGTCCTCTGCCCTACTGACACCAACCTCTGCCCTACTGACCCCGTCCTCTGCCCTACCTACCCCGTCCTCTGCTCTACTGACACGGCCCACTGCTCTACTAACACCATCCACTGCTCTACTGACCCCGTCCTCTGCCCTACTGACACCAACCTCTGCCCTACCTACCCCGTCCTCTGCCCTACTGACCCCGTCCTCTGCTCTACTGACACCGTCCTCTGCTCTACTGACACCGCCCACTGCTCTACTGACACCGTCCACTGCTCTACTGACACCGTCCTCTGCTCTACTGACACCAATCTCTGCCCTACTGACCCCGTCCTCTGCCCTAGTGACCCCATCCTCTGCTCTACTGACACCATCCTCTGCTCTACTGACACCATCCACTGCCCTACTGACACCATCCACTGCCCTACTGACACCATCCACTGCCCTACTGACACCATCCTCTGCTCTACTGACACCGTCCACTGCCCTACTGACACCGTCCACTGCCCTACTGACACCATCCTCTGCTCTACTGACACCTATCTCTGCCCTACTGACACCATCCTCTGCCCTACTGACTCTGCCCACTGCTCTACTAACACCATCCACTGCCCTGCTGACACCGTCTACTGCTCTACTTACATTACCCACTGCTCTACTGACACCATCCTTTCCGTCCACTGCCCTACTGACATGTCATCTGCTCTACTGACACCAATCTCAGCCCTACTGACACCATCCACTGTGCTACTGACACCATCCTCTGCCCTACTGACACTGCCCTATTGACACCGTCCACTGCCCTACTGACACTGCCCTAGAGACACAGTTCACTGCCCTACTGACACCGTCCACTGCTCTACTGACGCCGCCTTCTCCCCTACTGACACTACATACTGCCCTACTGACACCGTCCTCTGCCCTACTGACACCGCCTTCTGCCCTACTGACACCGCCTTCTGCCCTACTGACACCGACCTCTGCCCTACTGACACCGACCTCTGCCCTACTGACTCTGCCCACAGCCCTACTGACACCGTTCACTGCTCTACTGACACCGTCCACTGCTCTACTGACACCGTGCACTACCCTACTGACACCATCCTCTGCTCTACTGACACCATCCACTGCCCTACTGACACCATCCTCTGCTCTACTGACACCGTCCTCTGCTCTACTGACCCCATCCTCTGCTCTACTGACACCGTCCACTGCCCTACTGACACCATCCTCTGCTCTACTGACACCGTCCTCTGCTCTACTGACCCCATCCTCTGCTCTACTGACACCGTCCTCTGTCCTCCTGACAGGTCACATGTACGCTGCTAAATTGTTTTGGTTTGGCTTGAAGAAAAGGTAAGAACCCCGACAGGAGCGGGCTAGAAAGAATTGGAATACAATGTATCCAATGCAGATATTGCCGGATATTCTCCAGGTATTTTCACCAGAGATATACTTTAATGATATTTGCTACATAAGGAAAATGATTATTTGTATAGAGATAAAAAAAACATTTTGATGAAGCTAAAGACTGATCTTTATCTCTCCCATCCGGCATTTACTATTTTATCATTTTTTTTCCCAGAGGAGGTGAGCAGGTGGTAACCTTCGACCTCGCCAAAGCATTGAGGGTTAGCTGAACAGAAAAAGCAAATATTAGCTTGGCGGAGCTCCTTTGCTCAGGGCCTCATTTTCATCTGGACAACATTGACTCATGCAAAATGGTTTCAGTCTCTGGGGGTAACGGGGTTTTCATTGGAGGGGGTCTCTGCCAGGACAGGGGGGGGGGGGGGGGGTCTCTGGTGAATGCCTGTGAATCCACCATTAAATAAAACGCCTTTGACAATAATGTCCTTGCAGACAAAGATCAGCATCCTTCTTCTATCACACTCACTTAGAAGTACCAGTTGAGAAAATCTTGGCTTGTGATCTTCGCCGTCTGACAATTTGGTGAACAACGGTCCCAGTGTCATGCTTGTTTAAACCCCCATGAAGCTGGGTGAAGGGCGAGGAAAAAAAAAAAAGAGTCTTCAGGATGAAAAAGTTGAGTTTGTAGCTTCATTGGATAATACGATTTCCACACTGGATATTTCAGCGCTGTGTAGGAAGATAGAATGTAGTCCGAGGGCTTGGGAACATGGCCCGCGACCTCGTTTTAATGTGCCGTTTGTAACACGGGTCTGTCCACACACAAGAAATCAGAAGAGCGTTTATCTTGGGTGATGCCTTTTTTTTTTTCGGGTTTGCGGTACATTTTTGAACCCACCTTTTTGTTGCGTTTTTGCAAAAAAAAAAATTCTCTTTAAAAAACTGTGAATAGCTGGTTGTTAAGGAGCAGCTGGGAAGCTGCCCGCCATGTCCTTAATAACAGATGAGTCATCAGCTGTCAGCGGGCTTCCCCGTTGACAGCTGAATGTAAAATCAATAATTGCCGGCAATAAAAAAATCAGGGGTTAAAAAAACAGCCATACCAGGCCCTTATCTGAGCATGCAGCCTGGCAGGTCAGGAAAGTGAGGCGACGAGCGAGGAGCACCCCCCACTCCCCCTCCGGACCATACCAGGCCACATGCACTCAACATGGGGGGGGGTGCTTTGGGGCAGGAAGGGCTCTGCCCCCCCCAGCTTAAAGCACCTTGTCCCCAAGTTGATGGGGGCAAGGGCCTCTTCCTCACAACCCTGGCCAGTGGTTGTGGGGCAGGTGGCTTAGTGGAATCTGTAAGCCCCCTTTTACAAGGGGGCCCCCAGATCCTGGCCCCCACCCCAATGTGAATGAGTACTCATCCACCAAGAAAAAAAGGTGTCGTGTGAAAAATTACGAGGATAGAATGTAGTCCGAGGGCTCAGGAACATATGGTCTGAAATAGTGCTGTGCGTTTTAATGTTCCGGTTGTAACACGGATCTGTCCACACACAAGAAATCAAATAAGCGTTTACCTTAGGATCACATCTATGCAACTACGGTTGATGCATTTTTTCCCGCCATGTTTCACGTGGCGTTTTTGATGCGTTTTTGCATGCAGTTTTCTAGCGCTTTACATTTTTTTTGTTCTCTTTAAAAAACTGTGAATAGCTGGTTGTTAAGCAGCGGGCCGGGAAGCTGCTTGACGTGTCCTTAACAACCGATGAGTCATTAGCTGTCAGCAGGATTCCCTGCTGACAGCTGAATGTAGAAAAAAAAAATTGCCTGCAATAAAAAAAATTGTGGTGAAAACGGCATGGGATCCCCCCCCCCAATCCATACCAGGTCCTTGGGGTCTCTTCCTCACAACCGTGGTTGTGGGGGGTCTGCGGGGTTTGGGGATTATGGGAATCTGGCCCCAGATCCAACCCCCCCCTATGTGAATGACTATGAGGTGCATAGTACCCACAGGGATAAGGACTACCTCCATATGATACCACTTGGGACTGGCCATTGGCCAGGTTTGGCCCAGCTTTGCAACATAGGAGAAAGGAAAATGGGGTGTCCCCCCCAATCCATACCAGGTCCTTGGGGTCTCTGCCTCACAACCCTGGCCGGTGGTTGTCGGGGGTCTGCGGGGTTTGGGGATTATCGGAATCTGGATTCCCCCTTTAACAAAGGGGCCTCCAGATCCTGGAAATCCCCCCTATGTGAATGACTATGGGGTACATAGTACCCACAGGGGTAAGGACTACCTTCATATGATACCACTTGGGACTGGCCATTGGCCAGGTTTGGCCCAACTTTGCATCATAGGAGAAAGGAAAATGGGCCCCCCCCCAATCCATACCAGGTCCTTGGGGTCTCTTCCTCACAACCCTGGCCGGTGGTTGTGGGGGGTCTGCGGGGTTTGGGGATTATCAGGATCTGGACTCCCCCTTTAACAAAGGGGCCTCCAGATCCTGGAAATCCCCCCTATGTGAATGACTATGAGGTACATAGTACCCACAGGGCTAAAGACTACCTCCATATGATACCACCTGGGACTGGCAATTGGCCAGGATTGGCCCAGCTTTGCATCAGAGGAGAAAGGAAAAAGTTACATTATACCTCGAAGAAACCGGTATTTGCCTTCATTTCTGGTGGGAGAATGGAACAGTGTGAGATTGGTGATTAGTTTAGCCAATATGCGGGGTAGGAGGGTTGGTGGCAATGATGGGCAGGTGAGAATTTTTTTTTTCCTTTCCAAGCTTGGGCAAAGCACAGGTTCTCTTTAAAACAAGAGCAAACCTAACATTTAGAATTACCTGAAGTTCCCTGAAGTTTATTAAATAAAATGGTCCAGCCGTTCTCAACTAGGGTTCCTCCAGAGGGTGGTAGGGGTTCCTCCTAATTGATGATACCTGTATAGTTCTGTTGGCAATGCCAAGTGGCAGAACTAGCTGCATCACATCGATCTTTTTAGCTACCTGTCATGGGGGGCATTTCAATCGGGGGGCCCTCTTCCCAATGACCACCAATGAAAATGGAAGCTTGCCCTCCCATCCCAATGAACTAGTTTTAGTAGGGGTTCCCAGCGGCCTGAAAACTATTTTATGGGTTCCTCTCGGGTAAAAGGTTGAGAGAGACTGGCCTAGTGGATTAAAATAAAAGACATGCCTTTTATTTATTATTATTATTATTAGCATTACTTGGCACCCAAATAAACCCGTCTCACCTTGACGGCACATGAGCGCAATCTGTCTGCCGACATTCTCCAGTGTTTGCTGTTGGCAAGTATATGTTAACCTTAAACCACTTTTTCCAAATACAGATCTTAGCCGCTACATTTGTTTAGCTTAGTGTAAAACAAGGCGGCAGATGTAAAATGCAGATAAAGCTGAGACAGAAAACATCCTTACATGATTCCAGATGTTTAATGGTGCAGAAAGGATGTGCAACTAGCATGAATCATGAAAAGGCTGGATTTTTTTTTCCCTCAAGGTGCAGATACTACATTCCTGGATGGAGCCTTGGAGGAGATAGTCACAACACAGAAATGTCCATTCAGTTTGTTTTTCGTTCTCTGCTGCCCATTTATCTGGCTTTGTGAATAACTAAGAGTATATGGTGGAATTTAATGTCGAGTATTGGTTGGAAGAACTGTAAGTCTCAATGTGCCTTGCCGAATGCTGGTTGTCCCTGGCGAGAAGGTTTCACTCTGCAGTAGTAAACTTTATACCAGAGGTATTGGATTAAAATTCCTGGAGGTCCGGTCAGTAAAATTTTCTTCCAGAAGAGGCCCGAATCGCATGTTTGTGATCCTTCACATCACAGCCCACATGTTTATATCACAGCCCCCGATTTTACTTCAATTTCCTCAGTCCCCTCCTTCACATCACTGTTGACCCCCAAAATACAGTCCCCCCCTTTACATCACAACCCCCCCTTTGTGAAATCACTTCCTCAACCACACCACAGGCCCCCCTTTACATCACAACCTTCCTCAACCACACCACAGGCCCCCCTTTAGGTCACAGTCCCTCCCCACATCACTGTACCCCCTCTTTATAGCAAAGTCTTCCCCCTTCATAGCAGTATTCTTAGCTTCCCTTCATAGTAGCGTCCTTAGTCCCCTTCACCACCCACTCATAGCAGTGTCATTAGTCTCCTTCATAGCAGTGTCCTTAGCCCCTTCATCCCCCTTCATAGTAGTGACCTTAGCCTCCTTCAAAGCAGTGTCCTTAGTATCATTCAACCCCCTTCATAGCAGTGTCCTTAGCCTCCTTCATAGCAGTGTCCTTAGTATCCTTCAACCCCCTTCATAGCAGTGTCCTTAGTATCCTTCAACCCCCTTCATAGCAGTGTCCTTAGTATCCTTCAACCCCCTTCATAGCAGTGTCCTTAGCCTCCTTCATAGCAGTGTCCTTAGTATCCTTCAACCCCCTTCATAGCAGTGACCTTAGCCTCCTTCAAAGCAGTGTCCTTAGTATCCTTCAACCCCCTTCATGGCAGTGTCCTTAGTATCCTTCAACCCTCTTCATGGCAGTTTCCTTAGCCTCCTTCATAGCAGTGTCCTTAGTATCCTTCAACCCCCTTCATAGCAGTTTCCTTAGCCCCTTTACTCCACCTTCATAGCAGTGTCCTTAGCCCCCCTTAGCTTCCTTCATAGCAGTGTCCTTAGCCCCTATCACCCCCTTCACAGCAGTGTCCTTAGCCCCTTTACTCCACCTTCATAGCAGTATCCTTAGCCCCCCTTTATAGCAATATCCTTAGCCCCCCTTTATAGCAGTATCCTTAGCCCCCCTTTATAGCAGTGTCTTTAGCCCTCCTTTATAGCAGTATCCTTAACCCCCCTTCATAGCAGTATCCTTAGCCCCCCCCTTCATAACAGTGTCCTTAGCCCCCTTCAACCTCCTTCATAGCAGTGTCCTTAACCCCCCCCTCATAGAAGTGTCCTTATCCCCCCTTCACCCCCCTTCACCCCCCTTCATAACAGTTTCCTTAGCCCCCTTCACCCCCCCCTCATAGCAGTGTCCTTAGCCCCCTTCACTCCCCTTCATAGCATGGTCCCTAGCCCCCTTCACTCCCCTTCATAGCAGTGTCCCTAGCCCCCTTCACAGCAGTGCCCTTAGCCCCCTTCACTCTCCTTCATAGCAGTGCCCTTAGACCCCATCATAGCAGTGTCCTTAGCCCCCTTCACTCCCCTTCATAGCAGTGTCCTTAGCCCCCTTCACTCCCCTTCATAGCATGGTTCTTGGACCCCGTCATTCCCCTTCATAGCAGTGCCCTTAGCCCCCTTCACCCCTCTTCATAGCAGTGCCCTTAGCCCCCTTCACCCCCTTCATAGCAGTGCCCTTAGCCCCCTTCATAGCAGTGTCCTTAGCCCCCTTCACTCGCCTTCATAGCAGTGTCCTTAGCCCCCTTCACCCCCCCCTCCTTCATAGCAGTGTCCTTAGCCCCTTTTATAGCAGTGTCCTTAGCCCCTTTTATAGCAGTGTCCTTAGCCTCTTTCATAGCAGTGTCCTTAGCCCCTTTCATAGCAGTGTCCTTAGCCCCCTTCACCTCCTCTTCACAACTCACCCCTCCTTCCCTTTCACAGCGGCGTTTGAAGTCACATGCTCAGTTCTACCTTACATAGGGCAGGTCTGGATGGAGGGTGGAAGCTGACAAACTTTTCTTGTGAACAAGCTGGTGATTTGTTGCTAGGATCGCCCAGTGTCCTAGCAACCAATCACCTGTTTGCAGCTCCTGTCCTAGGACCTCCCAGCCTGCCGCCTCTCCTGTCCTCTGCCAATGCAGCAGCTGGGGAAAAGAAACAGAAGCTGGACCTACAGGGAGGCCAGGCAAGAAAAAAAGAGTCCAGGCCCCTAAGTGGGGTGACTTTGGCGGTCTTCGGCGGTCCGGGTGGGACTGTCATTCGGTCCGCATTCGGACCGTGGTCCCTAATTAAGTGAGTCCTGCTTTACACTGTGCATGGCAGTAATGTAAAACAATTATAGAACTTGGACAAATTAAATGAATATGTCATTTGAAAGCTTGTCCATTCTAATTGTCACTGGGGTCCTTTAGGAGTCAGGCAAGTTATGGGAGAGTGCAAAATTGAGTGCAGCTGGGCATAGTAGCCAATCAGCTTCTAACTTCAGCTTGTTCAATAAGCTTTGACAATAAAACCTGGAAGCTGATTGGTTTCTATGCCAAATATATCTAAAGTCTAAACCTTTTTTTCATTTGAATGAGTATGGCAGCCTTTCAAAACCTTTCTAACATAGAGGAACCCTTGAAATAATTTGTAGTTCTCAGGGAACCCCTGGCAATAACTACTATATATACAGGACATGCTACCTCACCATGGCGGTCAGTGGGTTAAATGTATCTTCCATTGGTGGTCAGTGGGAAAAATGTCCCTTAAATTGGTGGTCAGTGAGAAGAATGTCCCTTACATTGGTGGTCACTGGGAAGAATGTTCCTTACATTGGTGATCAATGGGAAAAATGTCCCTTTTATTGGTGGTCAATGAGAAGAATGTCCATTACATTGGTGATCAGTGGGAAGAATGTTCCTTACATTGGTGGTCAATGGGAAGAATGTCCCTTTTATTGGTGGTCAATGGGAAGAATGTCCCTTTTATTGGTGGTCAGTGGGAAGAATGTCCCCTACATTGGTGGTCAGTGGGAAGAATGTCCTTTCCATTGGTGGTCAGTGGGAAGAATGTCCTTTCCATTGGTGGTCAGTGGAAAGAATGTCCCTTTTATTGGTGATCAGTGGGAAGAATGTTCCTTACATTGGTGATCAGTGAGAAGAATGTTCCTTACATTGGTGGTCAGTGAGAAGAATGTTCCTTACATTGGTGGTCAGTGAGAAGAATGTTCCTTACATTGGTGATCAGTGAGAAGAATGTTCCTTACATTGGTGATCAATGAGAAGAATGTCCATTACATTGGTGATCAGTGGGAAGAATGTTCCTTACATTGGTGGTCAATGGGAAGAATGTCCCTTTTATTGGTGGTCAATGGGAAGAATGTCCCTTTTATTGGTGGTCAGTGGGAAGAATGTCCCTTACATTGGTGGTCAGTAGGAAGAATGTCCTTTCCATTGGTGGTCAGTGGAAAGAATGTCCCTTTTATTGGTGGTCAGTGGGAAGAATGCTCCTTACATTGGTGATCAGTGAGAAGAATGCTCCTTACATTGGTGATCAGTGGGAAGAATGTTCCTTACATTGGTGATCAGTGGGAAGAATGTTCTTTACATTGGTGATCAGTGGGAAGAATGTTCTTTACATTGGTGATCAGTGGGAACTGGGAAGAATGTTCTTTACATTGGTGATCAGTGGGAATAATGTCACTTCCATTGGTGGTCATTGGGAAGAATGTCCCTTTTATTGTTGGTCAATGGGAAGAATGTCCCTTTTATTGGTGATCAATGGGAAGAATGTCCCTTCCATTGGTGGCCCCGTTCTTTACATTGGTGGTCAATGGAAAGAATGTCATCCTCACATATAGTTAAAAACACCATTGATGTCAGTGGTAACATATCAGAGAGGTAGACATTGCTTGTTGCAACCTCTGGAAGAGGAAATAGTTAAAACCCTATAACTTTTTTCTTTTTTTGCTGTCTGTAATCGGTTGGGAAGATTTTTTCTTAATTTCCTGTTTTAAGACACAATGGAAAATGAGATGAAATATCTTAAAATTAAGGGAAGTCCTCTCTTAGACAGGTGTCCTCAGCACAAGGGGTACCCACTAGTACCTGGATTTGACTGAAGCAGTGACCATCCAAACCTCTGTGAATTCTTTACTAAACATCCCCGCTTGTATAGGGTAGGATCTAAGGCGAATTGCCTTGCCTAATGCATTGGGGCTTGCATTGGACGAGGCTGCCCAGTGTAGCCCAAAGTATATGGCCCTAACAGCCAAAACTATACCACAAACTACCTAGGCTTCGTATTAGTCATTGAGGTTCCCATCAATTTAGGGACCAATAAGAAGCTTTGAGATGGGTCAAGGTGTTTAACGTATTGGAGATTATCTGGTAAAATGTTAATACTTTTTTTATGGTGAACAGAAACAAAAAATAACTTTCAGGAGATTGGCATATGCCGGCATTCAATACATTTTTCATCAGGGCACAAATTAAATGAAGGAATAAGTAAATCCATTGTATTAGGTTAATTCTTGTGCGGCTATTTATCTTTTACTCAAATTGTAAAGCACAAAATGTGTTTCTTCTGTATAAAGTGTGAAAATCTCCATTGTTTGTTGATGTTCCCCCTGTAATCCCGTTGACTCTGCTGTCAGTCATTGAAAGGTGCGATCATTCCCAAAGTACAAAGCTTGGTGTGTGGTCTGGTATTAGTGGATATGTGTTATTGTGGCAGCATTCTGACTGGTTTAGGTCCAAGAAAAGTAACAAAGGAAAAGCACAGGCAGGCGTCCCAATACTTTTGACAATATAGTGTATTTTGATATTTGGGGGTTTTTTTTTGTTTTTTTTTTGATTCTCTATCCTGATAAAGGAATTTGAGAGCTGGAATCCGGTTGGTGTGACGCAACTTTGGTTTGTGTACACCACATCCCTTAATCTCGTATTTGGCTTCTGCATGCAGTTAAGCTAGGAATTTGTTGCTCAATCTTCCTTTTGCAGCTTACCCCCGCAGGGTCCGCAAGTGACAGGGTTCCCCACTGCTGCACAGCCAGGCACAGAACATTTTCGGTATTCGTCCAGACACAGGGATCAGTCCTCAAGCTTTGTTTTTGTAGTTTTATTGAGGGATAATAGCTTGGATGGGGATAGGAATTATGAATTAGGAATTATGAGATGCCCGACTTGAAAGTGACCAGAACCAGGGACAACTTCCTCCCTATGTACAGCTCCGGGATGATTCCTCTGTACAGGATAACAGTCTCTGATAGATTTATCAACCACTCCTTACAGTCTAGGAACTCTCAGTCCCTTTAGTAAGTAGTGGTGTGAACTGCATCCTGGAGCACCTCCACTCCCTTGTAGACACTGGTCCCACCTCTACCTTCATGGGCCTTCGCAAGAGGGGGCAAGGGCCCCACCCCCCCCCCCCCCACCCCCCACCCCTGGGATTGGCAAGGTATCTGCACACAGACACTGGTGCCTGTGAGTGGTCCTTGCAGGATCGGCCACAGCCGCCGCTGACTTTTTTCTATGGACACAATAGAATGTATATGGGCACAACAGCAGCTATATGGGCAGTTGGGCACAATAGCATAAAGATGTTATTGTGCCCATAAAGCTGCTATTGATATAGATGCACAATAGCAGCTATATGGGCACAACAGCATCGATATGAGAACAGCATCTATAAGGGCACAAAAGCAGCTATATGGGCACAACAGCATCTATGAGGGCACAATAGCAGTTATATGGGCACAACAGCATCAATAGGGGAACAATAGCAGCTATATGGGCACAATAGTAGCTTTATGGGAAAAACAGCATCTATAAGGGCACAACAGCATCTACAAGGGCACAACAGCATCTATAAGGGCACAATAGCAGCTATATGGGCACAACAGCATCTATAAGGGCACAATAGTAGCTATATGGGCACAACAGCATCTATAAGGGCACAATAGTAGCTATATGGGCACAACAGCATCTATAAGGACACAATAGCAACTATATGGGCACAACAGCATCTTTAAGGGTACAATAGCAGCTATATGGGTACAACAGCATCTATAAGGGCACAATGGCAGCTATATGGGCACAACAGCATCTATAAGGACACAATAGCAACTATATGGGCACAGCAGCATCTATAAGGGCACAATAATAGCTATATGGACACAACAGCATCTTTAAGGGCACAATAGCAACTATATGGGCACAGCAGCATCTATAAGGGCACAATACTAGCTATATGGGCACAACAGCATCTATAAGGACACAATAGCAGCTATATGGACACAACAGCATCTATAAGGGCACAATAGCAGCTATATGGACACAACAGCATCTATAAGGGCACAATAGCAGCTATATGGGCACAACAGCATCTATAAGGGCACAATAATAGCTATATGGGCACAACAGCATCTATAAGGACACAATAGCAACTATATGGGCACAACAGCATCTATAAGGGCACAATAGCAGCTATATGGGCACAACAGCATCTATAAGGGCACAATAGCAGCTATATGGGCACAACAGCATCTATAAGGGCACAATACTAGCTATATGGGCACAACAGCATCTATAAGGACACAATAGCAACTATATGGGCACAACAGCATCTTTAAGGGTACAAAAGCAGCTATATGGGCACAACAGCATAAAGATGCTATTGTGCCCATAACAACCGTCCTTAACAACCGATGAGTGAACAGCTGTCAGCGGGCTTCCCAGCTGACAGCTGAATGTAAAAAAAAATTGCTGGCTAAAAACATTCACAAAAAATGGCGTGCCCCCCCCCCCCAAGACCATACCAGACCCTTGATTAGGAGGGAACACACCCACGCCAATTTTTTTTTTATAATGGCGTGGGGTCCCCCCCAAAATCCATACCAGACCCTTATCCAAGCCCGGCAGGTCAGGAAAGGGAGGGGACCATACCAGACTGCATGCCCTCAACATGGGGGGGGGGGTGCTTTGATGTTGATGGGGACAAGGGCCTCTTCCAGACCAAGTTAAGACTAAGGCCTTATAGGCTAAAACGCGTCAACCGATTTAATCAGTGTTTGGTTTGTTCACTGTGGCTATTCAATAAAATGAAGAAATTTTAAGAGCAACAACCGGAGTGGGGATCATTTTTTCTACATTACTCAGCCAGTGACTGTGGATCGAGCACCGGGGAGATCTGCTATCTATGTGATGTATGGGTAGTAGCACTGACTTTTCTGTTTATACCTCTTCCCGACAACCCTGGCCGGTAGTTGTCGGGGTCTGTGGGCGGAGGGGGGGCTTATTGGAATCTGGAAGGCCCCTTTCACAAGATGATCCCCAGATCCCGGCCCCCCCCCCCCCCCTATGTAAATGGGCATCGTACCCCTACCCATTCACAAAAAAAAACTATGAAATGTAAAGAAAAACAAGAGCCAGTCTTTGACAAGTAAAAAAAAAAAAAAAAAAGGAAAAAACATAAATCGTGGCAAAAAAAACGTGGTTTAGAAAAACGCAGAAAGCACAGCAAAAAGCACTGCAGAAACGCTCAAAAGCAACATTCACAGATCGAATCGAGCATTAGTGATCGCTGACCTGTAGGTCTGATCATTTTTAGTAGGGGTTCTCTGATACCTGAAAATCATTTTAGGGGTTCCTCCTGGATATAAAGGTTGAATGACGCTGCTTTTAACCACTTGCCGATTGCTGCACACCGATATACATCGGCACAATGGCAGCGGTGGGCAAATGGGCTTACCTGTATGTCCCCTTTAATTGGCGGGGCTAGTGGGCACGTGCGCGCACACCCGCCGCGTACAGTGTAATCGTGCTCGGGGGTCCGGCGGACTCGACGTCCACCGGTGTCCCGCGATCGTGACAAGGAGCGGCAGAACGGGGGGATTCCTATGTAAACAAGGCATTTCCCCATTCTGCCTAGTGACATGACACTGATCATCGGGAGCGGTGATCGCTGTCATATCAGTGGAAGTCCACCCCCCCCCCCACAAACTTAAAATCGCTCCCTAGGACACACTTAACCCCTTTATCGCCCCCTAGTATTAACTCCTTCCCTGCCAGTGCCATTTACACAGTAATCAGCGCATTTTTATAACTGATTGCTGTATAAATGTCACTGGTCCCAAAATAGTGTCAAAAGTGTCCGATGTGTCCGCCATAATGTCGCAGTCACGATAAAAATCGCAGTTCGCTGCCATTACTAGTAAAAAAATAATAATAAAAATGCCATAAAACTATCCCCTATTTTGTAGACGCTATAACTTTTGCGCAAACCAATCAATTTACACTTATTGCGTTTTTTTTACCAAAAATATGTAGAAGAATACATATCGGCCTAAACTGAGGAAAAGGTTTTTTTTTCTATATATTTTTGGGGGATATTTATTATAGCAAAAAAAATAGCTTTTTTTTCCCGAAATTGCTCTTTTTTTGTTTATAGTGCAAAAAATAAAAACCTCAGAGGCGATCAAATACCACCAAAAGAAAGCTCTGTTTGTGCGGAAAAAAAGGACGTCAGTTTTGTTTTGGTGTAACGTCGCACGACCGCGCAATTGTCAGTTAAAAGCGACGCAGTGCCGAATCGCAAAAAAGTGCTCTGGTCGGGAAGGGGGGTAAAATCTTCCGGGGCTGAAGCGGTTAAACAGTCAACATCTGTGAATGTGGTGATTTCTCTAAAAATAAAACAACCCGAGCGCCATCAGGAATCTTCATTTGGCTTGCCCAGATGGATGGCCGGTTAATCTCTCTGTTCCTTTTATCTCAGTGTGGAAGTTCATGGCTGGGTAGGTAGTAGAGCGTCGGGCAGACCTCCCTGTGCCACCCCTGGGGTGATTCATTAGCTGGTAGCTGCTTATAAAGAACGAGATCTGCCTTTGTTTTATAATCCCAGGCACAACCCTCTTATCCCTGTGGGAGCATCTGACCGAGGCTGAGACTCCACAGCGCGAGCGCCAAGCACACATACGCCCATCTTTCGCTCGCTGATGCACAAACAAGATGCCTGAGTCACAATTCCAGATGGGCATCTCCCGTCTCCTGGCAACCCGTTCACTGACGGGGCTCCGCGCCTTCTAACGCCGCTTTGTGCAAAAGTTATCAGACCTGGGGAAAAAAAAAAGAAGAAAAATCAACGGCTGACTTTGATAAAATATACAATTCATAAAAGGAAGGCGAGATTTGTACATCTTTGTCTTCAGTCAGTTCATTTCCTCCTCGCTAACTGATGACAATGTAACTCATTCGCATTGATACATTGTTTTGAGAGAAGAAGCGTCTTCATTAAATAAAATGTTTTGCTTGTTTGTACTACTGTATGGCATTTAGCAGGATTTGCTTCTTTATGACAATATTAGTTTAATGTGTGGATTGTGAAATGGAAAAGTCGTCTTTGGTGATGGGTTTAATGGGTTTGTAGGTTCCCCGGAAGTTAGGTAGAAGTTCAGTAAGTCGTCAGTTTCATTGGGAACGCTCTACAGCAGTGGTCTCCAATCTGTGGCCCGGGGACCAGATGATGCCCTCTGCTTGTCTTTATCCGGTCTTTATCCGGCCCTTGGGGCACTGTTTCTTCCACTGATATAAATTATAGAACACTGTTCCTCCCACTGACACCAATGATGAGACACTATTCCCCCCACTGATACCAATAATGGGGCACCATTCCCCTCACTGATACCAATAATGGGGCACCATTCCCCTCACTGATACCAATAATGGGACACTATTCCCCCCACTGATACCAATAATGGGGCACCATTCCCCTCACTGATACCAATGATGGGGCACTATTCCTCCCACTGATACCAATGATGGGGCACTATTCCTCCCACTGATACCAATGACGGGGCACTATTCCTCCCACTGATACCAATGATGGGGCACTATTCCTCCCACTGATATAAATTATGGAACACTATTCCTCCCGCTGATACCAATGACGGGGCACTATTCCTCCCACTGACACCAATGATGGGGTACTATTCCTCCAACTTATAGAAATGGTGGTGAACTATTCCTCCCACTGATACCAGCAATGGGGAACTATTCCTCCCACTGACATCAATGATGGGGCATTATTACGCCTACTGATATCCATGATAGGGCACTATTCCTCCCACTGATACCAATGATGGGACACTATTCCCCCCACTGACACTAATGTTAGGGAATTAGTTCTGCCATCGACACCAATTCTGCGGCACTATTCTTCCCACTGACATCAATAATGGGGCACCATTCCTCCCACTGATACCAATGATGGGGCACTATTCCTCCCACTGATACCAATGATGGGGAACTATTCCTCCCACTGATACCAATGATGGGGAACTACACAAGACCTAACATAGATGGCACATGACAATAGCAAAGTGAATTTTAAAAGATGTGATTCGGAGATTTGAACTTTACTACAATACAATGGACTTTATAATTTCATACAAGTATTTGTTCTATGTCACTGATTAACCAATGGCACCATCAAGTGACTGGTTATCTGTCGCCTTGACTATTGCAACTCCCTGCTTATTGGCCGACCTCTACACAGACTGTCCCCTCTTCAGTCTATTATGAAGGATACTGCCAGACCCATCCACCTTACTTCAGTGATCCATCTCTGCCAATCTCTCCACTGGCCACCACCCCTCTCTGCCAATCCCTCCACTGGCAACCACCCCTCTCTGCCAATCCCTCCACTTGCCACCACCCCTCTCTCCCATACCCTCCACTGGCAACCACCCCTCTCTCCCATACCCTCCACTGGCAACCACCCCTCTCTCCCATACCCTTCACTGGCAACCACCCCTCTCTCCCATATCCTTCACTGGCAACCACCCCTCTCTCCCATATCCTTCACTGGCAACCACCCCTCTCTCCCATACCCTCCACTGGCAACCACCCCTCTCTCCCATATCCTTCACTGGCAACCACCCCTCTCTCCCATACCCTCCACTGGCAACCACCCCTCTCTCCCATACCCTCCACTGGCAACCACCCCTCTCTGCCAATCCCTCCACTGGCCACCACCCCTCTCTCCCATACCCTCCACTGGCAACCACCCCTCTCTCCCATACCCTCCACTGGCCACCACCCCTCTCTCCCATATCCTTCACTGGCAACCACCCCTCTCTCCCATACCCTCCACTGGCAACCACCCCTCTCTCCCATACCCTCCACTGGCCACCACCCCTCTCTCCCATACCCTCCACTGGCCACCACCCCTCTCTCCCATATCCTTCACTGGCAACCACCCCTCTCTCCCATACCCTCCACTGGCCACCACCCCTCTCTCCCATACCCTCCACTGGCCACCACCCCTCTCTCCCATATCCTTTACTGGCAACCACCCCTCTCTCCCATACCCTCCACTGGCAACCACCCCTCTCTCCCATACCCTCCACTGGCCACCACCCCTCTCTCCCATACCCTCCACTGGCCACCACCCCTCTCTCCCATATCCTTCACTGGCAACCACCCCTCTCTCCCATATCCTTCACTGGCAACCACCCCTCTCTCCCATACCCTCCACTGGCCACCACCCCTCTCTCCCATATCCTTTACTGGCAACCACCCCTCTCTCCCATACCCTCCACTGGCAACCACCCCTCTCTCCCATACCCTCCACTGGCCACCACCCCTCTCTCCCATACCCTCCACTGGCCACCACCCCTCTCTCCCATATCCTTTACTGGCAACCACCCCTCTCTCCCATACCCTCCACTGGCCACCACCCCTCTCTCCCATATCCTTCACTGGCAACCACCCCTCTCTTCCATATCCTTCACTGGCAACCACCCCTCTCTCCCATATCCTTCACTGGCTGCCACTCCTCTCTGCCAATCCCTCCACTGGCCTCCACTCCTCTCTGCCACTGCCAGTCCCTCCACTACCTTCTGCTCTCCCAATGAGTGCAATTCAAAATAATAACATCAACCTACAAAGCCACCCACACCTCTGCTCGAGCTACACCGCCAACCTCATCTCAAATTATCGCCCAAACCCTCTTCTCCACTCCTCCTAGGACCAACTGATCCTCTAAATCCCTCCTCACCTCCCCCATGCACCTCCTGACCTCTCTTATTCCCCCCTCACCTCCCCCATGCACCTTTCAGGACATCTCCAGCGCCTCTCCTGCCCTCTGGAACTCCCTACCCCGATCTGTCCAACTGTCTCCTACATCCATCCTTGAAAGCTCATCTCCTGGTGGAAGCCCATCCTGCCTCCACCTAATAACTTTTACTTTCTCTACCAACTCACCCCCCCCCCCCCATACAGTTATTACTCTATCTATCTATCTATCTATCTATCTATCTATCTATCTATCTATCTATCTATCTATCTATCTATCTATCTATCTATCTATCTATCTTATGAATATAGTAGTGTAAAGAAAACTCCCCGGGCTTGTGCTTCCATTCACTTCTATAATGTAAATGAATAATGTAAAGATTGTGATACTCATAGACGGAGCGGGTTGTGCGGTTTAGTAAACGAGGGTTCCTATCAAGTGGAAGTAATGTTATTCCTTTCCAGTGCTTTGGTCTTAAAGAGAGATTTAATATCGGTATAAAGCCGGCACTTTTGCCTCCAGGATATAATCTCCCGGCCCCGCCGTGTGCGGCTGATTCCCAGGTAAATTTATATTCCCTTTGTAAAGGAGCAGAAATGTTTTAATGGAAGGAGGCCGTCTTCCTCCGCGGCGCTTTTTTTTCTCCCCCCCCCCCTCGCAGGCCCGCGCGCCACACAGAGGACTTTAATGTGGCAACAATAAGTCCCCTGAGCCCCGCTGCGCGGTGTAAAACCTGTGTTCAGGATTCGGCTGCGAACAACCGCCTAGAGACACCTGCTTAAATATTAATTCCCTTCCCGCCCCCGATGTTACATTAATAATAAAGTTGACACTTTAGCTCCGGCCCCTCCGGAGAGCGCGCCGTGTGCGCCAGGACAGCTGACAGTCTCATTTGTATTTGCAAATTATTGATGAGATTCCCCATCCAATGGAGGGAGATAGCGCTCCGAGCTTTGTGATTAGAATAAAGAATCCGGTTGGTTTCTTTTTACCAAACCCGGCCTTGCCTGGATAGAAACCGTTTACTTCTTATATTGGGGCCCGGTTTTACCCCTTAGACCTGAATACTTAACTGACTGCACCACGCCTTTTTGTGTTCTGTTTTGGGTATTGAAAGTAAAGCCGGCCATAGATGGAGCGATTTTCTTTCCTGCAAAAAAAAAAATCGCTTGATTCCCCCCACCACCGAGACAGTCGGTGTTCATGGGGGAATCCCTTCCGTGAAGGTGTTGTGTTCTCCCAGCAGGGGGGGGGGCGCGAGAACACACAGTGAGTAATGCTGGCGGCTATAGCCGCTGGCAATAATCCCATGAAAAATCTGACAGGCTGGTTGTAAACCAAGTTGGTCAATCGATCAACTTGGGTGAAGTCAGCCTGCCCACACATGGTTCGGATCTCGGTTGTTCCCTGCTCAACCCGGCTGAGATTCGAACCATCTATGGCCAGCTTAAGAAGAAAAAAACGGAAACACTAACCAGTATAATTATGGTCAAGAGCAATGTTTCTCAGCCAGGGTCAGCCATGACACCTAGGTATGCCACCTGGGCCCCCAGGGTGCCAGGAGCACAGGACAATGATTGCCCTCGATCAGCATAATCAATTGGCATGGTGCATGCAGCCCGGCCACCAGCACCCTAGCAACCAATGATGTGAAGAGGGGCTCTGATATAATGGGGAACCTCTGATGTGAAGGGAGGCTCTGATGTGATGGGGGGGACCTCTAATGTGAAGGGGGCCCTGATGTGATGAAGGGACCTCTGATGTGATGGAGGGACCTCTGATGTGAAGGGAGGCTCTGATGTGATGGGGGGGACCTCTAATGTGAAGGGGACCCTGATGTGATGAAGGGACCTCTGATGTGATGAGGGACCTCTGATGTGAAGGGAGGATCTGATGTGATGGGGGACGTCAGATGTGAAGATGGGCTCTGATTTCATGGAGGGACCTCTGATGTGAAGGGGGGCTCTGATGTGATGGAGGGACCTCTGATGTGATGGGGGACCTCTGATTTGATGGAGGACCTCTGATGTGATGGGGGCCCTCTGATGTAATGGGGGACCTCTGATGTGAAGGGAGGATCTGATGTGATGGGGGACCTCAGATGTGAAGAGGTGCTCTGATTTTATGGAAGGACCTTTTGATGTGATGGGGGACCTCAGATGTGACGAGGGGCTCTGATGTAATGGGGGGACCTCTGATTTGATGATGTGATGAGAGGGACCTCTGATGTGATGGGGGAACCTCTGATGTGATGGCAGGACCTCTGATGTGATGGAGGGACCTCTGATGTGATTAGAGGACCTCTGATGTGATGAGGGGACCTCTGATGTGATGGAGGGACCTCTGATGTGATGGAGGGACCTCTGATGTGATGGAGGGACCTCTGATGTGATGAGGGGACCTCTGATGTGATGGGGGACCTCTGATGTGAAGGGAGGATCTGATGTGATGGGGGACCTCAGATGTGAAGAGGTGCTCTGATTTTATGGAAGGACCTTTTGATGTGATGGGGGACCTCAGATGTGACGAGGGGCTCTGATGTAATGGGGGGACCTCTGATTTGATGATGTGATGAGAGGGACCTCTGATGTGATGGGGGAACCTCTGGTGTGATGGCAGGACCTCTGATGTGATGAGGGGACCTCTGAGACCTCTGATGTGATGGAGGGACCTCTGATGTGATGGAGGGACCTCTGATGTGATGGAGGGACCTCTGATGTGATGGAGGGACCTCTGATGTGATTAGAGGACCTCTGATGTGATGGCGGGACCTCTGATGTGATGAGGGGACCTCTGAGACCTCTGATGTGATGAGGGGACCTCTGATGTGATGAGGGGACCTCTGATGTGATGGAGGGACCTCTGATGTGATGGCGGGACCTCTGATGTGATGGCGGGACCTCTGATGTGATGGCGGGACCTCTGATGTGATGGCGGGACCTCTGATATGAAGAGGGGCTTCCAGATGTGAAGTTAATTTTATCTGGGCCCAGGTTTCCCTTTGATAAGTAACATTTAAAGTGCAGAAAGGTTGAGAAACGTTGGTCTTGAGGACTCTTTTTTTAAGTTATTCTGTATTCAAAAAAGACCCTGGAGGAAAAAGGGTATCTTGGGGAGTAGGGAGGGTCAGGAAATGCTAGAAAAAAATAAGAAATGTATTATAAATATCACTCATTATAAGGAATTCGAGGGATTCAGAACAAGGAGGGCGTGCTGTCTGTTATGCATTTTTATATATAATTGCTCACTATAGGTTTGTGTAATTTGCATGTCGTTTTTTTGTGGGCAATCCCGAAAGTCTGATGAAAAATTGAATGGAAGTCGAAGGACATCGGTTATTGGGGGACGACGTTCTGTTGTTTATGAACCTGTGTCTGTGTGAGTTCACGGTTTATCAGTCAATGGATGTCATTGGGAAGGCAGCGGGTTTGGTTGTCGTTGGCTCAATGGATAGTCACCGTAGTTCCAGACTAGAGAAAGAAATCTCGTCCGCCTCGAGCAACTTGTGATCTACACAAAGTAATTCAATCTTGTAGAGCTTTCTACACCTCGTCCGATTCACCTCATTGCCTGCTATTTACATGTCACAAAACATCTGCTGTCTCCTGGATTTGTCGCTTTGCACCGCGGCGGTGCGTGTCACTTGGCGGTCACCCGTGCTTCAACTTTGTGGTTTTTGTGCCTTAAAAGCTCTCAATATTTTTTTTTTTTAATGGATCTGAGGTTTCCTTAGCTATATATTTATTTTTGTGAAGGTTTCACTGTTCTAAGAATGTATGAAACAAATTTAGCACATTCCACATCATTATGAGTCTTTTTTTTTGTTCTTCTTTCATGTGGAGTTATTTAGTAAAATATCAGAGGACCGTTAATAATCGAACTGTTAAAGGTGTTTTGCTAAAGCCATAGACCAGCTGTCTCTCGATCTAAAGGGTCTCCAAGCTTTCTTGCATGAGGGCCACATCATTTTTTTTGGCCTGCAAATAATTGTAAAATATGTTTAATAACTAAATGAGTCCCCAACAGAGTCCCTCTTAGATCAGAAGTCTACCCCCTTACATAGGTAGCCTCTGCTGACCTGAATCCTCCATCTGTTCATATTGTTGATATTCCACTAACCCTAGCTGAGGGTCAAACACCAGCTTGGGTCGTGGTTTGAGGACCCCTGCTGCAGCTGGTGGATTCCTTTTGCTGGACCACATTGAAATGTGGTCTTGTAGGCAGGTGCAGTCTATATTTTCCACTGCAGGTGGCGCTGGACTGCAGCGGCAATGCGGATAGGGGAGGAGGTTTAGAGGAACTTGGCTCCTCTATGGTTTCCTTTGTCACTGGGGCATTTTCTACTCCCACTGACCACTCCGGTCCCACTAAAGTCTAAAGGACAGTTAACTGATCTTTTGGTTAGAAGGTTTGGAGACCCCCTGGTTTAGATGCCTGATATTTCACCCCAGCAGAGCTGCTAAATAAAATGGTAAAAAAACAATTAAAAAAAAAAAAGACTACTGACACCATCCACTGCCCTACTGACACTGTCCACTGTCCTACTGACACCATCCACTGTCCTACTGACACCATCCACTGTCCTACTGACACCATCCACTGTCCTACTGACACCATCCACTGCCCTACTGACACCATCCACTCAATGTCGTCCCTGGGGGGGGCCAGAGGGGGCCCTGAGCCCCCCCCCCCCCCCCCAACATTATGCTGTGCCCCACCATGTGCCCCCCCAATAAAAAAAAAATTATTTTTTTTTTACAAAAAATCAATGTCTAAGAGGGAGAGAGTCCCCAGTCAGCTCCTGCGGGTGATTCCTCCCCCCTCCCTCTGCTCGCTGACACTGCATAATGCGAGCGCTCACACAACCACGGCCGCCCGATCTGCTCCTTCCCCTGCATCCTCATTGGCGGGGAGAAGAGCGAGTTGCAGGAAGGACTCCACCAGGACTCTCAGTTACTGAAAAAACTGATTTCTCCCATCCTTAGGACAGGAGAACCAGCCTGTAAATTCCAAGAGATGCCAGACCAGCACTGTCAATAGCAGGGGCAGGACAGCAAGAGGAGGCTGGGGAACCCCACAGTGGCAGAACACCAGGGCCCGGAGGCAAGACAACCTTTGCAACCCTGATAGTTCTCCCACTGCTTTGGACCCTTATATTTTCTTGGTATGCTGGTGACATATATCTCTTGTTTTCTGCCACCTGGGGGACCCCAATACAGTAGGAAGGGAGCTCATGTGAAAGGGCCATTATGGGGTCGTAGTAAAGGGTCCCAGTATATATTTATATATCTATCTAATATATATATATATATATATATATATATGCATTTTATAATTGCCCCCCTACTTTTGTCCCTGTCCCCCCATGTGCCCCCCCTAAATATGAAAGCTAGAGACGCCACTGCATCCACTGCCCTACTGACACCATCCACTGCCCTACTGACACCATCCACTGCCCTACTGACACCATCCACTGCCCTACTGACACCATCCACTGCCCTACTGACACCATCCACTGCCCTACTGACACCATCCACTGCCCTACTGACACCATCCACTGCCCTACTGACACCATCCACTGCCCTACTGACACCATCCACTGTCCTACTGACACTGTCCTCTGCCCGAACCCCCCGGTGATCTTTGATCTCTTTCATGTTGTTCAGGTAGACCTCCATATCCCAAAGGTTGCCAACCGCTGCTTTAATACCTTCTCAGAAAGTAATGGTTCTCTTGATTTAGTCCAACAAAAGCTAAGCAAAACATGGTCCTTCATTCAGTCCGATTGTCACTTAACATTTGCTGCAGAAAGTAAAAATGAGAAAGCGTTATCTTCTCACCGCCATTAAACGCAGGCTTACATGCAGTCACAGGCCCGTCTCCAAATTGCCTTCCCCATTTGCATTTGGTGCTGCTGCTGCTGGCCGTGACAAACACCTGGATAATACGGCATTTTCTCTGATGTGAAACCAGCTGCTCTGACGGCTTTTACATCACCGGCATTTTTCAATTGCTAGTTTTACTTGTGACAGTAAATAAAGCGAGTAATTATTCCTCCTGCTAGGAACCCGGACATCTTCTCCTGACACCTTTGATCAGTCAGGTAAACTAATGTGTGAAACCAACTTAGGAGGACATTCCAGCATTGCTAAGATGCCGGAGCTCTATGGATAGAATGTAAGACCGGCAACAGCCCTATATCACTCATAAAGGACCGTACGCTATGGAACCCACCACCGTATTCGTCCTTCCTCCATCCTACGTCAGCAGCTCATGGTTTAGCATCACCTTCACGCTGGATGGTGGCTCTAAACAGGGATGGATTTACATCTCAGGAGCCTATAGGCAGAGAATTCTGAAGCCCCCCCCCAAAAAAAGACAGTAAGGCCAACTTTTTTTTTCCTTTATAAATTACTGCAAAATTTCAGTAAAAAACACACAAAAGTGAATTTTAGGTCAAACAAGCTCAAAAAATGCTAGAATATAAAAGACGAGGTTGCACCGAGTAAATGGATACCCAACATGCCAAGCCTTAAATATGCGTGCGCCCGTAAAATGGCGATATTCTTCAGTACCCGAAATTTTCTATAGGTGATGCTTCAAAAGTTGAGAATAAAAAAAAAAGGTTTTAGAGCCAACAGGGCTCTAGATCGGACTTTATCGGCAAAATAGTCGAGAGTATAGTAAAATTGATACTTTATTAACATTGAGTCATGACAGTCAAGTAGAAAAGGTATTAAAAACATACAATAAACACAAGATGGTCGTAAGTATATGATGTGAAAAAAAAGTTGACGCCAATTAGACAGCAGTGAAGCCCCCTGTGCGTCAACACGTTTCGCTATTTTGCTTCATCAGGACACACTTGAAAGAAACAGGTCTTGTCGGCATAAGATTATCCCCACATGGAGATCTCCCAGATGATCATCAAAGAATCACTGTGTAGATAGGGGGGGGGGCACCACGGATATCTCCAGGGGGGATGCAACGAACCTGACGCTGCTGATGCCAGTCCGAGTACACCTACGGAGTTCATTTTTGGCATACCCGTTTGGAATAGATGCAGGGGAATTTGTTAAATTTTGTTCTAAAGGGACATTTATACGTCCAGGAGGACAAATATTTAGGTCCCTGACATTGTGGACTAAATATAGTTGAAAAGGTTCTATTTTTACCTTTTCCTTGCTTCTTCCCCCTCCTTTAATGTTTCCGGTGTCTACGGTTTACCCCTGGAAAAAGAATTAAAAACATACAATAAACGCAAGATGGTCGTAAGTATATGATGTGAAAAAAAAGTTGATGCCAATTAGACAGCAGTGAAGCCCCTGTGCGTCAACGCGTTTCGCTATTTTGCTTCATCAGGACACACTTGAAAGAAACAGGTCTTGTCGGCATAAGATTATCCCCACATGGAGATCTCCCAGATGATCATCAAAGAATCACTGTGTAGATAGGGGGGCACCACGGATACCTCCCTGGGGGATGCAACGAACCTGACGCTGCTGATGCCAGTCCGAGTACACCTACGGAGTTCATTTTTGGCACACCCGTTTGGAATAGATGCAGGGGAATTTGTTAAATTTTGTTCTAAAGGGACATTTATACGTCCAGGAGGACAAATATTTAGGTCCCTGAACATTGTGGACTAAATATAGTTGGAAAGGTTCTATTTTTACCTTTTCCTTCCTTCTTCCCCCTCCTTTAATGTTTCCGGTGTCTACAGTTTACCCCTGGAAAAAGAATACAATACAAGAATATAAAAACATACAATAAACACAAGATGGTCGTAAGTATATGATGTGGAAAAAAAGTTGACACCAATTAGACAGCAGTGAGCCCCCCGTGTGTCAACGCGTTTCGCTATTTTGCGTCATCAGGACACACTTGGGGGGGAGTTGAAAGAAACACGTCTCACTATCTTGTCGGCATAAGATTATCCCCACATGGATATCTCCCAGATGATCATCAAAGAATCACCGTGTAGATAGGGGGGCAGATTTTGCCAATGCTGGCAACCGTATACTGGGCTGATAACACATATAAATATCACTTCATACACTTCACCGGGGGGGTAAACCGTAGACACCGGAAACATTAAAGGAGGGGGAAGAAGGAAGGAAAAGGTAAAAATAGAACCTTTCCAACTATATTTAGTCCACAATGTTCAGGGACCTAAATATTTGTCCTCCTGGACGCATAAATGTCCCTTTAGAACCAAATTTAACAAATTCCCCTACATCTATTCCAAACGGGTATGGCAAAAATGAACTCCGTAGATGTACTCGGACTGGCATAAGCAGCGTCAGGTTCATTGCATCCCCCGGGGAGGTATCCGTGGTGCCCCCCTACTATCTACACAGTGATTCTTTGATGATCATCAGGGAGATCTCCATGTGGGGATAATCTTATGCCGACAAGAAAGTGAGACCTGTTTCTTTCCAGTGTGTCCTGATGAAGCAAAATAGCGAAACGCGTTGCCGCACAGGGGCTCACTGCTGGACTATTTGGTGTCAACTTCTTGTTCACATCATCATCCGGTGTCTACGGTTTACCCCCCGGTGAAGTGTATGAAGTGATATTTATATCTATACCTCTGTGTTATCAGCCCAGTATACGGTTGCCAGAATTGGCAAACTCTGTCCCCCCTATCTACACGGTGGGGATAATCTTATGCCGACAAGATAGTGAGACCTGTTTCTTTCAACTCCCCCCCCCCCCAAGTGTTTCCTGATGAAGCAAAATAGCGAAACGCGTTGACTCACAGGAGCTCACTGCTGGACTATTTGGTGTCAACTTTTTGTTCACATCATATACTTACGACCATCTTGCGTTTATTGTATGTTTTTAATTGGGATTGGGATTTTATGTGTTTGGGTACAACTTTATTTTTTTTTTTTGCAAAAAAGCGGAGCTCCACCCAAAGGTGTAGACATGTGCAGAACGAAAAAAATTGTTTTGTTTTGTTTTGATTCGCTTTTTACATAAATTTGTTTAGTTAAAATTGTTTCTTTCGTTTAATACGTTTTAGGTATTCGTTTTTGTTCATTTTCGAATCGATTCGAAAAGTTTTCGAATTCGAAAAAACAATTTCCATTCGAAAACTTTTCGAAAACGATTTGAATTTCGCCCAAATGTTTTTTTCGTTACTTTGGATTCGTTTAAATTCGGGACTATTCTAATTCTGAAATTCGGGTGTATCCGTGTTGAAAAATCGGCTCGGGGGTAGACATGTGCAGAACGAAAAAAATTTGTTTTCGATTCGTTATTTACATAAATTTGTTTAGTTAAATCTGTTTCATTCATTTAATAAGTTTTTGGTATTAGTTTTTGTTTATTTGTTATCGATTTGAAAAGTTTTCGAATTCAAAAACGATTTGAATTCGAAAACGATTCGAATTTTCGCCCAAATGTTTTTTTCATTATTTTGGATTCCTTAAAGTACTATTGTAATTCGGAAATTCGGGCGTATCCGTATTGAAAAATCGGCACGGGTGTAGACATGTGCAGAACGAAAAAATTTGTTTTTGTTTCGATTCGTTATTTACATAAATTCGTTTAGTTAAATTCGTTTCATTTGTTTAATATGTTTTCGGAATTAGTTTTTGTTCATTTTCGAATCGATTCGAAAAGTTTTCGAATTCGAGTTTGAACTATTTGCATTCGAAACCTATTCGAATTCGAATTTCATCCAAATTTTTTTTTCGTTATTTCGGATTAGTTTCAATCGGTACCATTCTAATTCGGAGATTTGGATACACCCGAATTTCCGAATAACGAAAATTTGTCCGAATTTTAATTCGGAAAGAAACAAACTGCACATGTCTACTCGGATGAAGACGCCTCTATATTAAAAGTCAGCAGCTACAATTTTTTTTTTTTTAGTACTCGCCGATACCAATTACCGATACCTACCGCAACTGTATTGTTTACACTTCAGCCATCAGCAACGATACAAAGCATTGAAAAGCTATTTACCAATTAAATACATTTTTATATATTTTTTTAACATTCTCTGTTTTTTTTAATGTGAAACGTGCAAATATATGTTAAAGGTGTAAAAATATTAACAGACAAAGCAAAAGAAATAAAAATAATAATAATTATTAATAGTTTATAAAGTAGGCAATATTTATCAACAACATTGCTCAGCTGCTGAAACAGAAAGATAAAAAAGAAACATTGTTTCATTTTGTATCTTTCTGTTTATTCCGAGCTGTAAAAAATAAATAAATAATAAAGCAGCCAGGCAAAATCATTTTTAGGTGACGGGTTTTCTTTAATGAGACATGCGGGGTCCCCCCCCCCATGTCTCCTCTGGATCTATTGCAATGCAGATCGCTCCCTGCAGTTCATCCCTTCCTGGCTATGCTAGCCGGGGGGAAAGTGACAGAGTGACCCGGGCAAGTGACATCATACATGTTGCTTTCCGGGTCACCAACAACATGGGGAGGAGAGCAAGATGTGTGTCCGCCGTTCTCCCTCCCCTCCACCCGCCATGTCGGTCCCTTGCCCGCAGATGGGCAAGCAGGGCCTGAAATACACAAAGGGGGGTTAGCAAATGGGGAGGGGGCAGTACCGGGGGGGGGTGGAGTGGAAGCAATTAGGCAGCAGCACCGCCGTCCCAATGCTTCCCCCTGCTGTCAGGTCCCTATGACATACGGACCTGGCAGAAAAAGGGTTAAAAAAAAACGCATACTGACGGGCGCCCCTCTAGAAAGGGCGCCTGTAGGCACATGCCTACAGTGCCTAGTGGGAAAATCCGGCCCTGGCTGGAAAGAAAAAAAAAACATTTTCCGGGTGGAAGCCGTCTGTCCTCTCGATAGTTTGCCGTTATTAATGGCCGCCGACTGGAGCCTGTTGAGTTTTGATGCATGGCTCTACGGTTCTCGGCTTCAGGCGTCAGTAAGTCCCCCCCCCCCACATCGGCCTTAAGATTTATACGTTCCTGTTATAAATGTTTATATGACAGAGCTGTCCAAGAATTCTACAGCAGAGGTGGCAAAGATCGATTCTCAGTTTTGGGCTTCTCGGGTGTCGGGCTCCTTGGCGCGGCACCTTAATGCTGAACTTGATGAATGGAGTAAAATACATTTTGAAGGAGGTGATTTGGACTTAAAGTGATACAAAACAGGCGCTGATTAATGTCTCCCTTCTATTTCTGTATATGGATGACGAATGACAAAAGGGGAACGTTGGAAAATATAGAAAATACAAAATATTATTAGAAAAATAATTAATTTATTAAACATAGATATAGAAAATTGAAAATATAACATTAAAAAACAGATAGTGTTGGCTTCCAATAGAATAAGCCACACGTAGTATGTGTATTGCTCCCTGTTTGCTGCTTGAATATGGCAGGTCGACGTTTCGCTTTCGCTTCCTCAGGACCTATACGCCTGACACCAAGCAGAGGGATTCTGCATAAGAAAGGGGAAATAATCATATTTCAAATATGGACAATGGGTACAGACATACATATGATTATTTCCCCTTTCTTAGGCAGAATCCCTCTGCTTGGTGTCAGGCATATAGGTCCTGAGGAAGCGAAAGCGAAACATCAACCTGCCATATTCAAGGGGAAATAAGGGGAAATAACCATATTTCAAATATGGACAATGGGTACAGATATACATATGATTATTTCCCCTTTCTTATGCAGGATCCCTCTGCTTGGTGTCAGGCATATAGGTCCTGAGGAAGCGAAAGCGAAACATCAACCTGCCATATTCAAGGGGAAATAAGGGGAAATAATCATATATCGAATATGGACAATGGGTACAGATATACATATGATTATTTCCCCTTTCTTAGGCAGAATCCCTCTGCTTGGTGTCAGGCGTATAGGTCCTGAGGAAGCGAAAGCGAAACGTTGACCTGCCATATTCAAGGGGAAATAAGGGGAAATAATCATATTTCAAATATGGACAACGGGTACAGACATATATATGATTATTTACCCTTTCTTATGCAGAATCCCTCTGCTTAGTGTCAGGCATATAGGTCCTGAGGAAGCGAAAGCGAAACGTCGACCTGCCATATTCAAGGGGAAATAAGGGGAAATAATCATATTTCAAATATGGACAATGGGTACAGACATATATATGATTATTTCCCCTTTTCTTATGCAGAATCCCTCTGCTTGGTGTCAGGCATATAGGTCCTGAGGAAGCGAAAGCGAAATGTCGACCTGCCATATTCAAGCAGCAAACAGGGAGCAATATACATACTAAGTGTGGCTTATTCTATCCAACGCTATCTGTTTTTAATGTTATATTGTCAATTTTCTATATCTATGTTTAATAAATATATTCTTTTTCTAATAATATTTTGTATTCCTTTTCTGGTGTCTATAAAGTCCGCTCCAACGTTGCCCTTTTTTCAATAGCAATTTCATATGGATGTGGTACCCCCCCTTGGCCCTTTGTTTACCTATATATGTATATGGATTACGGAGCTGTAATTATTAAAATTTAAAAAAAAAAACATTTTAAGTACCTTTTTTTTTTTTTTCTAATTCGATATCCAGCTGTCACATGACCCAGCTCTCTCCCCAGCCTGTCTGCAGGGAGACAGCGGCAGGAGGAGCTTCTAGTCCTCTGCTGCTGGTCACATGTACAAAAAAAAAATTAAAAAAATGAAGAAAAAAAAAAAACAGCCTTTGGAATACGGAGTAAAAATAAATAAATAATATCAACATACTGTTTTAAATTGTCACACAAATTTATATTTGAAATTAAATCTTTATTTTTTATTTTTTAGCAATAACACGATGTGGGGCGGATATCTGTCAGTCATAGGTTGTGTCACTCCCCCCCCCCCCCCTCCAGCCTGTGTCTTAGAATAAGAGGGAGATGAAGCCTCCAGCAATCTACATGTAATCCCCCCCCCATTGTGTTTAGCTAGTTACTGGACATGGAGGAGGAGGGACTGAGTGGGCTGTCATTGTGTATACACCCACATGTGTGATTCTATAATCACCTGGGCTGCTCACATATGATAAGGAGGAGATGCTCAGCATAGAAACTTACTGAAAAACTGAGCATGTGCAGAGCTGCCAACACTGCTCTGCAAAATTCCCTAGCTGAACTGGGGACATGAACAGGAGGGGGAGAAAGAGAGCAGCAGGATCAACCAGGTTTTTTGCAATCTCAGAGTGACTGAGTGAGTAGGAACAGCATGGAATACACCAGTGGCGGCCCGTCCATTAGGGGCGCCATCCCCCCCCCCCTCTAATCCATGCGCCCGGCACCTAATCTCCATGCAGGGTGCCAAACGCATGGATTTCAATGTGGGGTTTTTTTTGTTTGTTTTTTAAACAAGCGCGTGAATAGAGTCGAAGGCTCTGATTGGCTTCAAAAAAAGGGTGAGCCCACCCACTTGTGTGTCATTGGTCATGAAAATTGGCCATCGGATTGGATGATATCTGAGATTAAAATGTTCTACTAATGCTCTTCCAAGCTTGTAATTGGTTGCATGGCAATCCTAACATTAATAAAAGTCGTTCTTTTTTTTTTTGTCGTGCAATAATCCCACCTATGATGGTAAAGATGAAGAAGATCCAGATAGATCATTAATATTCTGCTGATGTGGTCAAGGCCAAGCAGACCTCTCTGTGCTTGTTAGCAGCTTCAAGGCGTATCACTGGCGACCTTAATTACCGATTGTAGTGCCTCTTTATAATGTAGATTTATGACCCTCCTCACTCGACGTTTTGTGGTCAATTATCACTTCAGGGGAAGGAAAACACTCCAGCTTTCAGATTTTTCCAGATATACATCTGGTGGCCCAGGTATACAATTGAGTATAGCAGAAAGAAAAAAGATTCAGGAAAATCTATTTAAGACTGATATCCTCTCACCGGTCACTTTATTAGGTCCCCCTTGCTAGTAGCGGGTTGGACCCCCTTTATTAGATCCCCCTTGCTAGTAGCGGGTTGGACCCCTTTATTAGATCCACCTTGTTAGTAGCAGGTTGGACCCCCTTTATTAGGTCCTCCTTGCTAGTACCGAGTTGGATCACCTTTATTAGATCCCCCTTGCTAGTACCGGGTTGGACCCCCTTTATTAGATACCCCTTGCTAGTACCTGGTTGGACCCCCTTTATTAGATCCCCCTTGCTAGTAGTGGGTTGGACCCCCTTTATTAGGTCCTCCATGCTAGTACCGGGTTGGCCCCCAGTTATTAGATCCCCCTTGTTAGTAGCGGGTTGGACCCCTTTATTAGATCCCCCTTGTTAGTAGCAGGTTGGACCCCCTTTATTAGGTCCTCCATGCTAGTACTGGATTGGACCCCCTTTATTAGATCCCCCTTGCTAGTAGCAGGTTGGACCCCCTTTATTAGGTCCTCCATGCTAGTACTGGATTGGACCCCCTTTATTAGATCCCCCTTGCTAGTAGCAGGTTGGACCCCCTTTATTAGGTCCTCCATGCTAGTACTGGATTGGACCCCCTTTATTAGGTCCCCCTTGCTAGTAGCAGGTTGGACCCCCTTTATTAGGTCCTCCTTGCTAGTACCGGGTTGGATCCCCGTTATTAGATCCCCCTTGTTAGTAGCGGGTTGGACCCCCTTTATTAGGTCCTCCATGCTAGTACTGGATTGGACCCCCTTTATTAGATCCCCCTTGCTAGTAGCAGGTTGGACCCCCTTTATTAGATCCTCCTTGCTAGTACCGGGTTGGATCCCCGTTATTAGATCCCCCTTGTTAGTAGCGGGTTGGACCCCCTTTATTAGGTCCTCCATGCTAGTACCGGGTTGGATCCCCGTTATTAGATCCCCCTTGTTAGTAGCAGGTTGGACCCCCTTTATTAGGTCCTCCATGCTAGTACTGGATTGGACCCCCTTTATTAGATCCCCCTTGTTAGTAGCGGGTTGGACCCCCTTTATTAGGTCCCCCTTGCTAGTACCGGGTTGGACCCCCTTTATTAGGTCCTCCATGCTAGTAATACCGGGTTGGACCCCCTTTATTAAATCCCCCTTGGTAGTAGCTGGTTGGACCCCTTTATTAGATCCCCCTTGCTAGTACCGGGTTGGACAACCTTTATTAGGTCCATCTTGCTAGTACCAGATTGGACCCCCTTTATTAGGTCCCCCTTGCTAGTACCGGGTTGGACCCCCTTTATTAGATCCCCCTTGGTAGTAGCGGGTTGAACCCCCTTTATTAGGTTCTCCATGCTAGTACCGGGTTGGACCCCTTTGGCCTTCATTCTTGGAAGGTGCTGGAAACGTTCCTCAGAGATTTTGGTCCATAGTGACCTGCTAACATCACACAGTTGCTGCAGATTTGTCGGCTGCACATCCATGATGCCAATCTCCCGTTCCACCACATCCCAAAGGTGCTCTATTGGATGAGATGTGGTGAGTGTGGAGGCCATTGGAGGACAGGGACCTCATTGTCCAGTGGTGAGATGATTGGAGCTTTGTGACATGGTGCATTATCCTGCTGGAAGGAGCCATCAGAAGATGGGGACACTGTAGTCATAAAGGGATGGACATGGTCAGCAACAATACTCAGGTAGACCGTGGTGATTAAACCCCATCCCCCGCACCATTACATCCCCACCACCAGCCTGAACCGGTGATATCCCATCCCCCACACCATTACACCCCCACCACCAGCCTGAACTGGTGATATCCCATCCCCCCCCACCATTACACCCCCACCACCAGCCTGAACTGGTGATATCCCATCCCCCCCACCATTACACCCCCACCACCAGCCTGAGCCGGTGATACCCCATCCCCCCACACCATTACACCCCCACCACCAGCCTGAACCGGTGATACCCCATCCCCCACACCATTACACCCCCACCACCAGCCTGAACCGGTGATATCCCATCCCCTCCACCATTACACCCCCACCACCAGCCTGAGCCGGTGATACCCCATCCCCCCACACCATTACACCCCCACCACCAGCCTGAACCGGTGATATCCCATCCCCCCCACCATTACACCCCCACCACCAGCCTGAACCGGTGATATCCCATCCCCCCCACCATTACACCCCCACCACCAGCCTGAACCGGTGATATCCCATCCCCCACACCATTACATCCCCACCACCAGCCTGAACCGGTGATATCCCATCCCCCACACCATTACACCCCCACCACCAGCCTGAACTGGTGATATCCCATCCCCCCCCACCATTACACCCCCACCACCAGCCTGAACTGGTGATATCCCATCCCCCCCACCATTACACCCCCACCACCAGCCTGAGCCGGTGATACCCCATCCCCCCACACCATTACACCCCCACCACCAGCCTGAACCGGTGATACCCCATCCCCCACACCATTACACCCCCACCACCAGCCTGAACCGGTGATATCCCATCCCCTCCACCATTACACCCCCACCACCAGCCTGAGCCGGTGATACCCCATCCCCCCACACCATTACACCCCCACCACCAGCCTGAACCGGTGATATCCCATCCCCCCCACCATTACACCCCCACCACCAGCCTGAACCGGTGATATCCCATCCCCCCCACCATTACACCCCCACCACCAGCCTGAACCGGTGATATCCCATCCCCCACACCATTACATCCCCACCACCAGCCTGAACCGGTGATATCCCATCCCCCACACCATTACACCCCCACCACCAGCCTGAACTGGTGATATCCCATCCCCCCCCACCATTACACCCCCACCACCAGCCTGAACTGGTGATATCCCATCCCCCCCACCATTACACCCCCACCACCAGCCTGAGCCGGTGATACCCCATCCCCCCACACCATTACACCTCCACCACCAGCCTGAACCGGTGATACCCCATCCCCCACACCATTACACCCCCACCACCAGCCTGAACCGGTGATATCCCATCCCCTCCACCATTACACCCCACCACCAGCCTGAGCCGGTGATACCCCATCCCCCCACACCATTACACCCCCACCACCAGCCTGAACCGGTGATATCCCATCCCCCCCACCATTACACCCCCACCACCAGCCTGAACCGGTGATACCCCATCCCCCACACCATTACACCCCCACCACCAGCCTGAACCGGTGATATCCCATCCCCCCCACCATTACACCCCCACCACCAGCCTGAGCCGGTGATACCCCATCCCCCCACACCATTACACCCCCACCACCAGCCTGAACCGGTGATACCCCATCCCCCCACACCATTACACCCCCACCACCAGCCTGAACCAGTGATACCCCATCCCCCACACCATTACACCCCCACCACCAGCCTGAACCGGTGATATCCCATCCCCCACACCATTACACCACCACCACCAGCCTGAACCGGTGATATCCCATCCCCCACACCATTACACCCCCACCACCAGCCTGAACCGTTAATACAAGGCAGGATGGATCCATGTGCCAAATTCTGACCCCACCATCTGAATGTCGGAGCTGAAATCCAGACTCATCAGACCAGGCAACGTTTTTCCAATCTTCTATTGTCCAATTTTGGTGATCCTGTGCCAGTTGTAGCCTCAGTTTCCTGTTCTTAGCTGACAGGAGTGGCACCCGGTGTGGTCTTCTGCTGCTGTAGCCCATCTGCTTCAAGATTGGATGCGTTGTGTGTTCAGAGATGGTATTCTGCATACCTTGGGTGTAACGAGGGGTTATTTGAGTTACTGTTGCCTTTCTATCATCTGGAATCAGTCTGCCCATTCTCCTCTGACCTCAACCAGGCATTTTCCTCCACACAACTGCCGCTCACTGGATATTTTCCCTTTTTCTCAACCATTCTCTGTAAACCCCGAGAGATGGTTGTGAGTGAAAATCCCAGAAATACTCAGACCAGCCCGTCTGCCACCAACAACCATGCCACGTTCAAAATCCCTTTTCATTCTGATTCTTGGTTTGAACTTCAGCAAGTCTTCACCGTGTCTAGATGCCTAAATGCGTTGAGTTGCTGCCGTGTGATTGGCTGATTTAGCAATTGAACAGCTGTACCTAATAAAGTGCTGCTTTAGTTTTCCAATTAGTGGTCCTCAGTCTTCCAGGTTGGTGTCCAGCTATAACCCTGAGCTCATGTAATACGGCTCTACTGCAGATTTCAGAATCCTCCTCCTGTAGGAGGCCACTTTTGCAAGCCAATACCATTCTGCGATTAGATTAAAAAAAAATATTTATAAGGTTGAGCGCCCCCTAGGGTTGGCTCAATTTATGTTGCTCTGAGACAGAAATATTTTTTTGTTGTTTTTGTTACAGATATAAAAGAAAAAAAAACAATATCTGTCTCTGGGTTGTCTTCTCTCCTTTTTTCCCACCCAACAGCAGAGAATTCTGTGCCTTCAAAAATCCAGCAGGATCCAGAGCCTGGAATTGGGGGGGACGGTGGGGGGGGGGGCTGACAGTAATTATAAGCTTCTTGTTGACATAATTAGCCCCTGCGCAGAATTCCCAACTCTTCTTTTCTTTTCTCTGAAAGGCAGAGCTGAGCCAACACACCCGAGTGATCTTCTCAAGCTGTGAGAGCGGCTCCCGTGCCCTTTTCTGTGGTCAGAAATTCTTTAACCCCCCACCCCCAATAGAAAAGAGATTTTCTCATTTTATTATCTTTCTAGCTGCCGCGATTTTTAGATTTTGTATCCATTTTCAGACAGTTTTTTTTAACATTTTTTTCTTTTGTCTTTAATTTAAAGTAAAAACTGTTACAAATCTGCATAATGCGAGCCGAGCGTGTGATGAAAAATGTATGAGCGGAGGAGATCCGTCAAAGTGATGAGTAGATTCCGAGATGTGGAAACCTTGACTTCTTCTGTTAAGGCCTCTCATGCACTCGGTCACGTGACCTCTCTCCACCTCTCCGGAAGATCTCTGACACCCCCCCCCCGGTGACAGAATGGGGTCCCGCCGCCGCGCACCTAGCGCTGACTTAATGCGTGCTCTTGTTAACTCCTTTGTTTTCTTGTACCATGCGGCTGGATACATGGGGTCTCCGTATCGTGGGTTTGGTCTTGGTTGCTCTTTTTGGGGGGGGGACCAACTGCTTTGGAGGGAGCCAGAGCCTTGACCCTCTCATTACCGGGGGACCCGTCACCTGAGCCCGGTACCGCTCCTCGCTGGCTGCTGTTCCTCTCACCAGTTCATGGTTACACATGGCCAGGGACGTTGCTAGGTCTACAAAAGATCCGGGGCTAGAGCCCACAGCAGCGAAGTAAAGAAAGTCATACGCTTGGGTGGGCATACACATGTATAGAATATAATATATAATATTGTTACATATCTGAGTGCGGATTCCCCCTTACATCAGGGTCCTCAGAGAGCCCCCCCATTCTTGCGGGCCGGGTGCCTGCATTCAGCAGTGGCGGGCCAGGTGGCGACCCCTGCCCTAGAGACTCGGGGCTATGGGCCCCAGATTGGGGGCTCTAGCCTCAATAGCCACCCCCTAGCGACGCCTCTGCACATGGCAACTGTTCTCCTACTTTCCTGCCAAGTTACCCTTTGTGGTGGCTTTCCACCTGTACCCCGTGTGTGCTTTACAGCAGCAGTCCCCAACCGATTTGGCTCTACGGACCGGTTTCATGGCAGCCATTTTGCCAATTTTCCTAGGGACTGGGGGGGGGGGGGGTGATGGTGGTTGTGGTGGACGGGTCAGGGGGGTGGGGTATTCACAAAGTCTGTCCCCAACCCTCTTCACACCCCAACCCCTTTTTGCAGCACAGCCCCCCCCCCCCCTTTATATCAGTGTCCACAGTTCCCCTTTACATTGCAGTCCCTCTCTTTAAAGCAGTCCCACACTGTGTCCTTAGTTCCCCTTCACATCACATCGCCCCTTTACATTACAGTGCCCCTTTACAGTGCAAGGACTGCTCTGTAAAGGGGCACTGTAATGTAAAGGGGGGGGCCTGTGATATAAAGGGGACTGCACTGTAAAGGGGCACTGTAATGTAAAGGGGGGGCTGTTATATAAAGGGGACTGCTCTGTAAAGGGGCAGACTAATGTAAAGGGGGGGGGCTATGATGTAAAGGGGACTGCACTGTAAAGGGGGCACTGTAATGTAAAGGGGGGGGCTGTGATATAAAGGGGGCTGCACTGTAAAGGGGCACTGTAATGTAAAGGGGGGGCTGTTATATAAAGGGGACTGCTCTGTAAAGGGGCAGACTAATGTAAAGGGGGGGGGGGCTATGATGTAAAGGGGACTGCACTGTAAAGGGGGCACTGTAATGTAAAGGGGGGCTGTGATATAAAGGGGGCACTGTAATGTAAAGGGGGGCTGTGATATAAAGGGGGCTGCACCGTAAAGGGGGCACTATAATGTAAAGGGGGGATGTGATATAAAGGGGGCTGCACTGTAAAGGGGGCACTGTAATGTAAAGGGGGGCTGTGATATAAATGGGACTGCACTGTAAAAGGGGCAACGTAATGTAAAGGGGGGCTGTGATATAAAGGGGACTGCATTGTTAAGAGGCACTGTAACAGTGTCTGATTTGCTGAGTGCTTCTTATGTTGCTTCCACTAAGACAGGGGTCTCCAAACTTTATAAACTAAGGGCCAGTTTCCTGTCCTTCAGACTTTAGGGGGGTGCTTTGTGGCCATTGGAATTAGAAAAGGTCCAAACGTCACTGGTAAAAAACAATGCCCCATCTTCAGTATCAGTGGGAGGAATTGTACCCCGTCTTTGATGTTATTTGGGGAAATTGCCCCATCATTGGAGTCATTGGGCCCCGATGGTTAGTGTCATTAGGAGAAATTGTGCCCCATCATTGGAGTCATTGGGCCCCGATGGTTAGTGTCATTAGGAGAAATTGTGCCCCATCATTGGTGTCATTGGGCCCCGATGGTTAATGTCATTAGGAGAAATTGTGCCCCATCATTGGTGTCATTGGGTCCCGATGGTTAGTGTCATTAGGAGAAATTGTGCCCCATCATTGGTGTCATTGGGCCCCGATGGTTAATGTCATTAGGAGAAATTGTGCCCCATCATTGGTGTCATTGGGCCCCGATGGTTAATGTCATTAGGAGAAATTGTGCCCCATCATTGGTGTCATTGGGCCCCCATGGTTAGTGTCATTAGGATAAATTGTGCCCCATCATTGGTGTCATTGGGCCTCATTGTTGGTTTCCTTGGGAGGAATTGTGCCCCATAGTTGCTATCAGTGGATGAAATAATGCCCCAAGGGCCGGATAAAAGCAAGCAAAGGGCTGCATCTGGCCCCTGGGCCCCAGTTTGGAGCCCACTGTACTAAGAAATTAACAAAACCCCCCACAGTCAAGAGTGCCTCTGCTTTGGGACCTTACCATTCACACTTGGACGATTAGGAATTGCAGCAAAACTCGTGATGCACATATGGGGTGCCACTCATTCTGAATGGCCCCCCAAATATGGTGCAATTTTGCAGTGATTGTTGCTTGACAATTGCAGCAAAATGCTTATGTAAAAGCGCACCTGGTTCAGGGCCAAAATGTGGTCCCTGAGCTTTTTTGGCATGACAAACATGCATGGGGCAGTCCATTTGAGTGAACGGCTTCCCTGCCCGTGACATGAGGAAACGTGCGCGACTCGTGTATTTAAAGTTGCGAGTTGTGATCCCGCATTATCTGATCAGGGCCTCATGCATATATCGTATATCCAGTGCAGAAGAGAGCACAGCGGGATACAGCCATGGGTTTACGAAAACTCAGAAGGGTTCCTGAAAGATAATGCGGTCTATTTAATAAAGGATTGCTACATTGTTTGCACAATGTAGGCCACAAGGAAACTAGAAAATGAAAATAAAGGCTGTTTTTAATTTCATTTTAATCTACGGAGCTTATGGGATGGACTTTGGAAACTTGCATGAAGCACATTGAAAACATATGAAGAATGGCTTTAGTTATTTTGTGTTGTTTGAAGAAGTTTTGAGTTAACCCAAGTGTATCATCATTTAGAACATAGCTGCTGCCTATTAATAGATAGGTTTTCTTAGCAGGGTTTGGGCCTTCTTTGTTGCTACTGTAGTTTACCTTGGTTCCCATGCAGATAAGATGATGTTGCTCAGTCCAGTTCAGATTGGGAGACAGTGGGAAAGTTACATGTCTATCAGCAGTCTACAAACTTTGGGTTCCCTTGTTGGCCTACAGAGCTCAGGAGCAGTGCCAGGACAAGGTCATCTAGAGCCCAGGGCGAACATGCCAAATTGTGCCCCCCCCCCCCCCCCCAAGATGTATGATTATGTGTCAGCAAAAATCCCCCCGCCAGAAAAATCGAGCATGCTTACCCCCCAAGCATAAATCCCCCTTCCTCCCAGTACAAATCCGCCCCCTGCTGAAGGTTTTTTTTTTATTTATAAATGTATTCACACAAGAATCACACAACTTTCTCCCAGGAATCATACATTTTCTAGTTGAATCCTTTAGAACATTTGTGAAGGTTGGATTAAGGTTGCATGACTCTTGGGTGAAGGTTGCATGACTCTTGGGTGAAGGTTGCATGACTCTTGGGTGAAGGTTGCATGACTCTTGGGTGAAGGTTGGATGACTCTTGGGTGAAGGTTGGATGACTCTTGGGTGAAGGTTGCATGACTCTTGGGTGAAGGTTGCATGGCTCTTGGGTGAAGGTTGCATGACTCTTGGGTGAAGGTTGCATGACTCTTGGGTGAAGGTTGCATGACTCTTGGGTGAAGGTTGCATGACTCTTGGGTGAAGGTTGCATGACTCTTGGGTGAAGGTTGCATGATACTTGGGTGAAGGTTGCATGACTCTTGGGTGAAGGTTGGGTGACTCTTGGGTGAAGGTTGCATGACTCTTAGGTGAAGGTTGCATGACTCTTGGGTGAAGGTTGGATGACTCTTGGGTGAAGGTTGCATGACTCTTGGGTGAAGGTTGCATGGCTCTTAGGTGAAGGTAGCATGGCTCTTGGGTGAAGTTTGGGTGACTCTTGGGTGAAGGTTGCGTGACTTTTGGGTGAAAGTTGCATGACTCTTGGGTGAAGGTTGCATGACTCTTGGGTGAAGGTTGGATGACTCTCGGGTGAAGGTTGCATGATACTTGGGTGAAAGTTGCATGACTCTTGGGTGAAGGTTGGATGACTCTTGGGTGAAGGTTGGATGACTCTCGGGTGAAGGTTGCATGATACTTGGGTGAAAGTTGCATGACTCTTGGGTGAAGGTTGGATGACTCTTGGGTGAAGGTTGGATGACTCTTAGATGAAGGTTGCATGACTCTTGGGTGAAGGTTGCGGGACTCTTGGGTGAAGGTTGCATGGCTCTTGGGTGAAGGTTGCATGACTCTTGGGTGAAGGTTGCGGGACTCTTGGGTGAAGGTTGCATGGCTCTTGGGTGAAGGTTGCATGACTCTTGGGTGAAGGTTGCATGACTCTTGGGTGAAGGTTGCATGACTCTTGGGTGAAGGTTGGATGACTCTTGGGTGAAGGTTGCATGACTCTTGGGTGAAGGTTGCATGGCTCTTGAGTGAAGGTTGCATGACTCTTGGGTGAAAGTTGCGTGACTCTTGGGTGAAAGTTGCATGACTCTTAGGTGAAGGTTGCATGACTCTCGGGTGAAGGTTGTGTGACTCTCGGGTGAAGGTTGTGTGACTCTTGGGTGAAGGTTGCATGACTCTTGGGTGAAGGTTGCATGACTCTTGGGTGAAGGTTGCATGACTCTTGGGTGAAGGTTGCATGACTCTTGGGTGAAAGTTGCATGACTCTTGGGTGAAGGTTGGATGACTCTTGGGTGAAGGTTGCATGACTCTTGGGTGAAGGTTGTGTGAATCTTGGGTCAAGATTGTGTGAATATTGAGTAAAAAAAAACATTTATAAACCAACTTTTTGAAAGTTCTACCTGAACCAACAACTGAAATTACAGAAGTCAGAACTTTTTTGAGCACTTCAACATCTTGAGTAAGTTCTCTTAAAAGCAATAGATGTTTTCATGGCCAACCATTTTGCCTGTACTGCAAAATTCATGATTCGCATCTGGTGTGACGTCCTAGTTGAAGGCAACTCTCATTTTCTCCAGAGAAGTTTGGGGCAATACAAAACAATTTTTCTTTCAAGCATATCAGTGAATAAATAATTTGACTCCATATCTCAATCACCCATTTAATGAGGAGTCTACCTTCTTAACTTTCCAATCGCTAGTCAGATTTTCGAAGGTTTCCAATTTCCTGTGTTCTCGAAACTCTCATCTGTTCTTTTTGATTGCGTTCCCCTTATACAAATGGTACTGCGTCTGTATTTTTTTTGCAATGTACAAATTCGGCCATCACTTTTTACTTATCATTGACCTGATTATAGGTGTGATGGTCAGTCAGCAGAACTGAGAAATGAGACAACACCCTCAAGGAAATCGTCAGGATAAACATGTCACGTTTTCATTGGCGCGTCTGACACTTGGTGTCTGGGGAGACTATCTGCACCAATTTTTTTCCTCTTTCGTCTAGTATCAAGTGAGAGAAGCAATTATGTAGAGTTATGATCCACAGACAACCGACAGTCCTTCAACCTTGAGTCACAGACTGCCCAGGGACATTCCAGGATCTTGTCGTTCCTCGGTGCTCGGATATAGCCTGGAGGCAGATCACTTAAGAATATGTTGATGATTATTTCAAGTGCTTTCCTATTACCTCTCATAACAGTATAACTGCCTTATATCAATTTCTTAGTTCATAAAGCCTAAAGAAAGGCTAATTTATCCTGAAAGCTTGCATCTTTCATAACTTAAGTAGGCCAATAAAGGGGATCACCTGAACTAGGAATGTTCTGCATCAACTCCTACCAGGATTTTAAGGGTTTTACATAACTTTTTCAGTGCCTGCTGTTTCGGCAAAGTTTGCATACTTGCTATGCCAGGATAGTTTGGATGTAGGGGTTGATTTACTAAAGGGGAAAAAGACCCTCCAGAACTTAGTAAATAAGCAATAACTCTGCTGACTTCCATCATCTAATCATATGCGAGCAAAAAATGCTGTTTTCTTTGTTTTCCTTGCACGGGATTGGGTAATCTTTGCAAAGTTAAATCTTGCCTAATTTACTAAGCTCTGGGGCAACTGCACCCCCGCCCCCCTCCCCCGGTCGGTCAGTAGCATTTACCCCATCCACCGGCTGCTTCCCCTGCTCGGCGGCGGGTCATCACGGCGGTGGCGGCTTCCGTTTCCTCCCTCCTCCTCGGCGGCCAATCGGGAGTCTTCTCTTTTCGCGCCAATCGGAAAAGATGTCTCACACCCGCTTCTGATTGGCCTGGATTGAGCATCAGTGTTTTAACAACGAATATTCATTCGCTGTTGTAACACACCTGGGCTGGCTCCGGTGGCATTCTCTGCGACCAGAGCCCATCCAATTTTGAAGCCTATTAAAGCCTCTAATAGAGATGCATAAAAAAAAAAAACCCTGGCCGATGTAATTCATGCGCCCGGTGCCCTGAAAGGGGCCAGACGCATGAATAGGGGGTGGCCGTAGTGGCTGTGCATGAATCCATCCATTGCATATAGGGGGTGGTCTGAAGGGCAGCGCCTGGGCGCCCCTAATGGACGGGCCCGCCACTGGTGCACAGTCTATTTGCCTTTAGTAATTCAACCCTATACTATATGTGTAAGGGGGTGATGGTAATCATCTGTAAAGAGGAACTCCACTCCACCCTTACATTTTTTTTTCTTTCTCCTCTTTGTCCGCTGGATTTTCTTCAAAAAACATAAATGCCCCTTTTGAAGGCCAAGTTGACATGGATCATGATAAATGAATGCTTTTTCCGCAATCCTACATGACAAGTTGCCCTTCTTTGAGAGAATCTGGGATCCCTGGGTAAGATATCTATGGGATTCCTCCTGAGAGGGATCGAAAAACTATATTCTGACCGTAGAGGGTGTACTTCTTTTCTTTCCCTCCCTTTTTTTTCTTTCACTCCACCTTGGTTTTCTTTTTTTTTTCTGAATTTTCTTCATCTACGTTTGTTTTTCTCTTTTGAATGTACTGCATTGTACATAGGCTGACAAATGTCGTGCGGTGTGGGATAGGAGAAAGTTGTTTGCCCGTACAGCCGGCGTGGTGCACAACACCATAAGCGACTCCTTCAGCTAGGGAGGTGGTCCTGCCCCTTTTTTCTTTTGAATAGAGGAGGTTAGGGCTGAACTAAGGTTAATATTTGTGGGTTTGGCTTTCTACTTTTCCATAGTTGAGCCTATAACTGAGAGGGGGAGAGGATACTAAATTGAATTGTCTTTATTTTATATGGTTTTTCTTTTATGCTACTTGTATTGTATTACAGATGGCTTTATGATCAGTGGATTCTACAACGCCTTGACTTTGTTTATTGTGCTATCGTAAGGTTGAATGTATCCGGAGATTGATTTGTATCCCTGTTTTGCCATGTTTTCAAGTTAGCTTTTGTACTTCTTTGAAATATTTAAGAAAAATGATTGGAAATGAAAAAAAAAAACACAGATGCCCAGCAAATCCAGTGTTGTCTGGTGTAATCCTTCGCTCTGCCGTTACATGCCTGGTCCCATGCCACCACTGGCCCTTCCTATGTCATCAAAGGGGCTGCTGTCTCTTCCTGGTTCTTGAAGCCTCTCTTCTGTTGACATGCCACCATGCATACACAGTGTAGTTTAAATTGCCCCAAAGCCTCCTGGGATCCATTATGTGGGTCTTCCAGGAGACCTTGTTCAAGGTGGATGCTTCACCATCTTTATCCTTTTACCTTCTCCCCTGGGTTATCTTTGAAAAGACATACGTGCCCAGCAAATTTAATGTTGTTTGGTGGAATCCATAGCCATGCTGCCATATGTCGGGTCCCGCAAACCATTCCCTCTTCCTATGTTATTAGAGGGATGGCTGTCTATTCCTGGTTCTTGCCATCTGTCTTCTCTTGGCATGCCACCGTGCATGCTCCGTGTGGTGAAAATTGCCTCGAAGCCTCCTAGGATCCATTAGGTGGGTCTCCTAGGAGGCTGCATTCAAGGTGGAAGCTCCAGCGTCTTTCTCCTTTTACCTTTTCCCCTGGTATTTCTTTGAAAGACCTATAAAGCCCAGAAAATCCAGTGTTGTTTGGTGTAGTCCTTCGCTCTGGCGTTGAATGCCACCATCTTCTCTTATGTCACCAGAGGGGTGGCTCTCTCTTCCTGGTTCTTGCAGTCTGATGATGCACCACTGTGCATGGTCAGTGTGGTGTAGATTGCCCCAAAGCCTCTTGGGATACAAGATGTGGGTATTCCAGGAGGCCATGGACATCTGACGTCATTGCCACCTAGGCGAGCAATGTGGAAGCTCCAACTTTTTTTTAAACAAAAAAAAACAGGCTTTTATGAAAAGCAAAATAAGAATATTTATGAATGTGGTGGTGGTGGGAGGGCGTGGGGGAAGTTGGGCAAAATTAGATAAAGCCACAAAATATGAAGGTCCATTTTAAGGAATTTCCCATGTGGCCTGCTTTCTTCCGATGGTGGATTTCCCCAGTTGAGAGAAAACACGCCAGCATGCTTAGCATGGTGAGTGATGGGGGTTGATTTACTAAAGGCAAATAATCTGTTATTTTGCAAGTAAAGTTGCACTTTGGAAGGGAATTTGCCCCAGAGCTTAGTGAATGAGGTGAAGCCCTGTTGACTCTCCTCATTCATTATTTCCTTTGCACCTGATTGCGTATTCTTTGTATAGTGAAACTTCACTGCATTTACTAAGCCCTGTGGCAAATTCCTTCGCAAAGTGCAACTTCCCTTGCGAAGAGAACATCCTTTATGCCTTTAGTAAATCAACCCCGTTGCATCGTACAGACCTGTGGAATGGAAGGTTGTGTCAAAGAAGGCTTCCAGGCAGTTGATGGATATGAGGACACCATGTCATCAAGTGTTTTATGGCACTGGGAATCCTTAACATGGCAGCCCTGGTTGTATCAAACACAGAGAAAGGTTCTACCTGCTTCTACAGGTATTCTTTGTATACCTGGCAATAATAAAGCCGACTCAGCAAAACAATACAGTGCTTCTTGTGGGATATTTCTGGAGCAGTTTCATATGTTTATTGACCTTTGTGAGGTTAGCAAGAATCTTCTCTGCTTTGCACAAGATGAATGGAAGTCTACAGAGATAACTCTGGCTACATGTTGTAGACAGTGTGTGTGTACATCCTGTATAACAAACGTTTGGTTGTGTACGCCCGGCTCTTCCTTGTCAGTTTTACATTAAAAATGAAGCACCGGACTTGGCGTGTTTTCCCAGCTGTTGCAATAAGTGATAGTCCCAGCGTTCATCATGCTGGCTTATATTCATAGAGCATAAAATGTAGAAACATAATGTTTAGATCATGCTTTCAAAATTCATTGCCTGCGAATGTAGTTAACATCACATCGCCCATACCTCCCAACTTTTGAACTTGACAATGAGGGACACTTAGAAGATCCGATGTGTGAAGAGCGCAGCGCACCATGCCGAGAAGTGGGCGTGGCCAGCAAAAAAGGGCGTGGCCATTTGGTTGTGGTTTAAGAGGTGTGGTCAATCATATTGGAGACATGTTTACATCACTATAATATTAAGTGCTATAAATTAAATTTCTGTTAAATCCTATATAATATAGCTACCCATTTTAATGGCATGCCAATTAGCACAGCATGATGATTGTATATTAAACATTCAGCTATACAAACCAGGTCATAGCTGCCAGGTCATAACCAAAGATATACACCATTTAAATAATTATTTTTCTCTCTTGTTGCTTCTGCTACCTTGGATTTTGCAGGATATTAATAGTGGACCTGAAGTGCCGGTTCACACTGGTGCGATGCCAAACATCGCACAGACATCGCATGTAATTCGCAGCGCACTGCCGTTCACATTACATGCGATGTCTGTGTGGTGCGATATCAGCCATAGAGATAGTATCGCTGATATCGCACCGCATTCGGTGCAAACACGCACAGGACCCTTTTTTCTGTTCGGACCAGAATCGGATCGCATGTGTGTTCACACATATGCGATCCGATTCATGTCCGAACTGTCAGTTCGCAGTGCGATATGCAAGCTGAACTGGGGGTGTCGTTAACAATGTATTGACACTCCCCAGCGATTCGCATATGGCAGTGTGAACTGACATGCGATGCGGGAACACGCAGTGGATTCGCAGTGTTCTCGCATCGCACCAGTGTGAACCGGCATGAAGTCAATAGATAGATGAGCTTTGTGAAAAAAAACACCCAATACTATAAGATTCAACAAGAAAATACATTTATTTAAAACAAAATCTCTTAAAAAAAACAACAGTAACAACTCCAAGTAGTGTTTAGTGAAAATAATAAACATATTTACTTTTTAAGAAACAAAATAACTTACTGAGGCTGCAGCATATGCAGAATATAAATTATAAATAACCCAACATTCTATTAACCTAAAGAATGCAAAAAAGCTACACTCAAGCAGAACTGAATTCACCAAAACAAGATCAGTCTAAAATGTCCTAATCCTCACTGCTGGTTTCTGCTACATACTTAGTTTCTATTGACTCTCTTTTCCGCTTTGGAGCAGCTTTTTTGCTCAGCAGAGCTGCAGTATGTTTTTTAAACAAAGGGGCAAATCTCTTTTTGGATACCCCTTCACTTCCTCTTTGCTTTGTAGAAACAGATGATGCCACCTGAGAGTCTTCAACTGCGGATATTCGGGGAGATTGCAGGATTGGACGGGGAGATCGCAGAATGGGAAGTTGGGGTGGACAGGGAGATCGCAGGATGGGACGGGGAGATTGCAGGGTGGGACGGGGAGATTGCAGGGTGGGACGGGGAGATTGCAGGGTGGGACGGGGAGATTGCAGGGTGGGACGGGGAGATTGCAGGGTGGGACGGGGAGATTGCAGGGTGGGACGGGGAGATTGCAGGGTGGGACGGGGAGATCGCAGGGTGGGACGGGGAGATCGCAGGGTGGGAAGGGTGGTGGACGGGGAGATCACAGGGTAGCAAGGGTGGTGGACGGGGAGATCGCAGGATGGGACGGGGAGATTGCAGGGTGGGACGGGGAGATTGCAGGGTGGGACGGGGAGATTGCAGGGTGGGACGGGGAGATCGCAGGGTGGGACGGGGAGATCGCAGGGTGGGACGGGGAGATCGCAGGGTGGGACGGGGAGATCGCAGGGTGGGACGGGGAGATTGCAGGGTGGGACGGGGAGCACACAGGATGGGAAGTTGGGGTGGACAGGGAGATCGCAGGATGGGACGGGGAGATTGCAGGGTGGGACGGGGAGATCGCAGGGTGGGACGGGGAGATCGCAGGATAGGAAGTTGGGGTGGACAGGGAGATCGCAGGATGGGACGGGGAGATCGCAGGGTGGGACGGGGAGATCGCAGGGTGGGACGGGGAGATCGCAGGGTGGGAAGGGTGGTGGACGGGGAGATCACAGGGTGGGAAGGGTGGTGGACGGGGAGATCACAGGATGGGACGGGGAGATCGCAGGATGGGACGGGGAGATCGCAGGATGGGACGGGGAGATCGCAGGATGGGACGGGGAGATCGCAGGATGGGACGGGGAGATCGCAGGATGGGACGGGGAGATCGCAGGATGGGACGGGGAGATCGCAGGATGGGACGGGGAGATCGCAGGATGGGACGGGGAGATCGCAGGGTGGGACGGGGAGATCGCAGGGTGGGAAGGGTGGTGGACGGGGAGATCACAGGGTGGGAAGGGTGGTGGACGGGGAGATTGCAGGGTGGGACGGGGAGATTGCAGGGTGGGACGAGGAGATTGCAGGGTGGGACGGGGAGATTGCAGGGTGGGACGGGGAGATTGCAGGGTGGGACGGGGAGATTGCAGGGTGGGACGGGGAGATCGCAGGGTGGGAAAGGGAGATCGCAGGGTGGGAAGTTGGGGTGGACAGGGAGATCGCAGGGTGGGACGGGGAGATCGCAGGATAGGAAGTTGGGGTGGACAGGGAGATTGCAGGGTGGGACGGGGAGATTGCAGGATGGGACGGGGAGATTGCAGGGTGGGACGGGGAGATTGCAGGGTGGGACGGGGAGATTGCAGGGTGGGACGGGGAGATTGCAGGGTGGGACGGGGAGATCGCAGGATAGGAAGTTGGGGTGGACAGGGAGATTGCAGGGTGGGACGGGGAGATTGCAGGGTGGGACGGGGAGATTGCAGGGTGGGACGGGGAGATTGCAGGATGGGACGGGGAGATTGCAGGGTGGGACGGGGAGATCGCAGGATAGGAAGTTGGGGTGGACAGGGAGATCGCAGGATGGGACGGGGAGATCGCAGGGTGGGACGGGGAGATCGCAGGGTGGGACGGGGAGATCGCAGGGTGGGACGGGGAGATCGCAGGGTGGGAAGGGTGGTGGACGGGGAGATCACAGGGTGGGAAGGGTGGTGGACGGGGAGATCACAGGATGGGACGGGGAGATCGCAGGATGGGACGGGGAGATCGCAGGATGGGACGGGGAGATCGCAGGATGGGACGGGGAGATCGCAGGGTGGGACGGGGAGATCGCAGGGTGGGACGGGGAGATCGCAGGGTGGGACGGGGAGATCGCAGGGTGGGAAGGGTGGTGGACGGGGAGATCACAGGGTGGGAAGGGTGGTGGACGGGGAGATTGCAGGGTGGGACGGGGAGATTGCAGGGTGGGACGGGGAGATTGCAGGGTGGGACGGGGAGATTGCAGGGTGGGACGGGGAGATTGCAGGGTGGGACGGGGAGATTGCAGGGTGGGAAAGGGAGATCGCAGGGTGGGAAGTTGGGGTGGACAGGGAGATCGCAGGATGGGACGGGGAGATTGCAGGGTGGGACGGGGAGATTGCAGGGTGGGACGGGGAGATCGCAGGGTGGGACGGGGAGATCGCAGGATAGGAAGTTGGGGTGGACAGGGAGATTGCAGGGTGGGACGGGGAGATTGCAGGATGGGACGGGGAGATTGCAGGGTGGGACGGGGAGATTGCAGGGTGGGACGGGGAGATTGCAGGGTGGGACGGGGAGATTGCAGGGTGGGACGGGGAGATTGCAGGGTGGGACGGGGAGATTGCAGGGTGGGACGGGGAGATCGCAGGATAGGAAGTTGGGGTGGACAGGGAGATTGCAGGGTGGGACGGGGAGATTGCAGGGTGGGACGGGGAGATTGCAGGGTGGGACGGGGAGATTGCAGGGTGGGACGGGGAGATTGCAGGGTGGGACGGGGAGATCGCAGGGTGGGAAGGGTGGTGGACGGGGAGATTGCAGGATGGGAAGTTGGGGTGGACAGGGAGATCTCAGGATTCAGGATGAATGGGGGTGGACAGAGAGCTCAGGAGAGGAAGCATAAACAGGGCAATTCAGATTGAGACACACACAGAACACTTCCCGTTCTCAGCACACACTCTCCTTATCTCCTGCTGCAGAGTCCTGTACAGATTAAACAGACAGAACGAGTGATGCTCTGTGTCTGCAACCTGAGCTAAGATTCTGGGCACAGGCTTCACCAGAAATCTATCTGTCATCTGCCAGGACACTGCAACAGCTTAAGTTAACTGCAGCAACTTTCCTATCACACATACACAGACCTGCAGAAAGCCCTCCTCCTCGTCTTCAGCACAGACCGGCAACTGACCCCGCCCCCACGGGGAGTGTTCTGTTGGCAAATACAGGAGGATGATTGCCATGTGCTGCAGCCAATCACCATGAGGACAAGCAGCCGCGAGTTCCAATCAAAGAAAATTTCCACACAGTGAGAAAACCAGCCCCAGGCTGTGCCGTGCGGGATTCATTCTGTGTGCACAGGACAATTCAGGGAGCATTCTCCTACCTTTCTTCCAGAGCAGGAAAAGCCTTCAGGGGAGACCCGGAGTTGGGAGGTGGAGCCAGGGGCAGAGCTTAGGCGCGAGGAGGAATCCTCCTCCAGCTCGCACTGAATGCTGGGGCTCCACTCTCCTCCTCGTCGTGACGTCACTGGTTGTTAGACGCCAGGCGGGCCATGCCTAGCAACCAGTTGTTTTGGAAGTTAGCCAGGCAGCATCTGGGGGTGAAATGAAGCGGTCTTGGCCAGAACCAGTACAGCGCCGGGCAGTGAGGGACAGCGGCAATTTTTAGGGGGCATCAGATCGGCCAATGGGGCAATTCCGGGACATTGTATTGTCCCGGAATGAAGGTGCCCGGGACGCGGGACAGACCTCCCACAGCGGGACTTTCCCGGGCAATCCGGGACGGTTGGGAGGTATGCATCGCCACTGCCCTGGAATTATAAACCTGTATTATTGTAAAGAGCATTCAACACTGAAATACAAGAGCTTTTATTTTTTCATAACATTTCTTATGAATAGGAACATTGGGGCTGATTTACTAAAGCTGGAGAGTGCAAAACCTGGTGCAGCTCTGCATGGTGGCCAATCAGATTCTAACTGTGGGAAGAATGTCCCTTGCATTGGTAGTCAGTGGGAAGAATGCCCCTTACATTGGTGGTCAATGGGAAGTATGTAACACTTGCAGACAGCTAAAAGAATTAATGGTGTCTTGCTGTTGGCCTTGTCAAATGGCATTGGACCTGGAGCTATGGAGGCACCATCTAATAGCAAGTCAATCATCCACAGCTCATGGAGCCCAATAACAACCCCTAGAGGAACCCTAGGATTCCATGGAACCATAGTTGAGAATGGCTACTCTATATTGTTCTTCCACATTCTTCCTTCTTGGTCTCATTGGAACCAGTTGTTTAAGTTGCACCTAATCTCTGGAGGTAACCTAGGATTCCATGGAACCCTGGGTAAGACTGACGGTCTATAAGGTTCTTCTTCCACATTGTTCCTTCTTGGTCTCCTACACCAAAGATGGAAGTAGTTCTTTAAAGTAGCACCTAACAATCTCTGTCTGAAACATAGGATTCCATGAAACCCTAGCTGAGAATGGCTACTCTATGTAGTTCTTCCAAATTCCTCCTTCTTGGTCTCCTTGGAACCAGTTCTTTAAGTTGCACCTAACCTCTGGAGGTAACCTAGGATTCCATGGAACCCTGGGTAAGACTGACGGTCTATAAGGTTCTTCTTCCACATTGTTCCTTCTTGGTCTCCTACACCAAAGATGGAAGTAGTTCTTTAAAGTAGCACCTAACAATCTCTGGCTGAAACATAGGATTCCATGAAACCCTAGCTGAGAATGGCTACTCTATGTAGTTCTTCCAAATTCCTCCTTCTTGGTCTCCTTGGAACCAGTTCTTTAAGTTGCACCTAACCTCTGGAGGTAACCTAGGATTCCATGGAACCCTGGGTAAGACTGACCGGTCTATAAGGTTCTTCTTCCACATTGTACCTTCTTGGTCTCCTACACCAAAGATGGAAGCAGTTCTGTAAAGTAGCACCTAACAACCTCTGGAGGAACCCTAGGATTCCATGGAAGCCTGGCTGAGAATGGTCAGTCTGTAAGGTTTTCCTTACAAATTCTGAAGCCTTACACAAAAGATGGAATCAAGTATTACATATGTCTTTATGGTAACCCTTTTAGTCAATTATTTGTGTGTGGGCCAGAATAAAATCATGACTTTGGTCATTTAACATTTCCGATTCTGTTAACCCTTTGAGCCTAATAAAGATGTTCTACAGACATGGTCAACCATGATTAAAACCCTTCGGGGGAGAAACGCAAAAGTGGACTGTGTAGTGTTGGTAAGCTGTTTGCTTACTTGCAGTAAAGGACGGGAACTCGGATCTGGATGAGAGATTTACTATCCGTCTACCTATCAAAAGATATGGAATCTTATCTAACACCAGAGTTCCCTTTTAGAGAAGACAGGGTGACGGAGTTGGGCAGGTATACAGTTTATTCATTGATATGGAAGAAAACTGTGGGCCAAAATAAATTCACTGAAAAGAATAGCATACTCGTGGCTTCAGTAGGTTTCCTCTAGGATTGATGCAATGAAAACTTTTGGCTAGCAAGAGAGTCATGGTCATTTTTAAATGGATCGGTATCAGCTCCTTGGCATTATTTCCAATTAATTATTACAATCTACGGTTTCTATATTGTTTTCTGGATACCAGGAGCATTGTAACTTTTGTAGCCTGTAGACCTCATCTGGTAGATTTGCATTGAGACCAGAAGAAAGTCAGGGCCAAGGCATTTGCGCTGCACTGCTAAGCAATCATCTCAAGATGCACGTTCAGTGAGCAAATATGGCTTCCCCGATGTATATATGTGGTTGAAAGCTTAAGATTTTTAAAACATTAACAAACAAGGTAATTTACATTAAGCCAATCATGTTCATTTGTGTATATGTGTATAAATATATATACATATATGAAAAAGAACGATATGTGTCAAGTATTAATTGCTTGAGTTGGAACCTAAATTGACTTGTGTTTTCCTTTCGATGACTCAAGGGTTGTTTCTTCGAAATACCCAACTCCTAACCTCACAGCCATGTTTCATTCCGGTGAATGTCAACTGTATAAATATACATTTGACACTGTGTAGCAAGAAGATTCTTGTTTATTATTGCTGAGGCTACATCGGGGTTAAGTTTGTTTATACAGGAACTGCCGTATATCGCATTTGCCGATCGACCAATTCAAATAAACATATCCGTAGCCGCTTGCCCCCATTTCTGGTAATGTCTTTCCAGATGAAGTCTTTATTGCAATCTTTGTATCTCAACATCGCACTTTTCATTTAAACACGCTGGATATGTCTTGCCACTATTTACAGGGAATGCGGAACCATTTATATCAGTTGTGGCCTCCAGAGTCGTCCAATGCAGCGTTTCTCAACTCTTTTTCAGTCACGGCGGCCCTTTAAAAAGTATGCAAAATCGCCTGGCACCCCGGTCTAAAGTGTAAAAAATGTAAATGTTACTTATCAACCTGAGCCTGGGATGATGCACATAACCATCTTGATTAAATTAACTTCAGAAGCCCCCTTTAAATCAGTGCTCATGTCCAACACCCCCATCATGTCACAGGTCCCATCTTCACATCAGAGTCCCCCCTGTGCATCAGATGCTCGGCCATCACATTTTCAGAGTCCTTCCCCATCACAAAGTCCCTTCATTCAGCTAAGATCCAAATCACACTGGGTCTTGTGCTAAGGGCACCCTGGGGCAACCCAAGTTGCACCCCAGGGTGCAGAGGCAACCTGGTTGAGAAACACTGATATAGGAACCAGTGTCAACGTATTTCACATGTCCTTCTTCAGGACAGGGTCCCTACACAATGTTGGGTTGATTTCAACATATTAATTGTTCCGTTGGCCAAAAAAAAGGCTTGTGGGTTACCAAGTCTGTTCTTATCAAGGGTGACATACAAAACACCAATCTTTTTGATGTAGGAGCATTGAACTTTATAGATATGCGTTATAATGCGATGGGTGGTTTGCAGTCCTAGAGGCTGCTCACTAACAACTGTGGAGTCTTTCTGGACGGGCAGAGGAGTTTTTTGAAATTTTAAAAGGATTGGAGTGCCCCGCCAGCTAGTATGGATCTAAGGTCCATAACTCATATTCATACATACACATACTAGGGCCAATTTAGACAGGAGCTAACTACCTTACCAGCATGCCTTCGGAGTGTGGGAGGAAACCAGAGTATCCAGAGGAAACTCACGCAGGCACAGGGAGAACATGCAAACTCTAGGCAGGTAGTGCCATGGTTGGAATTCGAACCAACAACCCTAGTGCTGCCAGGCGGAAGTGCTAACCACTTAGCCACTGTGCTGCCCTTAACTGCCTACACAACCTCTCAGCCTCTCCTCAATATGACACCATTAAAAAGGGGCACAAGAAATAGCCTCATTGTACAGCATTTATTGAAAAATTGGAACCCCACATACCATATTTATATACATTGCTCTCAAATGCTATTGTGCCCCAACTCAGCACCAACATAACCAACTCAACAAACTGTCTACCGGAGCTGGAGTGTGTTCTAAAGGCCAGATGTGACGTACTGGAAGTGACGTCAGAAGGACCCACCTCTACGCGTTTCGTCACCCTGACCTTCACCAGGAAGCTATATCTACAACAATTTTTTTTGCATTCACTTGATTTATTTCCATTTTTCATTTAAGATGCAGGGATTCATTTGTGTTTGTAAGAATTGACACAACTCTATGTTTATGATAAGCCCCCCCACTTATTTTTTGTTAAAAGAGATGTATGGGAATTTTTTTTTTTTTTTTGCAGATTCATACTTACCTAGGTGGATTCAGCATTGGCCCAATGCTGAATCTGTCCCCCCACCGCCTCTAACACTGAGAACCGAGCGATCAGACTCGCTCGATTTTCACAGTGCTTTGAGCAGAGAGCTGGTGACTGTCAGTGGCCTGCTCAGGCTCTCGCGGCTCACTGAGAGGCTGAGCCAGGTGCCTGTTCAGGCATGTGGGCAGATACCGACTTCATTGTCGCCATCTTGCCCCGAGGCTGGACCGCCTCTGTGACTTCAGCTGACAGCGGGCTTCAGCCCGTTGTCAGTTGAAAACGAGTCTCAGGAGTGCAGAATTAACTGGAGACGTACAGCCAAAACAAGCTTTCCTCGTACTTGTAATCTGCTTTAAAGGGTCAGTTCATCCAAAGACTGCTGATGAAGATGATGATGAAGGATTAAGCTACAAAACATAGGTTTCCAATTCTTATAGGAGGAATAGGAACATGGGTGGAGAAAACCAAGTGTACCGGTTGAACATAGAAGTAGGACCTATCAGAGATGGATTCACAGATAGCCTTCTCAGAAGATACAAGAGGACAACATATGATTGAGACCACCAGAAATTTGACTTTTTCTTGGACTGTTCCTCAAACTAATATTATAGTTTGTTTTTTTCTAAACTTGTGTTTCCACCTTGGCTCGGCAGCATTTCTGTTTCGAGTTCATTTGGCAACCGTTATGTTTTAAGACATGCATTGGTAGATGATGAAGGGTTAAGCTACAAAACATTGGTTTCCAATTTTAATAGGAGAAATAGGAAGATGGGTGGAGATAACCAAGTATACAGGTTGAACATAGAAGTAGGATCTATCAGAGATGGATTCACAGATAGCCTCCTCAAGAGATACAAGAGGGCAACATATGATTGAGACCACCAGAAATTTGACTTTTTCTTGGACTGTTCCTCAAACTAATATTATAGTTTTTTGTTTTTTCTAAACTTGTGTTTCCACCTTGTCTCGGCAGCATTTCTGTTTCGAGTTCATTTGGCAACCGTTATGTTTTAAGACATGCATTGCGCAAATATTGTCTGTTCTGAAAATTGGCGTTTTTAATAGCACAAAACTGAGTCACCGAGTCTGTTGAAGCCGCCTGTTGTTGACTGCTCCTGTGTGCGCTGATGAAAATAAAGTTGGAAACCGAGAAAGCCTCTCCTTCCTCCTTCACATCCAGGCCATCTTCATTCTGAATTTATGACACAGCTTTTGATTTTTTCCCTTATTTATTTCACTTCTTCTTATCTCACTGGTGGGAAGCTGTGACGCCGATAATGATAAAGGAGCACAGATGACAGCGGGAAACCAGCTTCAATCAGAACTGTTAAAACAGCCCTGCCAGGCCTGCTCCATCAGGGGGTAATCAGGCTTGGCAGAGTGCCTCCCAACTATGGACTTTTGGCAGGCTCCTTCCAGGTCCTAGTGCATTGGAGTTTAGAAGTAGGCTTTACCGGCTGCCTTTACTCTATTGAAGGTTCATTTTACCTCTTGCATTGAAAGTTCCCATGCATTCAAGCATCCCCAGTAGATTAAAATTCTTTTAAAGTAGAAGTCCAGCCAAATACTATCTAAGCTTAAACCTGCTCCCACCCCCATTCTAAGTCCTTTACCAGTGGTCTCCAAACTGTGGTCTGGGGGGCCAGATGCAGACCTTTGCTTGGTTTTATCCAGTCCCTGGGGTACTAGTTTCATCCATGGATACCAAAGATGGGGCATAATTCCCCGACACTGACCCCAATGAAGGGGCAGAATTCCTCCCAATGACCCCAACGATGGGGCACAATTCCTCCCAATGACACCAACAATGGGGCCTAATGACAATAATGATTGGGCACGATTCCCCCCAATGACCCCAACGATGGGACACTGACACCAATGAAGGGGCAGAATTCCTCCCAATGACCCCAACGATGGGGCACAATTCCTCCCAATGACCCCAACGATGGGACACTGACACCAATGAAGGGGCACAATTCCTCCCATTGACACCAACAATGGGGCCTAATGACAATAATGACTGGGCACAATTCCTCCCAATGACCCCAACGATAGGGCACAATTCCTCCCAAAGACACCAACAATGGGGCCTAATGACAATAATGACTGGGCACGATTCCTCCCAATGACCCCAATGATGGGGCACAATTCCTCCCACTGACACCAATGATGAGGCACTGTTTAGGCACTGTTATCCCACTGATGTCGGGACCTTTTCTATTCCGAGTGGTCACGGTCCGGCACTCCTTAAAGGAGAAGTACGGGGAAAGATTGTTTGGCTGCACTTCTCCTATGGATCACAGGAGCTCAGTATGTTCTGCACTCCCGTGACCCGTTTTCAGCAGACAGCGGGCTAAAGTCTGCTGTCGGCTGATGTCACCGAGCCGGTCCAGGCTCGGAATCTGCCCACGTGCCTGGTATGGGACCTGGCTCAGCCTCTCAGCGAGCCACTTAGAGCCTGAACCGACCCAGCTCCTGCCCCCTCAACAGCCAAGCATTCCAATGAGTGCAGGCTGGATGCGGCCCTTTGCTTGCCCTAATCTGGCCCTTGCAGCACTATTCCTCCTACTGATAGGAGACGCTATTCTGCCAACTGACACCAATGATGGGGCACTATTTCTCCCAATGATGGGGTACTATTCTTCCCACTGACACCAATGATGGGACACTATTCCTCCCGCTGATATCAATGATGGGGCACTATTCCTCCTATTTTCACTAATAATGGGGTTACTATTCCTCCCACTGATACCAACGATAGGGCTCTATTCCTCCCAATGACACCAACAATGGGGCACTATTCCTCCCACTGACACCAATGATGGGGCACTACTCCTCTCATTGACACGAACGTTGGGGCACTATTCCTCCCACTGATATCAACAATGGGGCACTATTCCTCCCACTGATACCAATCATGGGGCACTATTCCTCCCACTGATACCAACAATGGGGCACTATTCCTCCCAATGATACCAACGATGGGTCACTATTCCCCCCAATGATACCAACAATCTGGCACTATTCCTCCCAATGATACCAACAATGTGGCACTATTCCTCCCAATGATACCAACGATGGGGCACTATTCCTCCCAATGATACCAATGATGGGGCACTATTCCTCCCACTGACACCAATGATGGGGTACTATTCCTTCCAATGATACTAATGATGGGACACTATTCATTCCACTGATACCAATGATGGGGCACTATTCCTCCCACTGATACCAATGATGGGGCACTATTCCTCCCACTGATATCAACAATGGGGCACTATTCCTCCCAATAATACCAACGATGGGGCACTATTCCTCCCACTGATACCAATGATGGGGCACTATTCCTCCCACTGACACCAATGATGGGGCACTATTCCTCCCACTGATACCAATGATGGGACACTATTCCTCCCACTGATACCAATGATGGGACACTATTACTTCCACTGATATCAACAATGGGGCACTATTCCTCCCAATGATACCAGCGATGGGGCACTATTCCTCCCACTGATACCAATGATGGGACACTATTCTGCCCAACGATACCAAGGATGGGGCACTATTCCTCCCACTGATACCAATGATGGGACACTATTCCACCCAATGATACCAAATGTGGCAATGTTTACTCCCACTGATGCCAGGAAAATTTCCATTCCCACTAGCCACGGTCCTGCCCCCCCCCCCTAAAGTCTGAAGGACAATAAACTGGCCCTTAGTTTGGAAAGTCTGGCGACCCCCTGGTCTAGAGGAACCCTGGTTGAGAATGGCTGCTTTAGGCTATTAGTAAACGTTTACTTATTTAAGAAAACGTTATTCTCTTTGTACAATGGTTGCAACTTTTCATTCACCAAATTTTGAATAAAGTAATCTGGCAAACTGAGGGTTAAGCATGGTTCACCTTCAAGTTGCTGTAGAAGAGAGGTTAATAGCGTGGCGGACAGAAGCGACTTTAAAAAAAAAGGATGTAAGTAGGACACGTTATTCCTGTAACGCCATCATTCGGGAGAAGCGTACCGGTATAATAGACCGGCATGGCCTTGGCAGCCAACACAGAGAGTGTAAAAGCTTTAATTAGCAAGAATCTGCGGATGAAGCCCGGGGGCGGCGAGGACACTTTGGACTGGAGCGGCGATTCAAACGTCCAACTCGTCCTTTCAGTTCATTCTCATCCCTACATCAAGCAGACAAGTGCATCTGTTGTCCTCACACCTATTAACATCCGACCTTCCTGGTGAGAGCCCCCCCCCCCCCCCCGCAGCAATCACTGACAGCAATAGATGTGTTCTGCCTCACCAGCCTCCACCGGAGACCCCGACAAACGCTTACTTTTAATAGGAAGCTGATTTTTATTTTTTATTTTTTGCCTTTCTGTAATAAAGAAGCTCCATTATTCAGCATACGGGGAGCCATCTTTTACGTTCTCACCGCCTCGGGCTGGATGGTAATGGCTGTGAAGGCACCCTTGGACTTTATTAAAGTCACGTTGTTTGAGCGTTATATGAAATTGCACCTAAATCTCGCATGTGGAGACAATGTGTGAACCGAGCTACGGCCTGCCCAATAGAGATGTGAAAAATGTTTCTTACGTTGGCCGTACAAAGTAGGCCCGGGTCTTCTCCTACCTGCTGAAAGCTAATAAGTGGGTGCAGGCGAGGGGCTGGCCCAAGACAACATTGTGCTGCTTGGGTCCAAGAAGGAAATGCTGCCCCCCCCCCCCCCCCAAAAAAAAAAAAAATCACGCCCACCAAAAGGCCCCCACATCCATTATTTTATATCATGATAATTAAAACTAAAATGAAATTTATCAGGAAGTCAGATTTACATGCAACAGCACCTTGTCTATATGCAAAATTATATGACATACCATTATGTTCAATTCCAAGGGGCGGGCTAGGGCAGTATAGGGGTGGGCTAGGGCAGTGTATAGACAGGCTAGGGTAGTATATGGGCAGGCTAGGTTAGTATATGGACAGGCTAGGGTAGTATATGGACAGGCTAAGGTAGTATATGAACAGGCTAGGGTAGTATATTGATAGGCTAGGGTAGTATATGAACAGGCTAGGGTAGTATATAGACAGGCTAGGGTAGAATATAGGCAGGCTGGGGTAGTATATAGACAGGCTAGGGTAGTATATAGACAGGCTAGGGTAGTATATAGGCAGGCTAGGGTAGTATATGGACAGGCTAGGGTAGTATATGGACAGGCTAGGGCAGTATATGGACAGGCTAGGGCAGTATATAGACAGGCTAGGGTAGTATATGGACAGGCTAAGGTAGTATATAGACAGCCTAGGGTAGTATATGGACAGGCTAAGGTAGTATATAGACAGGCGAGGGTAGTATATGGACAGGTTAGGGTAGTATATGGACAGGCTAGGGTAGTATATGGACAGGATAGGGTAGTATATGGACATTCTAGGGTAGTATATGGACACGCTAGGGTTGCATATGGACAGGATAGGGTAGTATATAGACAGGTGAGGGTAGTATATGGACAGGCTAGGGTAGTATATGGACAGGCTGGGGTAGTATATGGACAGGCTAGGGTAGTATATGGACAGGCTAGGGTAGTATATGGACAGGCTAGGGCAGTATATTGACAGGCTAGGGCAGTATATAGACAGGCTAGGGTAGTATATGGACAGGCTAAGGTAGTATATAGACAGGCGAGGGTAGTAGATGGACAGGATAGGGTAGTGTATGGACACGTTAGGGTAGTATATGGACAGGATAGGGTAGTATATGGACATTCTAGGGTAGTATATGGACACGCTAGGGTTGCATATGGACAGGATAGAGTAGTATATAGACAGGTGAGGGTAGTATATGGACAGGCTAGGGTAGTATATGGACAGGCTGGGGTAGTATATGGACAGGCTAGGGTAGTATATGGACAGGCTAGGGTAGTATATGGACAGGCTAGGGCAGTATATTGACAGGCTAGGGCAGTATATTGACAGGCTAGGGCAGTATATAGACAGGCTAGGGTAGTATATGGACAGGCTAAGGTAGTATATAGACAGCCTAGGGTAGTATATGGACAGGCTAAGGTAGTATATAGACAGCCTAGGGTAGTATATGGACAGGCTAAGGTAGTATATAGACAGCCTAGGGTAGTATATGGACAGGCTAAGGTAGTATATAGACAGGCGAGGGTAGTATATGGACAGGATAGGGTAGTGTATGGACAGGATAGGGTAGTATATGGACATTCTAGGGTAGTATATGGACACGCTAGGGTTGCATATGGACAGGATAGGGTAGTATATAGACAGGTGAGGGTAGTATATGGACAGGCTAGGGTAGTATATGGACATGCTAGGGTAGTATATGGACTGGCTAGGGTAGTATATGGACAGGATAGGGTAGTATATGGACAGGCTAGGGTAGTATATGGACACGCTAGGGTAGTATATGGACACGCTAGGGTAGTATATGGACAAGATAGGGTAATATATGGACAGGATAGGGTAGTATATGGACACGCTAGGGTAGTATATGGACACGCTAGGGTAGTATATAGACGGGTTAAGGCAGTATAGGGGCAGGCTTTAGTAGTATATAGACAGGCTAGGGCAGTATAGGAGTGGGCTAGGGTAGTATAGGGCAGGCAGAGCGACCCACGGGGCAGTTGTCATCATGACACCCAAAACTGCTGGAAAAAAATCTTGGTCGTCAATTTGCTGGGTAAATAGAAGAGTAGAAAAAAGAGAAAATAATTGCGCTTCAAGGTGTCTAAAGATGTGATAAAAAAAGCAGCGATATCTTAAATGTGACACAAACACATAACATAAACAAGAAAAAATTGGATGACTCGCGCTATACAGTGCATGTGTGGCCAAATTGCCACACCAAAAACACTAAATACAACCAGTATTAGTGAATGCATAAACCATCTGTGCAGTAATATATCACAATTAGTGCAAACAAATGTCAAATAAAGTCCAAACGTAATAAATGTATTAGAAAATCATTGTGAATGGTTAAAGAATAGTCCATAAGAAGAACCCAAAAAAAGTGAAATAGCAATCCCGGGTCCTTGGATGTGTAGGACCACCACCAACAGTAAGAGCCTGGCCGCTTAGCAGAACCCCATGACCCCCCGTTACAGAGGGTCTAAGAGGGCTTATGAGATCCTGCTGGTCCGGACTTCCCAGGGACAGAGATGGAGATGGGAACTGGAAAGGGCGTCAGGTGCTGGGATGGAGATGGATGGGTCCACAGGAAGGGGGCTCAGCCCTCAGCATAGTATTGTCATCATAGGAGAAAAGAAAGGGACGGCTCCCATAGTGTAAAATCACATGGCAATTTATTAAAGTAAAAAACGTGAACACTCACATGTAAGCAAGACAATCAGCATCATCAATGGAAGAACAAACTGTGGCACCGGCCGGATGACCACAGATAGCTCGTCCTGTTAGATGTACAGCGACAATGGGAGGCGGCGCGATGATACCGCTCAGCCCTACGCTGCTTTTCGCAAAAAAATTGCGTCTTCCAGGGGCACCTACATTTTTAGAGCAGAAGACTGGAGTAATGCCAACGTTTTTGTATTTATTTTTGGATAGAGTAAGGAAGGGCTAAAACCCATTTTTGTATTTTATTTTTATTTTTTTATTTGAATATACAGTGCCTTGTTTATTTTTTATAGGACAAATTCATTTGGTGGTATATTTTAATCAATATCTCCTGATTTTTTTTTTTCTTATGTTATTAACCACTTGCTGACCCAAGCTTTTTCTGAAATTTTTAATGTTTAGAAAAATTCCACCCAATGATTTGGACCAGTGCACAAAGCAAGGTCCATAAAGACATGGATGAGGGAGCTTGGGATGGAGGAACTTGACTGGCCTGCACCTCAACCCGATAGAACACCTTTGGGATGAATTAGAGTGGGGACTGTGAGCCAGGCCTTCTCGCCCAACATCAGTGCCTGACCTCACAAATGCTCTTCTGGAAGAATGGTCAAACATTCCCATAGACACCCTCCTAAACCTTGTGGACGGCCTTACCAGGAGCGTTGAAGCTGTTATAGCTGCAAAGGGCGGAGCCAACTCCATATTGAACCCTACGGACTAATGCCCCGTACACACGGTCGGATTTTCCGATGGAAAATGTCCGATCGGAGCGTGTTGTCGGAAATTCCGACCGTGTGTGGGCTCCATCGGACATTTTCCATCGGATTTTCCGACACACAAAGTTGGAGAGCAGGAGATAAAATTTTCCGACAACAAAATCCGTTGTCGGAAATTCCGATCGTGTGTACACAAATCCGACGGACAAAGTGCCACGCATGCTCAGAATAAATAAAGAGATGAAAGCTATTGGCCACTGCCCCGTTTAGAGTCCCAACGTACGCGTTTTACGTCACCGCGTTTAGAACGATCGGATTTTCCGACAACTTTGTGTGACCGTGTGTATGCAAGACAAGTTTGAGCCAACATCCGTCGGAAAAAATCCTAGGATTTTGTTGTCGGAATGTCTGAACAAAGTCCGACCGTGTGTACGCCCTATAAGACTGGGGCAGGCGTTCCAATACTTTTGGTAATATAGTGTAGCCTGCATTGACAGTCTCTCTAAGGCTCACACTACGCACGTGTTGAAATCGCACAGAAAATGCGCTTTCCCGACACACACAGAATTACAGACATGCAGCGGGGGGGGGGGGGGATTAATCCTTAACGGCGCACCCAACGCACCTGCTAACGCACGCGCCGAAATGCACTGTGTCACGGAACAGTTTTGTAAAAGGGTCAGGGGCCTCATTTTTTTTTTTTACGCATTTTCTGCGCACAGAGCAGCCTATCGAAACGAATGGGCTGCCCTACGTGCGATGCGCAGGAAAGCGCGCGCGAGCGCGCCCTCGCACCTGCAAGCAAAGCCTAAATCCTGTCCTCTAATCTTCCTCCATCTCTTGCCATATCCAGGAATTCCGGTATATTTTCAGTCTGCGTTGCGGTAGCCGGATTCCCAAATGTTGATCACGCTGCAATTTTTTTTTTTTTTACATTTTTTTCCGTCATCGACCACCAATTATTCGCAGCCGTTTCGCAAACTCGCTCGCCCATCTTAAAAGCCTGCTGGGTCAACTTCCTCCCCCCCCGAGATCACGCTTCAGTAAATTTTTTTATATTTTTTTAAAAAACAAAACAGATTTTTTATTATTTTTTTCTGTAGCATAGGCTTTTAAACCGTGTTTTTTTCACGGCGCAGCGAGTGTGCTCCGGGGGGCTCCTCGGCACATAATGTAAATCTTTTGTTTCGCTCCAAATTCCCCCCCCCCCCCCCCCTCCCCGGCTTCAGCTGCCTGCGCGATCGCTGCCTAAACAAAAGACAAAGCAGATTTGGCCGGCGTCCATCATGTGGAATTCCGTGACCAGAAGTGCACCTTCCGCCAGGACCTGGGGAAGGGGGGGCAGGAGGGCGGGGGGGGGGGGGCAGGGATACCCCTACAATCCGGCTCTGGACCTGTGGGGGGCGTCTCGTGGTGGGGAGAGTGCTGCAGTCCTCCCCCCCGTTGCATTAAAGGGTTACGTGGAAGATATTTCTTGGAGAGCTCCAAATCACGCTGAAAGTGGCTTCCTGCTGGGCTCCTCATCGTCCTAACAGGCAGAATTCGTTTTCCATCGCTAGTTGTGTTGTACTTACAGGCTTGTCTGGCCTTTCCGCTGAGCGCCGGCTCGGTGTAATCACATCCAGCCTAAAGCCAAACCCATTCCGCGCCCGCACATGAGGCTGGAACCATTAGCGCCGCGCCACTCGCCGAGCGTCTCCCAAACTCATTCCCGGCCTTTAGGGAATTCCAATCATAGAGTATCCAACAGAAGTGAGTACACCCCTCACACATTTTTATGTGAATATTTTCTTCTTATCTTTTCATGTGACAACACTGAAGAAATGACACTTTGCTACAATGTAAAGTAGTGAGTGTACAGCTTGTATAACGGTGTAAATTTGCTGTCCCCTCAAAATAACTCAACACACAGCCATTAATGTCTAAACCGCTGGGAACAAAAGTGAGTACACCCCTAAGTGAAAACGTCCGAAAATGTACTCACTTTTCCGAGATTCTGTATATATTTGTAATTAAAGTGATACTAAATACACACTGATTTACATTCTCCCTTCTATTTCTGTATGTGGATGACGGCACTGTAATTATTTTAATTAAAAAAAAAAAAAAACATCTACAGTGCCTTGAAAAAGTATTGAAATTTCCCACATTTTGTCATGTTACAACCAAAAACATAAATGTATTTTATTGGGATTTTATGTGATAGACCAACACAAAGTGGCTCATAATTGTGAAGTGGAGGGAAAATGATAAATGATACAAATAAATATGTGAAAAGTGTGGGGGGTACATTCGTATGGCGCCCCCCGGAGTCAATACACTGTAGAACCCCCTTTAGCCCCATACACACTATCAGTTTTTCTGCTGAGTTAGTCCTTCAGATTTGCCAAAACCATGTAGTGCAAGGGCCTGCCTGATTGCATACACATTGAAACTCCTAAGGTTTGACCTCATATTATATGGTTTTGGTAAATCTGAAGGACTAACTCAGCAGAAAAACTGATAGTGTGTATGGGGCTTTACTCTACAAGTCTTTTTGGGGATGTCTCTACCAGCTTTGCACATCTAGAGAGGGACATTTCTGCCCATTCTTCTTTTCAAAATATCTGAAGCTCTGTCAGATTGGATGGAGAGCGTCTGTGATCAGCCATTTTCAATTCTTGCCAATTTCTTTTTTTTTCTTTTTCTTTAACATGCTGCTTAAAAGTTTGTGAATCAGTACTGCTTGGACCTTGAAGAAGGGGACATACCCCGAAAGCTTGTCCTGAAAAATTGTATGTTAGTGCAAATAAAAAAAGTATCACGGACAGTACTCAATTTTCTCGGTCACAATTGCACTAATACGGCTACAATCAAATCAATTCTTGCCACAAATTCTCGATGGGATTTAGGTCTGGACTGTGACTGGGCCATTCTAACACATGAATATGCTTTGATCTAAACCATTCCATTGTAGCTCTGGCTGGATGTTTCGGGTCGTTGTCCTGCTGGAAGGTGAACCTCCGCCCCAGTCTCAAGTCTTTTGCAGACTCTGACAGGTTTTCTTCTAAGATTGTCCTGTATTTGTCTCCATCCATCTTCCCATCAACTCTGACCAGCTTCCCTGTCCCTGCTGAAGAAAACCATCCCCACCACATGATGCTGCCACCACCATGTTTCACAGTAGGGATGGCGTGTTCAGGGTGATGTGCGGTGTTATGCCCTGTACACACGTGCGTACTTTTCGACCGGACTGGTCCACCGGACCGAATCCGGCGGACAATCCGACCGTGTGTGGGCTTCATCGGACCTTCATCGGACTGTTTCTGTCAAAAATCTGACGGACTTTAGATTTGAAACATCTTTCCGTCGGAACCCTGCCGGACCCAGTTCCTATCGAGAAATCCGTTCATGTGTATGCTAGTCCGACTGACAAAAACCGATGCCAGGGCAGCTATTGGCTACTGGCTACGAACTTCCTTATTTTAGTCCGGTCGACAATCATCACGTACGAATCCGTCAGACTTTGGTGTGATCGTGTGTAGGCAAGTCCGTTCGTTCGAAAGTCTGTCGGAAAGACTGTCGGACCTTTGTTGCCGAAAAGTCCGCCCGTGTGTACAGGGCATTCGTTTTCCCCCCACACATAGCGTTTTGCTTTTAGGCCAAAAAGTTCATTTTTGGTCTCATCTGACCAGATCACCTTCTTCCACATGTTTGCTGTGTCCTCCACATGGCTTCTCACAAACTACAAACAGGACTTCTTATGACTTTCTTTCACCAATGTCTTTCTTCTTGTCACTCTTCCATAAAGGGCAGATTTGTGGAGAACACGACTAATAGTTGTCCTGTGGACAGATTCTACCACCTGAGCTGTGGATCTCTGCAGCTCCTCCAGAGTTACCATGGACCTCTTGGCTCTTCTCTGATGAAAGCTCTCCTTGCCCGGCCGGTCAGTTTAGGTGGACGGCCATGTCTTGGTAGGGTTGCAGTTGTGCCATACTCTTTCCATTTTCCGATGATGGATTGAACAGAGCTCCGTGAGATCTTCAAAGCTTGGGAGATTTATATATAACCTAACCCTGCTTTATACTTCTCCACAACTTTATCCCTGACCTGTCTGGTGTGTTCCTTGGCCTTCATGATGCTGTTTGTTCACTAAGGTTCTCTAACAAACCTCTGAGGGCTTCACAGAACAGCTGTATTTATACTGAGATTAAATGACACACAGGTGGACTCTATTTACTAATTAGGTGACTTCTGAAGGCAATTGGTTCCACTAGATATTATTTAGGGGTATCAGAGTAAAGGGGGCGCCATACAAATGCCCCCCACACACTTTTCAGATATTTATTTGTAAAAAATGTTGAAAACCATTTATCATTTTCCTTCCACTTCACAATTATGTGCCACTTTGTGTTGGTCTATCACATAAAATCCCAAGAAAATACATTTACATTTTTGTGTGGAAAATTTTTAAAGGGGATGAATACTTTTTCAAGGCACTGTAAGTCCCTCCTTTCTTAATAAATATCCAGCTGTCACATGACCCAGCTCTCTCTCAGCCTGTCTGCAGGGAAACATGAGCAGGAGGAGCTTCTAGTCTTCTGCTGCTGGTCACGTGTTCAAACCCCCCCCCTCCCCCCCAGCTATGCTACAGCTGGGTCCTTGACAAACATTGGCTGGAACCAGAAGAACTGTTGCAGATGGGTGGGTTCCACCCAACAGGGCTGTTCCAAAACTGACTATTTACAGTCGTGACCAAAAGTTTTGAGAATGACACAAATATTAATCTTCACAAAGTCTGCTGCCTCTGTGTTTTTAGATCTTTGTGTCAGATGTTACTCCGGGATACTGAAGTATAATTACAAGCATTTCATAAGTGTCCAAGGCTTTTACTGACAATGACATGAAGTTTATGCAAAGAGTCAATATTTGCAGTGTTGACCCTTCTTTTTCAAGACCTCTGCAATTCACCCCGGCATGGTGTCAATCAACTTCTGGGCCACATCCTGACTGATAGCAGCCCTCCATTCTTGCATAATCAATGCTTGGAGTGTTAGAATTTGTAGGGTTTCTTTTGTTCACCCGCCTCCTAAGGATTGACCACAAGTTCTCAGTGGGATTCAGGTCTGGGGAGTTTCCTGGCCTGTGTACCCAAGATGTCCATGTTTTGTTCCCCAAGCCACTTGGGTATGACTTTTGCCATATGGCAAGGTGCTCCATCCTGCTGGAGAAGGCATTGTTCCTCACCAAACTGTTCTTGGATGGTTGGGAGAAGTTTCTCTCGGATGATGTTTTTGTACCATACTTTGTCCATGGCAAAATTGTGACTGAGCCCCCCCACTCCCTTGGCTGAGAAGCAACCCCACACAAGAATGGTCTCAGGATGCATGACACAGGACTGATGATAGCGCTCACCTTTTCTTCTCTGGACAAGGTTTTTTCCGGATGCCCCAAACAATCGTAAAGGGGATTCATCAAAGAAAATGACTTTACCCCAGTCTTCAGCAGTCCAATCCCTGGACCTTTTGCAAAATATCAGTCTTTCTCTGATGTTTTTCCTGGAGAGAAGTGGCTTCTTTGTTGCCCTTCTTGACACCAGGCCATCCTCCAAAAGTCTTCTCCTCACTATGCGTGCCGATTCACTCACAACTGCCTGCTGCCATTCCTGACCAAGCTCTGCACTGGTGGTACCCCGATCCCGCAGCTGGATCAACTGTAGGAAACGGTCCTGGCACTTGCTGGGCTTTCTTGAGCGTCCCTGAAGCCTTCTTCACAAATGCAGTGGAAATGTTTTTTATGGGATTAAGTTCATCTTCATGGCAAAGAGGGACTTTGCAATTAAAGCGGAGTTCCACCCAAAAGTGGAACTTCCGTTCATCGGATTCCTACCCCCCTCCGGTGTCACAATTGGCACCTTTCAGGGGGGAGGGGGCGCAGATACCTAAGACAGGTATCTGCACCCACTTCCGGGAATAAACTCCCATGGGAGTCATGCCCCCTCCCACACTCCCCCGCTGTCTCCTGGGAAAGACACAGGTCCCAGGAGATAGCGGGGACCATTGAGAACGTGCAGCGCGACTCGCGCATGCACAATAGGGAATCTTGAAGTGAAGCCGCAACGCTTCACTTCCTGATTCCCTCACTGAGAATGGCGGCGGCAGCACCCGAGGATCGAGGGACAGTTTGGTCTCGGGTGCCGACATCGCTGGACCCCGGAACAGGTGAGTGACCTTATTTTAAAAGTCAGCAGCTGCAGTATTTGCAGCTGCTGACATCTAAAAAAAATTTTTTCGCCGGACTCCCGCTTTAATTGCAATTCATCTGATCACTCTTAAAACCAATATGGAGTATATGCAAATTGCAATCATACAAACTGGGGAGTGGCTGAAGCACATTAAAAGTTCAGGTTGCCCATTTGTCTTGCTCAACCTTCTGCGTTCCAGAAGCCTCTGGAAAACAGGGTTGAGTAATCAAACCTGTAGTCTGTGAGATCCAGAACAGCCCAAAGCAATCAGCAACTGCTCCACTGATTACAGAGGAGCCAAAAAGAAAACTAAGTTTGCCTACAGCCTAGCAGCCTAACTAGGGGGGTGCTGCAAAAAAAACAAAAAAAAAAACGAAGGCCCTGTGTACAGCATGGCCATACAATGCAGGGAGATGATAAGCTCACCTTAAGCACAGGTGGGCTTTAAAGCCTATAGAAACCGGATTCAGATGCAAGAGAAGCGTAATGTGTGACCTCCACTCCGTAATGTTGGGGGGGGGGGGGGGGGTGATAGAACTAGCAGCTGCTGACAATGGTTGTACATATCTCATTAGTCTGTGTAATGAGCTATTAATACTGCAATTACATCCCATTGATTTACTGAGTAGATAATTGTCATCTTTTGCAAAGCTCGAGTGATTAATATCTCTCATTATCAGTCTGTTCCTTCATCGGGGGCTGAATTGTTTAAGAAAAATCTCTTTTTAAGCACCGTTTCGACACGCCAACTAGCAAACGCTCATAAGCATTCTGGGCAAAGCAGTCTACTTTAAGAGACCCCGAGACCAACCGGCTAAGAGTGAGAATTTATGCTCTGGTCACCCTGTAGCCGCGAAGGGTCGAAATGTAATTAAATGCCGAAACAATGGTTTATTGTGTGAACGTTTTTTTAAACCAAGTAGCGTAATTACTGCTCATCTGCTCTGCTTTCCAAAGAGATTCTTGTTTTCTAAAAACAGAGTTCTGCATTCAAGGTGAACTGGTGAACTAAAAAAAGTGCTTGTGAAACCCACACACAAAATGCACCTAGGGCGTGTCAGGAGCCCTCCATGACCCCTGAAGGGGGCAAGGCACTCTTAGGTCCACCTGGCCAAAAGGCCCAGTGGACCCTGTTCCTCCTGGTCAGCCAAAGCAACCGAGTACTGGGTGAGGGGCTCTTCCGAAGAGAGACTCCCCCCAAGGCAGGGGAAGAAGGAACCTAAGGGCCACACGTCTTCCCCCTAGACTTTGGAGGACACATGAAGACCCACACCCTACAGCCTACAAGACACATGCATAATTGCAAGTGAAAAACGTGAAGAAAAAAAAATAAGAGAAAATTAAAAATGCCAGTGCAGGTGCAAAGGCTGGCCTTGCGTCCTGGTAACAAAAAGTGCCCCAGTCTTGGCCATTGGAGCTCAGTAAGAGGTAAATGTGAGACTTGTAGAGGAGGGTGTTGAGAGGGCATTGGAGCTCAGTAACTGGTACGTATGAGCCTTCTAGAGGGATGAGAGAGGACAATGGAGTTCAGTAAGAGATAAGTATGAGACTTGTAGAGGGGGATTGGAGAGGACAATGAAGATCACTAAGAGGTAAGTATGAGACTTGAAGAGGGGGGTGACAGAGGACAGTGGAGCTAAGTAAGAGGTAAGTATGAGACTTGTAGAGGGGGATTGGAATGGACAATGGAGCTCACTAAGAGGTAAGTATGAGACTTGTGGAGAGGGATGAGATAGAACAATGAAGCTCAATAAGAGGTAAGTATGAGACTCGAAGAGGGGGATGAGAAAGGACAATATAGCTCACTAAGAGGTAAGTATGAGACTCGTAAAGGGGGATGAGAGAGGACAATAAAGCTCAGTAACAGGTAAGTATGAGACTTGTAGAGGGGGATGAGAGTGGACAATGGAGCTCAAAAAGAGGTAAGTATGAGATTCCTAGAGGGGGGTGAGAGAGGACAATGTAGCTCAATTAGAAATAAGTATGAACCCTGAAGAGGGGGATGAGAGAGGACAATGTAACTCAGTAAGAGGTAAGTATGAGACCCGAAGAGGGGGATAAGAGAGGACAATGTAGCTCAGTAAGAGGCAAGTATGAGCCTTGAAGAAGGGAACGAGAGACGACATTGGAGCTCAGCAAAAGGTAAGTTTGAGACCTGTAGAGGGGCATAAGAGAGGACATTAGAGCTCAGTAGCAGGAAAGTATGAGCTTTGTAAAGGAGAAGAGAGAAGATTTAGGACCTCGGTAAAAGGTACTGTAAGTTTCAGGGATAAGAGAGAACATCTAATCTCAGTAAGAGGTAATAATGAGACATGGAGAAAGGGACAAGAGAGGACAATGAATCACAGTAAGAGGTAAGTATGCCCTTGTAGAATGGAACGAAAGAGAACATTGGAGCTCAATAAGAGGTAAGTATGAGACTTGTAGAGGAGAATAGGAGAGGTCAATGGAGCTCGATAAGAGGTAAGTATGAGACTTGTAGAGATGGATGAGAGAGGACAATGGAGCTCAATAGGAGGTAAGTATGAGATATGGAGTGAGGGACAAGAGAGGACAATGGAGCTCAGTAAGAGGTAAGTATGAACTTTTCAGAAGGGAACAAGAGAAGACAAAGGAGCTCAATTGGTGTAACTCCAATAAAAGTGAAACTACATCCTAAATTCACAAGGAAATCTCAATAGGCCGGACAGTTGATAACAGCTCTGAAAGAGAAAGTAAGAAGAAGTACGAGGTTATACGTCTTATGCCTTCAAACTTACATTTTCCTGAACATATTTCAGTCACAAAGGTGATCTAAAAGTGCGCCTATCGTTGAACCACGTTATTTGTATTCCAGTCTATGAAGGTGAGCATGCTTTCCAATGTATCAGGTTGATGATGAATGGCGGTCTTCCTTGTTAAACATGGACATAAATAATGAGACTTGTGTTTTACTTGTCATTGGGCTGTGTAATGTATCTGAAGGAAGATCACGTTTTTCAAGCAAAGACATATATAACAAGGACATGTAATCCTGGCTGCTCCAGGCTGGGGCTTTTCATCTGATCACCTGTGACCCGCTGTACACTTGATTTATGTTCCTGAACATTAATAGAACTGGGCTCAGACAGCCCCCGACATGCTCATAAGATGGGTCTAAAGTGGAACTCCGGGCACATAGATCTTTCTAAAAATTCTGACATCTAGAGAAATGTTGCCTATTCTACATTGTAATAAATGGCCAAATTTAGAGTACCATAAAATCAATAGTTTTGTTTCTGCTGGAGAGTACAGATCCCCACTGTACTTCTGTCTCGCTCCGGATATGAGAGCTGCAGGTCTCATAGGTGGAAGCACTTTTTACTGCCCCCCTCTTCCCTTGAGCTCCACCTCATGTTCTGTATATTTTTAATACGTCCTTTATTCTAGGGTTTCTCAAGAGGTAATCTTTTTAGCTAGCTGTACAAGCAGGATTCTTCTCACTGACCACCAATGTAAGGAACATTCTTCTCACTGACCACCAATGTAAGGAACATTCTTCCCACTGATCACCAATGTAAGGAACATTCTTCTCACTGATCACCAATGTAAGGAACATTCTTCTCACTGATCACCAATGTAAGGAACATTCTTCTCACTGATCACCAATGTAAGGAACATTCTTCTCACTGATCACCAATGTAAGGAACATTCTTCTCACTGACCACCAATGTAAGGAACATTCTTCTCACTGACCACCAATGTAAGGAGCATTCTTCTCACTGACCACCAATGTAAGGAACATTCTTCTCACTGACCACCAATGTAAGGAGCATTCTTCTCACTGATCACCAATGTAAGGAACATTCTTCTCACTGACCACCAATGTAAGGAACATTCTTCCCACTGATCACCAATGTAAGGAACATTCTTCTCACTGACCACCAATGTAAGGAGCATTCTTCTCACTGATCACCAATGTAAGGAACATTCTTCCCACTGATCACCAATGTAAGGAGCATTCTTCTCACTGATCACCAATGTAAGGAACATTCTTCTCACTGATCACCAATGTAAGGAACATTCTTCCCACTGATCACCAATGTAAGGGACATTCTTCTCACTGATCACCAATGTAAGGAGCATTCTTCTCACTGATCACCAATGTAAGGAGCATTCTTCTCACTGATCACCAATGTAAGGAACATTCTTCTCACTGATCACCAATGTAAGGGATATTCTTCTCACTGATCACCAATGTAAGGAACATTCTTCCCACTGATCACCAATGTAAGGAGCATTCTTATCACTGATCACCAATGTAAGGAACATTCTTCCCACTGATCACCAATGTAAGGAACATTCTTCTCACTGATCACCAATGTAAGGAACATTCTTCTCACTGATCACCAATGTAAGGAACATTCTTCTCACTGATCACCAATGTAAGGGATATTCTTCTCACTGATCACCAATGTAAGGAACATTCTTCTCACCGATCACCAATGTAAGGAACATTCTTCTCACTGATCACCAATGTAAGGAACATTCTTCTCACTGATCACCAATGTAAGGGATATTCTTCTCACTGATCGACAATGTAAGGAACATTCTTCCCACTGACCATCACACCAATGTACCATGACCTGTAGGAATAATAATTATTAGCAGGGATTTCTTGAGACAGAAATGTTTTTCAAGGATTCCTCCGTGGTAATAAAGTTGAGAAAGTTTGAGTTTACTTAAAAAGATAAATGAATGGCTTAAGAACCAAAGAGCTCCTCTGCAGGTTTTTGAAACATATGAGAGCCATGTTTAGATTCTGTGGCGGGGTCGGTGGTTTTATTATCCTCCTTTGTATGTGTCGGGTGCTTTTTTATCATGTCAACTTTGCATTCAAAACTGAACTTAGAAATAGATTCTCACCCCTAATTAGAGCTAATGGTTTGAGGATAGTATTTTTCTGAAGAAAGCCATAATGGTATACCAGTGCTAAGATCTGGAATTTGTTAAAATGACACGCTTGTTTAAAAAACAAAAGAAGAGGGGGATTAATGTCACTTTCCATTGCTTTCATAGAAGACAGAGGTCTCTCTAGGACACCTGATAGATACTCTTCTTAGTTTTCCCACACATGGCTCATGATGGAACGGTGGAGACAAAATCTCTTCATTTGAAGGCCCGGAGACCCCTTTCCTTACACAGTTGTGTGTGGTCCGAACCTTCCACAAGTAACATTTCTGCTTCTTATCTGTCAGCTATGAACCGCTTCTTTTTTTTTTTTTTTTCTTTTCCAAGGAATTAAGGAATTCTCTGGTTTGTTTTTAATTCCTAATCTCCTTCATGGTATCTTGTTACGGCCTGAGACAGCCCAATTTAGTCTTGCCACAAATCATATGTTTAGTAATGCTCTTAGGGTGGCCGTCCGCCGGGTCTGACTTGATCTCAGCATCATCTTTGACCACAAGAAGCATTTTTATTCTATCACAAAAAAAGGTTGTCCAGTTTGTCAGAAAATCATTGTGGCAAAAAAAGAGGGGGGAAAGTGCTAAAGCCTGTACATGTAGATCTAGCATTGAGGTTGAAGGCCAGAAAAAATAACCCCTATTAGTAGCACATGATAAGGACGCCTATCATGCATGCAGCTGCCCGAAGTTAATAGGTTGATGTTTCCTAATATAATAGGTGCAGCTGGGACCGAGATTGACAAGGTCAGTCAATTATTTTCGGTCATCGTTAGTCCAGTGCTGGGTATTAGAGATACCCTTGGTAGTCTTTCATACATTGTAAGGTCAAGAGTGCAAAACATTGTGCATTCGCAGGACCATTTTTATTGAAGTTTAATATTTTTCAATACAGAAATATAAAAGGTTAACAATCATTGGAAATCATGCAAGCTTTCCAATAGCGAACCAATGTAGATTACACACATAGCAATACTCGTGGGTCTTGAGTAAAACCAATAAAATTGCTACATAGTTCCGTAACCAGATATTGCGTATACTACTGAGGAGTCAGGCAAACCAGTAGCGTGGAATCAGAACAATGGGTTCTTGAAATAGCTCAGCCAGTGATTCCCGAAACCCAAGGAGGTACGGCGAAGGCCTATTGGGCTCATATGAAGGAAGAAGGAGAAAAAAGGAAGAAACGAAAAGAGAAGTAGAAAGAGTAGACAGACAGGGTTCATCAATCCTGGGTCTAGCAAGAACCGACATCCCAGATGGAAGAAGGGCTTGAGTGGCTCATGGAGGGTCTTCCTTGAGATGCCAGGATTCCCAAATTGCACCGGGGGCGATCAACCTTGTCAGCATAGGCGTGCGCAAGGGGTGTGCCAGGTGTGCCTGGGCACACCCTAATGCTGGAGTTGGCAACCCATCAATTGTGGGCAGGTGACAGGTAAGCCGTGATCCTTACTTGCCGACCCCCCAAAACCTGGACAGGATAGGCGGCTGGAGTGGAAATTAAGGGACCGATCTGTATTTTCTTCTGCAGCAACTGAAAGTAGGCTTCTCCTCCTCTTCCTCTCACCAATATTCAGCTGCCACGGGAGGAAAATACAGGGGATTGGTACCAATGTATGCCACCCCTCTTGTCCCAGTTCCTTTTCTTTCTGCTGCCCAGGTCCCTCTGTGTGCTCACCTGCTGCCCCCCATTGTTTTAGGGTGACCAGTGGGGAAGAGTCCAGTTAACATGTCACAAAGGCATATGTGTTGGAGCTTTGAGGTGCACACCCTAATAAAATAGGCTGCGCACACCTATGCTTGTTAGCCAGTCGTGCCGCCAAGGACTCCGTGATCTCCACATCCTTAATCCTAGCATAGAGGTCAGTAGGCATCGGTGGTGTTTGTCTCTTCCATTGGAGGGCTATCAGACATCTGGCCGCCGTTAGGATGTGGGCGGTCAATTTTTTTGCTAAACCTGGCAATTTAGGAGGGAGTATTCCGATTCCGGCAGACAATCCGACCCGTGTGTGGGCTCCATCGGACCTGCAGCGGACTTTTTCGGTCAAAAATCTGATGGACTTTAGATTTGGAACAAATTTGTCCGACGGACTCGAGTTCGGTCGAAAAATCCGCTCGTCTGTATGCTAGTCCAACGGACGAAAACCGACGCTAGGGCAGCTATTGGCAACCGGCTATCAACTTCCTTATTTTACTCCGGTCGTACGTCATCACGTACGAATCCGTTGGACTTTGGTGTGATCGTGTGTAGGCAAGTCTGTTCGTTCAAAAGTTGCCAAAAGTCCGTCGAAAGTCCGTCGGAAAGTCCGTCGGACCAGTCCGGTCGAAAAGTCCGCCCATGTGTAATAGATTTTTTTGATCGAAAGGAATATCAACCTCAAATAACCGATGAAGGAGGTCCTGGACCGAGCGCCAGTATCACTGCAAGGATGGGCTTTGCCAGTAGGTATGCAATACAAGTGCCCCAATCTTTACGACACCTCCAGCAGCGGTCTGAGGCCGATGGATATATAGCATGTAGGCGGGAGTGGGTCATGTACCAAAAAAAATAGTACTTTGTAAGTATTTTCCTTGTAGAGGGTGCAGATAGAGCTTTTGGCTGCTTGGGGCCAAATGGTTTGCCACTGCTTAATGGAGAGTTCTCTCCAAGAGTGTGCTCCCCTTTAAGCATATAACTATGTATGTGTATATGTATGTATGTATGTATGTATATATATATATATATATATATATATATATATATATATATATATATATATATATATATATATATATATATATGAGAGTCCATCTTGTATGAGTTTAAAAGTTTGTATATATATCTGAGGTTAAACCTTTCTGTGACGGGCCAGAAAGAATTAGGCGTTCAAATGGGGACAATTTGGAAAACTGAAGATTGAGAGTATAGGTTAGGGCGCAGCAACAGAGGAAAGTGAGGAGGCAGGGAAGGCAAAAGGAGGTGGGAAGAGGGGGGGAGGGAATATTTTATTTGTCAATAATAAAGCTGTTTATTACCGGTATCGGTATCGATGCCGATACCGGGTACTTGTACTTGTGCAAATGCTCCCAATTTGAGCCCATACAAGAATGAATAGGCTCTAATCACGCTGCAAAGCACTGCATGCGATTCTGAACAGGAATGCAGTGGAGTTCCTGTCTGAATCGCCTGCGGTTTCCCCCACCGCTCCTGTGTGATCCCAGTATAAAAAGACAGGGAAACACCACCTGAGAAGTGCAGCAATGGACAAACAAACAGTTTATTAGAAAATGTTATCACAACTCACTTGTCAAAAGTACATAATATACACTCTATTGTCAAAAGTATTGGGACGCCTGCCTTTACACGCACATGAACTTTAATGGCATCCCAGTCTGTAGGGTTCAATATTGAGTTGGCCCACCCTTTGCAGCTATAACAGCTTCAACTCTTCTTGAAGGTTGTCCACAAGGTTTAGGAGTGTGTCTATGGGAATGTTTGACCATTCTACCAGAAGAGCATTTGTAAGGTCAGGCACTGATGTTGGACGAGAAGGCCTGGCTTGCAGTCTCTGCTCTAATTCATCCCCAAGGTGTCCTATGGGGTTGAGGTCAAGACCAGGCCAGTAAAGTTCCTCCACCCCAAACTCGCTCATCCATGTCTTTACGGACCTTGCTTTGTGCACTGGTGCGCAGTCATGTTGGAACAAGAAGAAGCCATCCCCAAACTGTTCCCAGTTTGGGGATGGCTTGAAATTATCAAAAATGTCTTGGTATGCTGATGCCTTAAGAGTTCCCTTCACTGGAACTCAGGGGCCAAGCCCAACCCCCGAAAAACAGCCCCCACACCATAATCCCCCCTCCACCAAATGATTTGGACCAGTGCACAAAGCAAGTTTGAGGTGGAGGAACTTGACTGGCCTGCACAAAGCCCTGACTTCAACTCCTTGGAGATGAATTAGAGCGGAGACTGCTAGCCAGGCCTTCTCTTCAAACATCAGTGCCTGACCTCACAAATGCTCTTCTGGAAGATTCCATTAAAGTTCATGTGCGTGTAAAGGCAGGTATCCTAATACTTTTGACAATATACAGTATAGTGTATCTTGCATGTCAAATCCAAAACCACAGCTGCTTGTGGTGTTCACTGGCCTGGAGGAGATGTATTTTTTCCCTACATCTGTAAGGTTTATGTATTCTAAGGAGTGAAGAGCAATTCAAAGTCCAACAGGGATCCCTTTCCCTTCAACACATAGATCGATTTAGGAACACATGGCATTTTGGTCTCTCATGTTGGACCCAAATAACTCTTCCTGACTGCTCTGTGCAACCCAAGACCTATTGGGGCATGAGAGTGTGTAAGCAAGATGTAACGTAGTGTGGCGGGCAGTAAACACACAAGAGTCCAAATCAGGTAATAAAGTATTATTATCGAAAGTTTCAACACAATTTATTTAGGCCCAGCGGGTAGGCACACCCATCCAGAGCCACTTACGAACTGTAACAGTGGTCTGAAGATTTGAAGCTTTGGCAATGAGGAGCGGAACGTGGCCTGGCCAGTCCAAACCCAAAGGGGAGGATTCCAGAACATAGGTGGGCATAGTCTCTGCACTTTCCTTACTCCTCTCGAACCTGTCCCTACGCTAGCCACTCGCATAAAGCGTGCCAAACCCGGGTGCCGGAGTCCTAAATAGATTATTCTTGACCCAAGATGGCCACTGGAGTCACATGGGGTGCCAGCATCCGATTAGACAGCCGTCTCCTCTTGACTGCAGGAAGTCATAGAGGAACCAAGTTTCTCGCAACTTCCTTCCCCTTCTGCATTGCCACTTTGGTTGAGCGCCACCTGCAGTGGGGAGTTCAGACTGCACCTGGCAACAAGTGGGAGGTGCAGGATCCACCCCTCTCCTCTTATGTAATACCCCACCTGTATTATATCGTTCTTCTGTCTTATATCCCCCACCCACCCGCCCCTACAGCTTTCCCATGTTTTCATCTTGTCTAGAAGTAGTTGGTCACATTCAACTGGGTTTGTTCTGTAATGTTGAAGACGTTTTGTAACTTCTCTAAGCCACTTTCTCAGTCACTTCCCTGGAACTTAAAGTGTGGCTTGGACAAGTTTTGAAACATCATCACCATTATAGTCAAGTTGAATGTGACTAAACTAGTACAAGATATACCATGACCTGGATATATGAGAACTTTCACAGACTTCTTTTCTTCTTCTTCCATTCCTTATACCCCTAGGCTACCTCAACTGACAGAGCGTAAACACCTCAACCCTCCCCAGTTTAGAGAGGGATCATGGAGGCAAATAGATCACCATGATAAAGTTTTACTGATTTTAGTGATATAATCAACAAATAGTTTTCGTCTTTCGTGCAGTGACAATTCTAGATACGAGACGACTTGTTGTCTTTAAGATCTTTTTTCCATTGTCTACTGGTGGAACCTACCTTCAAATGTGTTACCAAATTATGCTTGTTTTTCCCTGACCTTTTTTGTAATGTTTCTTTCAATGGAAAACATTCAAGAATTACAAAAAAAAAAATCCAACAGAGACTGTGAACCCCTGATAATTGATATGTCACAAGGGAAGAACCCATAACTAAGATGTTGGTATCTCACCACCAAACTTGGTAGGGATGTGAACCAAAACAGTTGCCTCTTCCAGTTTTTTTGTTTGACCCAGTCACGTTTGTGTGGTGGTGCCAGTTGGTCACAGTCAGGAAGAAAGGCTGGGAAGGGGGCTATTAATCAGATCAATTAGAAATGGTGTTTTGTTTTCTTTGGTTCTCCATTGAGGTAAGCTGAACCAGCTTATTCCACATTCCTCAAGCCGAAGGGTTTCTTGACCTTCTAGGTCAGTGATGGCGAACCTTGGCACCCCAGATGTTTTGGAACTACATTTCCCATGATGCTCAACTACACTGCAGAGTGCATAAGCATCATGGGAAATGTAGTTCCAAAACATCTGGGGTTTCAAGGTTCACCATCACTGTTCTAGGTGAACTGGAGTGACTTAGGGCAGTCACATTGTGTCTCTGATATCTGTGGGCACCCTAAGAAGACATTAAATGATATAGCCTTAATTCTAATGTGTACTTAAACAAACAAGGAAATATCAAACACGGACCACCTGGGTTGCCTCTGTCTCCCCTCCCACTCCTACATCTTTTTTCCCGTTCTCTGTTCTATCCTGTTCTCTTTTACTTTTTCCTTTTCTTCTAACTGTTCTACAGATGTACAGAGGATTTTATTCCCCACTGGAGCAAATTGGACCATGCTGTATAGGGGGGTTTTGCCTTCCTCTGGATCAACTGTGGTTATTTGGAGGTTTTCTGTCAAGTTATTGTTTTTGCTATTGGTTGAACTAGATCAGGGGTCTCCAAACTTTCTAAACAAAGTGCTGGTTTACTGTCCTTCAGACTTTAGGGGGGGGCAGGCTGTGGCCATTGGGAGTAGAAAATGTCCAAGCATCAGTGGGAGTAAACAATTCCCCATCATTGTTGTCAGTGGGAGTAAATGTGCCACATCATTGGTGTCAATGGAGAAGAATTGTGCCCATTGTTGGTGTCCGAGGGAGGAATAGTGCCCCATCATTGGTGTCATTGGGCCCTATTGTTGGTGTCATTGGGAGGAATAGTGACCCATCTTTGGTGTCATTGGGCCCTATTGTTGGTGTCATTGGGAGGAATAGTGACCCATCTTTGGTGTCATTGGGCCCCATTGGGAATAGTGCCCCATCACTGGTGTCAACGGAGAGGCATTGTGCCCACTGTTGCTGTCCTTGGGAGGAATAGCGCCCCATCATTGGTGTCATTGGGCCCCATTGTTGGTGTCATTGGGAGGAATAGTGCCCCCTCTTTGGTGTCATTGGGCGCCATTGGGAATAGTGCCCCATCGTTGGGGCACTATTCCTCCCAATGACACCAACGATGGGGCACTATTAACAATGGGGCCCAATGACACCAAAGATGGGGCACAGTTCCTCCCAATGACACCAACGATGGGGCACAATTCCTCCCAATGACTCAGACAATGGGGTCCAGTTACATCAATGATGGAATCAGTGAATAAAATAGCACCCCAAGGGTAAAAGCAAGCAAAGGGCCACATCTGGCCTCTGGGTCACAATTTGGAGACCACTTAACTAGATGGATATGTGCATTTTTTTTAGCCTATGTAACTAATTGGCATGTCTTGTTATGACCTTATTACCGTCTTATTTTGCACCTAGTCGGACAAAATCAACAAAAGGTTTAGAAAAACAAAAAATGAAATATCCGTTTTAGCTGGACAGACCCCTTCATGGTCTTTATGATATTTTTAGTGTCTGCCCAAATCTCCTTAAGGCCGCCATTCACAATTGGGATTTACCTTTAGTACCTTCAGTGTTTGAAGTACGAGAAGAGATCCCGAGAGAAGGTAACCTGAAGAGGCTCGGGTGCCTCTTAAGATGGTTCCCTGTCATCGGCTCTTTGACAGCCCCGTAACAAAACAACAGAACGACACAATGAAAGCAAAGCTCATTTGATAGTGCCTGTCCTTAGGTAATGCAGACGCTGATTGCGGTATTGATTTCCATTAGCCGGTGTTCAGCCTCGTCTCAGAAGCTCTCCACACCTCTGTGCTATCTGCCCCCCCCCCCCCCCAGTTGTCATCCGAAGCTATTGACCTGAGGACGATTCCCGACAAAGCAAGGCGTATCGTCTCACCAGTCACCTTGATTGGTATTCCTGCTCTAGTGTTGTTGCATCAACCACTTAATCAAGCAGAAGACATGTGCCTATCGGAGCTAATGCTCTGTCTACAGATAATGCATGAGTCGCTTACCAAAACCGCGCACAATGCAATTGAAGAAGTTTTTACTCAAGTCTAAAGAAATGAAAGCCTTTTTAGACGGCTCAGCCGTAATGACTGGGATTCAGCGGTTCTACTTATTTAAGGGAATTGTCCACATTTCGAGGACTTGCATTAACCGATCTATACCTACTTGACTTACAGATGGTGATTATTACTTCACTTTTTTAGGGTTTCTTTTGTGTGCTTGAGTTATGTGCTGATATCACCAGGCAGGACCGGGTCTAGCTTAATTGATCTGGAGGTGCATTAAAAAAATTTGAGGGAGGGGGCGGGGGCATTAATGATAACACTGAGTGACAATGTATATTTGGGAACTGGGTGACAAGGAATCTAATTTTGGCACCACATCCCATTCATATAAATAGAAAGGGAAGGGGCAGGCAGGACTTTAAAGGTACCAAGGTAGAGAATAAAACAATCAATTTGAAGAAATAGAAATTTTATTTAAACAATTCTTAAAATTGCAGTAAGCGTTTTACAAGAGTCACATAATATATTTCTTTGAACATGTACAACCACTTCTTACTCTACATGTTTCGCTCAGAGGAGCTTCTTCAGGAGTTTTTGGAAGTGTCGCATGAAGTATTATATACTATAAAGAAAATAACAATTGTAAATTGGTATGCTTAAGAAATTGCCATAGGTAAAATCGCAAGGCATGCCAATAGGACATGCCTGTTATGTAATATAAAGACAATTTTGTACATTTTGTACTTAATAATGATAAACTGAAGAGGAATGCCTACTGGATGCTTGTATTCATAAAACAATATTCAATAGATGCATAGGCCGGGACCGAAATTTACAAGAACTGGTAGGACCTCGGTAACTCCTGAAGAAGCTCCTCTGAGCGAAACATGTAGAGTAAGAAGTGGTTGTACATGTTCAAAGAAATATATTATGTGACTCTTGTAAAACGCTTACTGCAATTTTAAGAGTTGTTAAAATAAAATTTCTATTTCTTCAAATTGATTGTTTATTCTCTACCTTGGTACCTTTAAAGTCCAGCCTGCCCCTTCTCTTTCTATTAACACTGATTGGCAGTTTGTCACATGAGTTACGACCCAGAAGTATATGGAGAAAATTGAGGTGAGGTTACAATGGACTTTTATGGTACCATACACAGGCTTGGGATACACAACATAGGTATAAAAAGTTTAATTTTTATTTACAACAACATATTCAAAAACATACATATTTTTAAAAAAAGAAGAGAATGTATACAGGTTCACAGATGAGGTCACACTGGAGGAGCTGACATTTCCAATTCACCCTATAAAATCTGTGCATTGACATGCTCGACATGTTTCGCTGGAATAGTCACCGCTTCTTCAGGAGCTTTTAACATATAATGTTATATAACAGAGATCATTATCATACTACAAATAGCAGAGAAAAGAAACATTAATCATAACATCAAAAAAACATTTTAGGTCATTAATTGTGATAAATACAACATGTGTGGTAGTATCCCCCATAAGTTGCCTTACCACCACACAATAGGTATAAAAAGTAGAATTTTTATTTACAACAACATATTCAAAAGCATACATATTTAAAAAAAAGAAGAGAAGGTATACAGGTTCACAGATGAGGACACACTGGAGGAGCTGACATTGCCAATTCACCCTATAAAATCTGTGCATCGACATGCTCGACATGTTTCGCTGTAATAGTCACCGCTTCTTCAGGAGCTTTTAACATATAATGTTATATAACAGAGATCATTATCATACTACATATAGAAGAGAAAAGAAACATTAATCATAACATTAAAAAAAACATTTTAGGCCATTAATTGTGATAAATACAACATGTGTGGTGGTATCCCCCACAAGCTGCCTTGCCATGGCTTTATCACAAAAATGACCTCAAATGTTTTATTGATGGTATGATTAATGTTTCTTTTTCTCTTCTATTTGTAGTATGATAATGATCTCTGTTCTATAACATCATATGTTAAAAGCTCCTGAAGAAGCGGTCACTATTCCCACGAAACATGCCACTTAAGGACCGCTCCATGTACATATACTGCGGCAGGATGGCCCTTAAGCGCAAAACCATGTACCTGTGCATGATTTCTTTCTTCGGCTCCTGCTGTGATTGGACACAAGGAGAGGCGATCAGCGCGTCCAGCGGACACGATGTCCACTGGGACTCGTTGATCATTCTGAGGAGAGGCAGAACGGCGGTCTGCCTATGTAAACAAGGCAGATCGCTGTTCTGCCACAGGGGAAAATAGAGATCTTGTGTTTCTGCTAAGCAGAAACATGATTATCTGTTTTCCTTTAGTGAAAGCACATCCCCCACAGTTAGAAAGCACCCCCTAGGGGCACACTTAACCCTTTGATAGCCCCCGATGTTAACCCCTAGTGTCATTAGTACAGTGAGAGTGTTTTTTTTTTTTTAGCACTGATCACTGTAATAATATCACTGGTCCCCAAAAAGTGTCAAAAGTGTCAGGGGTCTGATTTGTCCGGCGCAATGTCGCAGTCCCGCTAAAAATTTCTGATCGTCGCCAATACTAGTAAAAATAAATAAATATAAAAATTCCATAAAATCGTCCCATAGTTTGTAGACGCCATAACTTTTGTGCAATAAACGCTTATTGGGATTTTTTTTTTTTACCAAGCAGGTGATGTAACAGGTTACATATTGGCCTAAATTGATGAAGAAATTTGATTTTTTTTTTTTATTGGGCGTGTTTTATAGCAAAAAGTAAAAAATATTGTTTTGTGGGTTTTTTTTGAAAATTGTCGGTCTTTTTTTGTTTATAGCGTAAAAAATAAAAACCGCAGAGGTGAAAATAAAAAATAAATAGATAAAAAACGCAGGGGTGAATTTTATTTGGTTACAGTGCCGCACGACCGGGCAATTGTCAGTGCCGTATGGTCAAAAATGGCCTGGTCATGAAGTGGGGGGGGGGGGGGGTAAAACCATTCCGGAGCTAAAGTGGTTAATTTATTTTAATATATTTTTATTTGTATTTTTTTTTTCTTCGTTCAAAAGGAAAAACATAAACTTAATTATATATTATTTATATATTATATTATTCATTTATATATATTTATATATAAACTTAATGCCAGTTTTGCCCGTAAAGCTGAAATCTTGGAACATGGTATATTTTTAAACTGTCCTTCAACTTTCTTTCCTGTTTCCTCGCTTCCTTTCATTTTCGCAGGTTTGCTTTTTATTCTAAAGATCACTTGCGTTTTTTTTTTCTAACTTAAGAAAAAAAAAAAGAAGTAAAGCCTGACCCCCGTCATTGATTGCCCGCGTCCTCGCCTACGCCTCCTTATACCAGCTTCTCCTGCTGACTTGCATATCAAGAAGTGAGAATGGATTATTTTTTTTTTTTTTTTTTCTGAGGCTTTTTTTTTTTTCATTCCTAAAGGGAATGTTCAAAGTAGTTCTGGGCGGACAGGCAGTGCGCTGGGAGCCACATGCTCGGTTCCTGAAGATTTCACCAGCTATTTTCCTTTCCAAATCAGACTGCGTCGAGAACTTCTGAACTTACTTGACTGTCAACAGTTCATCTGATGGATTCCTTGCGGAGGTTTCTGTCTGTCTGCGATGAAATGTACACTTCCCTCCTTCCTGTGCATGGCATTCTTCACCAGCGCGCAGGGCGTAATTGGCTCTAATTACTTAATAATTTAGTGTTTTATAGGAAACAATGTTACAGCTCATGTGAAGCACTATGTGATTGCAATTAAATGATTCCAGCGGCTTGTGCTAAGAAATGTTTTCTTTTTTTTTATTATAATCCTTGCATATTTTTTTATTCAAGCCATAAAGGGATTTATTCCTTGTATGAAAAGTCCCACTGGTTCCAAATCAAAAGCATATCATGATTTTATGTTCCTGCCATTTAGTAGCGGGATATTCCAGTGATAAAGATTTTTAAGGCATTTTCTTTTTTCTTTTTCTTTTTTTCCCCATTGTAAGAGATACCTGAAAAAATTAAAAACTTGAAAATGCCATTAAAGGCTTGAAACAGAGTGGCAAATGTTTTTTTTTTACGAGGCTGGTTTGCTGTCCCAGCACCCAAACCCACCTCCTTTCGCAGCACGGGCTTGGGACCGGCCATGGCGGAGTTGGTATTTTCTTTTTTGAAAGCTGGAGTGTCAGGGCTGGGCTCAGCCCTTCCTTCTCTGAGCTGTCGGCTGATTGCCAGCTCCTATCTCTCCACAGTCACTCACCTGTTGATGATATCCTGCTCGTCAGTCCTGCCTACTTAAGCCGTCCAGCCCAGAGGATCTCTGCCCTCGCCTTGGTCGCATCTCTAGAGACGCTCTCCTGTGTTCCTGTTAAAGACTTGCTTGGCTGACATTCCTTCTGGCTCCAAATCCTGCTTGCTTTTCCACTATGCTCATCTCTGGCTCCCTGACAATTTGGCTTGTCTGACTATCCGTTCGGGTTCCTGAACTCTGGCTATGTTTTGACTATGTTTACCCTTTTTTTATTATTATTACCACTTCCCGCCCGCCGTTTGCAGAATGACGGCCAGCAAGTGGTTCTGTTATCCTGACTGGGCGTCATATAAAGTCCAGCAGGTTAACATGCTGGCGCGCGCCTGTGGGGGCGCGCAGCGCGGCGATCGCGAGTGAGGCGTGTCAGTCTGACACCCCGCATCTCCGATCGTGATAAGGAGCCTCTGTCAGAGGCTTCTTACCACGTGATCAGCTGTGACCAATCACAGCTGATCATCGTATGAACCAGGAAGTGCCGGTAAACAGCATTCCTCAGTTTGCGCAGACAGGGAGAGCCAATCGGCGGCTCTCCCTGTCAGAGGGGGGGTCTGTGCTGATAATCAGAACATTGATTATCAGCACAGCCCCCTCAAATGTACAAATCACCTGCCAACCAGTGCCCAGCGATGTAAAAACAATAAATTCTGCCAGTGCCCACCACAGTGCCAATCGCTGCTCCCCACAGTGCCAATCACTGCCCACCACAGTGCCATTCACTGCCCAGCAGTAACACCTGCCAGTGCTTATCAGTACCTCATCATCAGTGCTGCCCATCAGTACCACCTGTCATTGCCACCTATCAGTGCCGCCTGTCAGTGCCCATCACAGCCGCCTGTCAGTGTCCATCACAGCCGCCTGTCAGTGCCCATCAGTGCCGCCTGTCAGTGCCCATTAGTGCCACCTATCAGTGCCCATTAGTGCTGCATATCAGTGCCGCCTATTAGTGCCCATCAGTGCTGCCTATCAGTGCCCATCATTTCTACATATCAGGGCCTCCTCATCATTTGCATACTAATGAAGATGGGTAGGCTCTACGTTTGTACCTAAGTTTCCTATGAAAGCTGATGACCGCATGTGAGATGCAGAGGAGCCTACTCGTCTCCGTTAGAATATACCAACAGCCCTGGAGAAGGGGGAGGCCATTCCCCAAAAACACGTTGGCTCTGTCTGTACATGTTTTACCTCCAATAAATGATTTGATTCTTAATCAAGAGTTTCCTTATTCTGGACACAGAAGCGCCCCAGCCTTCCAGCCTTCCTGCTGGAAGGCTGTGGATGGGGGCTGGGTATCACTGTAAAGAGTTGGAGTTTTTGGAGGTGGTTAGGGGACTCTGCGGCAGACTTGGTCGCCATGTAAGGAGCAGGGGGCAACTGTGGGGATGCATGTCTGGAGATGCTTGGGGTCTCTGCAGGGGCACCGTGGGAGAAGAGAGAGAATCTGTGGGACACACATTTAGAGGTTGGGGGCACTATGGGGGCACTGCAGGTGGTTGGGAGGCACTATGGGAAGTTGGACAGCACTGTGGAGGCTTAGAGATCTCAGGGGGTCCGGGGGAGGTGGTAGAGGAACACCGCAGCCCACTACGGGAGACTGTGTGGCACTAAGGGAACTGGGGGGGGCAATGTGACAGGTTAGGGATCTGCATCTGGCTTGAAACCCAGAAGGAGGGGGCTACAGTCTGGCAATGGGCCATGGCCTGGTGGTGGAGAACCACTGCTCTAGACCTAAGGACCTAAGACCTTACTTACCTGATACTCTACTCATTGGACCTATATAGGAAAGGATAGGATATAGGATATATTTATGGGTGAAGATCTACTTTAATATTTTAAATAATGTGAGCTTTGCCACCTATAAACTATTCTAATTAATTATTTTGGTGTGGGAGCTTGTTGAATAACATGTCATATAAACATATCAGTATCTTGGCAGGCATTATTTTTAATTAGTTTTGGATACTATTATTGGGATTCCATAGTGTTTATGCTTTGTATCCACTAAGTAGTTGTCGTTGTAAGAGCATGTTTTGCCATTTGACCCATGGAGGCAGATGAGCTCTACAAAAATGCAATATGTCCTACTCTTTCAACACATACCAACACAGCGTGTTGGAGTTAACTGAGGCCATAGGACATAAGACAAATTGCCTTGCTCTTGTGTTGGAACTGCATTGGACAATGGTGCCCAACTCCACCTAACGCAGCTGGTTTAAATGAACCAAGAAGGGTTCATTTCCTTAATAATGTGAGCCTTGCCTTTATGGGTGACGGTCCACCTTAATAATATAAGCCTTGCCTTTATAGGTAAAGGTCCACCTTAATAATGTAAACCTTATCTTTATGGGTGAAGGTCCACCTTAATAGTGTAAGCCTTGCCTTTACAGATAAAGGTCCACCTTAATAATGTGAGCCTTGCCTTTATGGGTGAAGGTCCACCTTAATAGTGTAAGCCTTGCCTTTACAGATAAAGGTCCACCTTAATAATGTGAGCCTTGCCTTTATGGATGAAGGTCCAACTTAATAATGTGAGCCTCGCCTTTATGGGTGAAGTTCTGCCCTAATAATGTGAGCTTTGCCTTTGTAGGTGTAGGTCTACCTTGATAACGTGAGCCTTGCCTTTATGGGTGAAGGTCTGCCTTAATAATGTGAGCCTTGCCTTTATGGGTGAAGGTCCACCTTAATAATGTGAGCCTTGCCTTTATGGATGAAGGTCCAACTTAATAATGTGAGCCTCGCCTTTATGGGTGAAGTTCTGCCCTAATAATGTGAGCTTTGCCTTTGTAGGTATAGGTCCACCTTAATAACACGAGCCTTGCCTTTATGGGTGAAGGTCTGCCTTAATAATGTGAGCCTTGCCTTTATGGGTGAAGGTCTGCCTTAATAATGTGAGCCTTGCCTTTATGGGTGAAGGTCCACCTTAATAACACGAGCCTTGCCTTTATGGGTGAAGGTCTGCCTTAATAATGTGAGCTTTGCCTTTATGGGTGAAGGTCCACCTTAGTAATGTAAGCCTTGCCACCCATACATTTTCAAATGAATTATATGGGTGTGGGAGCATGTTGAAGAACTTATGAACCTTGGATGGATCAGTTGACGATGCCTTGGGAAGCATCATTTCTAAATATAGTTTTGGAAGCCATCATTAGGATTCACCGGAGTTTATTCTTTGTATCCACTGAATTGTTATTGTAAGATTTTTCATTGTTGCCACTTGACGCATGGAGGGAGGTGAAATGGAATCTCTGAGAGGGCTGTTTTGTCTGTAAAAGTAAAAAAATATGAGAGGGGCATGGGGGCTTGTGGATTGCAAGAAAGAAATCATTGCATGTTCCCATCCATTAGGAAGAGTTGGGAGCCACATGAAAGCTTTTGAGGACCACTTCTTGCCTTCTATTGGTATAAAGAATCTTGTGAGAGCTCAGTGTGAAACAGTTTGCTATCTATACATCTGGAATGTGTAGAGTTGACTTGCGAAGACACAAGAGCCCTTGAAAACGTTGGGCTCAGTCTTCTCATTCATAAGCTCGCTACATAAAGCCTGTGTCCAGGGGCGCACTGCCAAAGCGAAGGCAATGGAACCACGGAGGGAGTTGGATGCTGGGCTGCCAATTACCCCCCTGCTGAGTCCAAACCTAATCCCCTCAAACAGAGAGCAGAGAGGAAGGACCAAACAAGGCAAGTCTCAATCAGGTTAAAGTGTGAAGCTGGGATTAGCAAGGGGTGGAAGACTGCAACAGTGACCTTTTTCTTCTTAATTCCATCATTTCCTCTCTTCGGGAGATATTTGCCGAGTGTGTGGTAAAACGAAAGAGAAAAGAACCGTGCCGGTGACTTGGGATGGATGGAAATGCTTACGTAGTGCTAGACTGCTGTCTACAAAACACTTGGCTCTGACCTGTGTGAATTTCTAAATGCAATTTTTTTAAACTGGAAATACAATCACAATAGGTCTGTCCCGTGCCATGGTGAAACCAGACTTTTTGTGACCAAAATGTATATTTCAGGGGTGTCAAACTCAATTTCATCAGCATTATGGTTGCCTTCAAAGGGCCAGTTGTATTGGCTATATAAATGCTTCTACTCTTTATGATACCAGCAGTGTGTGACCCTCCTTTTCAACTGGCATAGAATTGTATTATCCTCATAATTATAAGCAGATGTGCAGAGCCCCCCACCCTCTCTACATCAGATGTCAAGAGCACCCCACCATCAGAAATGAGCGTTCCCGCCCCACCCCGCCACCCTTAAATCACCAGTGCACCAACAATCTCTCCTCTTCTCTGAAGCCGCTGGGCATCTCTTGGTTCCACCACAGACTTCACCCATACTGTGCAGACATGTATGCCTCTGGCTGCTCCCTTGCAGCCTCATGGACTCCTAAAGGGGGTGGAGCACACCTGTCTCCTGGATGGAACCTTGAACTAGGCCCAGGCCCAGGGACGTTGTTAGGTGGCAAAAAGACCAAGGGCTTCAGCCCGAAGTCCAAGGTCGGCACGGGGGTGGGGTGGGGGGGGCTCTAGCTGCGCTGGGTTTTTTGGTTGGGCGGTGGGGTTGTGTGGTTGTGTGGCGGGGGGTAAGCTCACTTGCTGGTTGCTGCTCTGCACTCCGTGCCGCCACCGGACCAGCGGCGGGACGCTCCAGTCCAGAAGTCGCAGGCCAGACCCCACGAGCACTAGCGCGGGAGGAGGAATGCTGGGCAGTGTGGACACAGTGGGCAGTGATGTCACTGGTTGCTAGCCACTAGGCGGCTATAGAAAACCAGTGACCAAGAGTAGAGTCTGGTGGAGGCGGGGGCGGAGCCGGAGCCAGCTCTACCACAGCTCAGTCGGCTGTCCCCTGCATTCTGGACCGGGACAAGAGACTCTGGGCTATTGGCACCAGACTCAGGGCTGTAGCCCCATTAGCCACCCCCTAACGACGCCTCTGCCCAGGCCTATGATTATAAGGGCTGTGGATGCACACACACCCTACTGGTCTCCAGCAAGACCTGAACTCTGGACTAGAGGCTCCATCCCTCCCAAGGCTCTTCGAAACGTTGGCACTCCAGACCCCCAATCTGAGAATCCCGCAAACCCAGAGAAAACTGAAAGACTCGTTTTTCCCTCTCTGAATAGACCTTATGGAGCCCCTTACTCTCCCCGTTTGTAGGAATCCTGGCAGGGCCTAGCGTTGTCACATAATGCACAGGTCCAGCACTGGCAGCCAGTAGATAATTCTGTCCAGCCAGCCTTTTGAACCAGACACCTCTGTAATAATAGCTGATCTAAATGTACGCCACAAAAACATTTACATGCAGCACAGCGGTTTTGCACTTCTGCCTTGCACCGTTGGGGTCCTTGGTTCGTGTCCTGGGATGCACACTGCATGTTCTCCCTGTCCTTGTGTAGGGTTTCCTCCCACAGCCCTAACAGCAAAGAAACAGAGACACACCCCCAGTCTGCGGATTGAATAATAAAGGAGCAGCAGAACGCTAATTAGGTCATCCTGTATTCTTCCCCTCCTGCAGAAATGTTCACAAAAAGGCTGCAACAGCTACCAAGTTCAAAAATGGATTTATAGCAGCCTTGAAAAAGTATTCATACTCCTTGAAATTTTCCACATTTTGCCATGTTACAACCAAAAACGTAAATGTGTTTTATTGGGATTTTATGTGATAGACCAACACAAAGTGTCACATAATTGTGGAAGGAAAATGATAAATGGTTTTCAAATGTTTTTACAAATAAATATGTGAAAAGTGTGTGGGGGCATTTTGTATGGCGCCCCCCGGAGTCAATACTTTGTAGAACCCCCTTTCTCGGCAATTACAGCTGCAAGTCTTTTGGGGGGTGTCTCTACCAGCTTTGCACCTCTAGAGAGGGACATTACTGCCCATTCTTCTTTGTAAAATATCTCAAGCTCTGTCAGATTGGATGGAGAGCGTCTGTGAACAGCAATTTTCAAGTCTTGTCACAGATTCTCAATGGGATTTAGGTCTGGACTGTGACTGGGCCATTCTAACACATGAATATGCTTTGATCTAAACCATTCCATTGTAGCTCTGGCTGGATGATTGGGGTCGTTGTCCTGCTGGAAGGTGAACCTCCGCCCCAGTCTCAAGTCTTTTGTAGACTCTAACAAGTTTTCTTCTAAGATTGTCCTGTATTTGGCTCCATCCATCTTCCCATCAACTCTGACCAGCTTCCTTGTCCCTGAAGAAGAAAAGCACCCCCACAACATGATGCTGCCACCACTATGTTTCACAGTGGGGATGGTGTGTTCAGGGTGATGTACAGTGTTAGTTTTCCCCTCCACACATAGTTTTTTGCTTTTAGGCCAAAAAGTTGAATTTTGGTCTCATCTGACCAGATCACCTTCTTCCACATGTTTGCTGTGTCCTCCACATGGCTTCTCACAAACTACAAACAGGACTTCTTATGACTTTCTTTCACCAATGTCTTTCTTCTTGTCACTCTTCCATAAAGGGCAGATTTGTGGAGAACACGACTAATAGTTGTCCTGTGGACAGATTCTCCCACCTGAGCTGTGGATCTCTGCAGCTCCTCCAGAGTTACCATGGACCTCTTGGCTCTTCTCTGATGAATGCTCTCCTTGCCCGGCCGGTCAGTTTAGGTGGACGGCCATGTCTTGGTAGGTTTGCAGTTGTGCCATACTCTTTCCATTTTCCGATGATGGATTGAACAGAGCTCCGTGAGATGTTCAAAGCTTGGGAGATTTTTTTATAACCTAACCCTGCTTTATACTTCTCCACAATCTTATCCCTGACCTGTCTGGTGTGTTCCTTGGCCTTCATGATGCTGTTTGTTCACGAAGGATCCCTAACAAACCTCTGAGGGCTTCACAGAACAGCTGTATTTATACTGAGATTAAATTACACACAGGTGGACTCTATTTACTAATTAGAGGTGACTTCTGGATTCAATTAGTTCCACTAGATTTTAGTCAGGGGTATCAGAGTAAAGGGGGCTGAATACAAATGGACAACAACCCGAAACATCCAGCCAGAGCTACAATGGAATGGTTTAGATCAAAGCATATTCATGTGTTAGAATGGCCCAGTCACAGTCCAGACCTAAATCACATTGAGAATCTGTGGCAAGACTTGAAAATTGCTGTTCACAGACGCTCTCCATCCAATCTGACAGAGCTTGAGATATTTTGCAGAGAATAATGGGCAAAAATGTCCCTCTCTAGATGTACAAAGCTGGTAGAGACATCCCCAAAAATACTTGTAGCTGGAATTGCAGAGAAAGGGGGTTCTACAAAGTATTGACTCCGGGGGGGCGCCATACAAATGCCCCCCCCCCCCCCCCCCCCCACACACACACACACACTTTTGACATATTTATTTGTAAAAAAATTTGAAAAACATTTAGAATTTTCCTTCCACTTCACAATTATGTGCCACTTTGTGTTGGTCTATTACAGGTATAGGCAACCTAGGGGCCCTCCCATGAGGCATGGCAAGGCTGGCAGTTACAATTCCTCCCAGAGGCATGATGGGATTTGTAGTTCTGCAACAGCTGGGGGGCCCCAGGTTGCCTACCCCTGGTCTGTTGCATAACATTCCAATAAAATACGTTTACTATTTTTGGTGGTAACACGACAAAATATGGGAACTTTAAAGCGGTATGAATTCTTTTTCAAGGCACTGTAAGTACCCAAATGCGACTTGGTATCAGACTTTTGCAGTCCCTGTACATTAGGACTTGGAGTGCGGGATGAAGAAACCAATTCGTTTATGCAGTGACTAGAAGCATGCTGATAGGAGGAGAGAGCAGAGTGACTGAGAGATGAGCTCTACTCACTGTACTGCTTTTCCTTTCACTGTCCAGTCACGGGCTGGGGGCGGGCCCAGGGTGACCTGGGCTTGAATGATGCTAGCCACCAGACTGAGGACATCTAGTGGCAGACGAAAAGCGCTGCAAGGGCAATCTCTGGATTGACTGTTGCAGCAAGAGTTTGTGTTATTTTATCTTTTTATGGACTATTCATCTTGCTTTTTTGTGACTGGTTGGTGGTCTGCTTTGACATGAAGGAACAACCATGAGCATTGAACACAATATAATGATCATCCTCCCAGGAACTTAAAAAAGCACGTACAGTGCTTTGCAAAAGTATTCGGCCCCCTTGAACTTTTCAACCTTTTGCCACATTTCAGGCTTGAAACATAAAGATATAAAATTTTAATTTTTTGTGAAGAATCACCAACAAGTGGGACACAATTGTGAAGTGGAACGAAATCTATTGGATATTTTAAACTTTTTTAGCAATTAAAAAACTGAAAAGTGGTGCGTGCAAAATTATTCGGCCCCTTTACTTTCAGTGCAGAAAACTCACTCCAGAAGTTCAGCGAGGATCTCTGAATGATCCAATGTTGTCCTAAATGACTGATGGTGATAAATAGAATCCACCTGTGTGTAATCAAGTCTCTGTATAAATGCACCTGCTCTGTGATAGTCTCAGGGTTCTGTTGAAAGCGCAGAGAGCATCATGAAGACCAAGGAACACACCAGGCAGGTCCGTAATACTGTTGTGGAGAAGTTTAAAGCCGGATTTGGATACAAAAAGATTTCCCAAGCTTTAAACATCCCAACGAGCACTGTGCAAGCGATTATTTTGAAATGGAAGGAGTATCAGACCACTGCAAATCTACCAAGACCTGGCTGTCCCTCTAAACTTTCAGCTCAGACAAGGAGAAGACTGATCAGAGATGCAGCCAAGAGGCCCATGATCACTCTGGATGAACTGCAGAGAACTACAGCTGAGGTGGGAGAGTCTGTCCATAGGACAACAATCAGTCGTACACTGCACAAATCTGCCCTTTATGGAAGAGTGGCAAGAAGAAAGCCATTTCTCAAAGATATCCATAAAAAGTCTCGTCTAAAGTTTGCCACAAGCCACCTGGGAGACACACCAAACATGTGGAAGAAGGTGCTCTGGTCCGATGAAACCAAAATCGAACTTTTTGGCCACAATGCAAAACGATATGTTTGGCGTAAAAGCAACACAGCTCATCACACTCAACACACCATCCCCACCGTGAAACATGGTGGTGGCAGCATCATGGTTTGGGCCTGCTTTTCTTCAGCAGGGACAGGGAAGATGGTTAAAATTGAGGGGAAGATGGATGCAGCCAAATACAGGACCATTCTGGATGAAAACCTGTTGGAGTCTGCAAAAGACCTGAAACTGGGACGGAGATTTATCTTCCAACAAGACAATGATCCCAAACATACAGCAAAATCTACAAAGGAATGGTTCACAAATAAACGTATCCAGGTGTTAGAATGGCCAAGTCAAAGTCCAGACCCGAATCCAATCGAGAATCTGTGGAAAGAGCTGAAAACTGCTGTTCACAAACGCTCTCCATCCAACCTCACTGAGCTCGAGCTGTTTTGCAAGGAAGAATGGGCAAGAATTTCAGTCTCTCGATGTGCAAAACTGATAGAGACATACCCCAAGCGACTTGCAGCTGTAATCGCAGCAAAAGGTGGCTCTACAAAGTATTAACGCAAGGGGGCCGAATAATTTTGCACGCCCACTTTTCATTTTTTTATTAGTTAAAAAAGTTTCAACAATCCAATAGATTTCGTTCCACTTCACAATTGTGTCCCACTTGTTGGTGATTCTTCACAAAAAATCAAAATTTTATATCTTTATGTTTGAAGCCTGAAATGTGGCAAAAGGTTGAAAAGTTCAAGGGGGCCGAATACTTTCGCAAGGCACTGTATGTATAGATAGCTTCCCCTTCTTCAGTATGCAAAGGGCGTTTTCCATAGAGATTAAAGCCTGGTTAACACCTATGCATTTTTAGTGCCTTTTTAGTTTTGCAGAGACACTCTACAATCCATTTAACATGGTTTCCTATGGATGTAGTTCATATCTGTGCATTTGTTTGGAAAGGGTCAGGGGACTTTTTTTCTGGTTTTTGGTTCCATAGACTTCAATGGATGAAAAGCGTGTATTGAAAAACGCAAAATGCACCTGAAAAAATGCAAACTGCAATCTGCATAGGTGTGACTCAGGCCTGAAGACTGGGATCTTATAATCAAATAGTTTGTTATAAAGTTTTTGAGAGATCGAACTGATATGGTGGACTTTAACGGTACCAGTAAGGGACATTCAAACAAAATAGTATTTAATATCTTTATTACAAAAGGTTTAAAAATATTTTTTTTATAATATAATATAATATATAAACTCATTTGAAAAGTAATCAGATATCAACAATTTAGACATCTCTGTTAATACAAACGTCAAGAGGTTGACGCGTTTCACCACTTTGCTTCTTCAGGACCTTATATTTTTTACTTAAAGCAGAGATCCTGTTCAAAAATAAAGAAGAATACATAAGTGTCTGTTTGCTTTTGGATTACATAGGAGCGCAGCAGAATTCGTTTTAAAGTGTCATCCACTTGAATGGAGGATAGCATAAATGGGGGCTCACATCTACCCTGTTTCCCCGAAAATAAGACCTAGCGTGATTGTCGGTGATGGCTGCAATATAAGTCCTACCCCCCAAATAAGCCCTACCCTGTTTCCCCGAAAATAAGACCTAGCGTGATTGTCGGTGATGGCTGCAATATAAGTCCTACCCCCCAAATAAGCCCTACCCTGTTTCCCCGAAAATAAGCCCTACCCTGAAAATAAGACCTACATGGACTTTAACTAGGGCTTATTTGGGGGGTAGGGCTTATAATGCAGCCATCACCGACAATCACGCTAGGTCTTATTTTCGGGGAAACAGGGTAGGAGAGACCCGTCTAGAATGACGGACCAGATGTCAAAAGAGGAATGATGCAACAACCAGGGTCTTTAACCGCTTGCCGACCAGCCGCTGCAGTTGTACTGCGGCATAATGGCACGGCTGGGCGAAACGACGTTATGTTACATCGCTTCGCCCTGTGGCCACTAGGGTGCCCCCCCCCGGGGCCGATGCGAGTGCCTGGTGGTCGCGATCACCACCGGGCTCCTGCGATTGCTGGTTACACACCAAGAATCGGGATCTGTGTGTGTAAACACACGGTTTCCGGTTCTCTGAGCGGAGAAGAGACAGATCGTCTGTTCATACAAAGTATGAACAGCGATCTGTCATCTCCCCCAGACAGTCCCCTTACCCCCTTCACTTAGAACACAGAGAGGGAACACAATTAACCCCTGGATCGCCCCCCCCCCCAGTGTTAACCCCTTCCCTGCCAGTGACATTTTTACAGTAATCAGTGCATTTTTATAGCACTGATCGCTGTATAAATACTAAGGGTCCCAAAAATGTGTCAAAAGTGTCTGATGTGTCCGCCATAATGTTACAGTCCCGATAAAAATCACAGATCGCTGTCATTACTAGTAAAAAATCTGTTTTAAGTCAAAAATATAAGGTCCTGAAGAAGCAAAGTGGTGAAACGCGTCGACCTCTTGACGTTTATATTGACAGAGATCTCTAAATCATTGATACCTGATTACTTTTCAAATGATTTTATATTTTAAAAAAAAATAACTTTTAAACCTTTTGTAATAAAGGTATTAAATACTATTTTGCTTCAATGTCCCTTACTGGTACCGTTAAAGTCCACCATATCAGTTCTATCTCTCAGAAATATATCGAGGATGAGGTACCCCGATAGCCTATTCAACTTTTTTTTATATTTTTATAAAGTTTATAATGCCACTTTGTATCTTAATTAACGTTATCGGGTCAGAGCCAGCAGCTTTCATTCACCGCAGCCTGCTGGTTTACTTGTAACTAATCGCAGGCGGCTGAAGAAGCTCCAGGCATTGTGACAGTAGAAGTGTCTTGTTTGCGGTCACCTTCTGGAAACCCCCAAACCACAGAGGAGGACGTATTTGTCCCGTCCCGATGCTTTCTACCAGGATCCTCCATCCGAGGCTTCATAACAAGCAGCAGGCGGTCATCACTCTCATTATTCCGTGTGGCCAATGCTCTTAGATTCCCCATTTTTTTTTTAAACTTATGAAAAAATGTTAATCCTTTTCTATTGGTATAAAGTTCAGCACCAATAACTCACCGCCAGCCGGTCTACGAGGTCTGCTGCTGCCACACAGTGGCCGTCTTCGGTAATGTCTGACGGCGAACAAAGAATTCCGGCAGCTCAAACATAAAGAAGATCAGTATTGTATTTTTATTATAAGTATTTCTATAGCGCCAACAATTTACACACTTAAAAAAATAGCAACAACAATAATAATTACAATAATAATAATAATAATAACAAAAATAGTAACAATAATAATGAATAATTTACATTCACATCAGGGCCATCTTAACAACATCATGGGCCCCTGGGAATAGTAATGCTATGGGGCCCCTACAAGCCTACCCAATTTACGCACCTCACACCTGTACGCTCACAGCCCCCCTCATATGTGTATATATGATACACATACACAGACACACAGGCACACACCTGTACAGAGGCACACATGTACATAGACACACATGTACACAGGCACACCCACATGTACACAGACACACACATGTACACAGGCACACATGTACACAGAAACACACACAGAGACACACACACATGTACACAGAAGCACACACATGTACACAGACACACACATATGTACACAGACACACACATGTACACAGGCACACATGTACACAGGCACACCCACATGTACACAGAAACACACACAGAGACACACACACATGTACACAGACACACACATGTACACAGACACACATGTACACAGAAACACACATGTACACAGACACACACACATGTACACAGACACACACACATGTACACGGGCACACATGTACACAGGCACACCCACATGTACACAGAAACACACATGTACACAGGCACTAATGTACACAGAAACACCCACATGTACACAGAAACACACACATGTACACAGACACACACACACATGTACACAGACACACACACACATGTACACAGACACACACATGTACACAGACACACACATGTACACAGAGACACACACACATGTACACAGACACACACATGTACACAGACACACATGTACACAGGCACACCCACATGTACACAGAAACACACACATGTACACAGACACACACACATGTACACACACACACACACACACATGTACACAGACACACACACACACATCTACACAGACACACACATGTACACAGACACACACACACATCTACACAGACACACACATGTACACAGACACACACACACATCTACACAGACACACACATGTACACAGACACACATATACACAGACACACACCCACATGTACACAGACACACATGTACACAGACACACACCCACATGTACACAGACACACCCACATGTACACAGACACACACACACACATGTACACAGACACACACACACACATATGTACACAGACACACACACACACATGTACACAGACACACACACACACATGTACACAGACACACACACACACACATGTACACAGAGACACACACACATACAACCCCCCCTTACTTGTAGAACAGCCCTTACTTGTTAGGTGGTGTTCCTTGTCCCACTCCCAGGTCTTGTGCAGGACACACGAGGGGTGCACATGCCGGAATTTGTGAAAGTGGAAACTCCTGCGCTGTCGGGGGGGGGGGGGGGGGGCTACGCTAAAAGGACACTGCTGCAACACCTAAGTACTGATCCAAGGCAGGACAAATGAGACAAAAGTGGGGGAAGATGGTAGTTGCGCTGTGATGAAGGGGGGGGGGGGGGGAGCTACAAAGATGACTAAAGTGGCAAAGTGAACTAAAAAAGCAGAAACGGGCCAGTGCATGAATGGATCCTACATGCTAAAAGAACATGGTGGGGATGCAGTGCAGTGCAACGTAGCTGATCAACATGACTATAATGTTGCGGGCAGACAAAACCTAATATATATAGGTAATTGTGCAAAGCAAAAATGCATATACTAACACAAATAGGATGAATAATGACGCAATGCAAAAAAATATATATATATATATTAGTTCTATCATCCAGTCCAAAAAACAAAAACTCGTGATGAGAAACACAAAACAAGTCCAATCGTGAAGGGAGGGGGGATCTTCAGTGAGGACACCTCTGTGTTTGCAAGCCGCTTACCTTACAGCTGTAACGTGTACAGCCTGTGTTGCAAATGACCCGCAGGTGTAGACGTTCCGTGTATACAGGCAGTGACAATGATGAACATGCCAAGCGAAATATAAAAAATACAAAGTATACAGCATGTAAAATAACTCTGCGACGACCACAGTGGAGGGAGGGCAAGACACACACGGGGAGAGGTTGCACTCACTTTCATGAAGTGAGTGTGGGCATCAATCCACGAGCGCCGAGCTCGTATGCCTCCAGGAGTATCACCAATCTGGAATCTGTCCCCGTGCCTGGAAACTGGAATATGTCCCCGTGTCTCTCTTCTCAGTGTTCGTCAAGTAGCCCCACTGCTTCTTCTATTTTGCCCAGGGGTGCCCACTTAGTAAGATGGCCCTGATTCACATCAGTCCCTGCCAGTAGCAGCTGGTGGAAAACATTTTTGGGGTCAAACAGCATAACACCCCCCCCCTCCCCACCCTCAGTCAGTTGGTAGCACTTACTCCATCACCGGCGGCTTAATCCCCTGCTTGGCGGCCTCCCGTTCTCCGGCTCATCACGGCGATGGCGGCTTCTGTTTCCTCTCCCTCCTCCTCCTCGGCCAATCGGGAGTCTTCTCTTTTCAGCCAATCAGAAAACGGGTCTAAAACCCGCCTTCTGATTGGCCGGAGGATTGAGGATCAGTGTTTCAACAGTATATGTTTATTTTTTTTTATTTCAGGTACTTGTATAGCGCCGTCAATTTACGCAGTGCTTTACATATACATTGTACATTCACATCAGTCCCTACCCTTTAAGGAGCTTACAATCTAAGGTCCCCAACTCACATTGATACATATTAGGGACAATTTAGGATCCAATTAACCTACCAGCATGTCTTTGGAGTGTGGGAGGAAACCGGAGTACCCGGAGGAAACCCACGCAGGCACAGGGAGAACATGCAAACTCCAGGCAGGTAGTGTCGTGGTTTGCATTCGAACCAGTGACCCTTCTTGCTGCTAGGCGAGAGTGCTACCCACTACACCACTGTATGTTCATTTGCTGTTGTAACACACCTGGGTGGGATCGAAGCGCATCTTCTGCAACCCGAGACCACCCTATTTTGAAGCCTATCAGAGCCTCTGGCTCTAATCTGGTGCTTTAAAAAAAAAAACACCCCCGCCGCTGTAATTCATTTACCTGGTGCCCTGAAAAGGGCCGGACGTATGAATTGGGGGATGCTATGTATAAATCTATCCATTGCATATAGGGGGTGGAGCGGAGAGAGGGGGCGGCGCCCGGGCGCCCCCTAATGGACGGGCCGCCACTGGTCCCTGCATCTCAAGGAGCTTACATACAATTCCCCCATTAGCTATACCCAAGTGTTAGTAAAATACTTTGCAATGTTGTTGTGTTTGTTCACAATGTTACTTTTTTACTTTTTAGAGAATGGAAACATTTATTACTGTAACCTGATGGAAAGGCCGATGTTGCAAGTTTGTAAAACTGAGTTGCATTGGCATGTACCCATCCGCCCATCATCTATCACTCACACACACACAGACAAGGGTTGTTGGCTGAAGATTTGTTCAAGCGTTAAAAGAAAAGCTGCCAGTCAATATGACGGCATCGCAACATGTGTTCAGCCATCTGGCCTTTTCTAGAGGTTTATAATACATCTGCATGTAATTCGGTCGTTAACAGAATTGCACAATGTTCTCTAAGCTCTCCTCTGTCTGTATGTCAGGTAAACAGCAGCCAGCAATACTTTGTATCTCTTTGGGTCATTCGTTTTCACCCTTTGACTACCGGCCTGTAATACCCCTGCCCTGTCCACGCCGTTTTATCCGTTTTCAGAGCTGTGATAGTTTGACTGACAAGCACTCTGTCATGCAACAACATTGCATCCAAAGGAATTTGATATCGTTTTTTGGAGGCAGAGCTTTCTCCTGGTGGTATATAATAAACACTGTTTGTTTTTTGTTTTTTTCATCATAAACAGAGGGAGGAGGAGATGAAGGGGTTAAAGTACAGGTCATAAACAGAGGGGGGGGGGGATCTGAAGGGGTTAAAGTACAGGTCATATGAAGAGTGGGAGGAGATGAAGGGGTTAATGTCCAGGTCATATAAAGAGGGAGAAGGAGGTGAAGGGGTTAATGTCCTGATCATACACAGAGGGACAGAGGGAGGAGGAGGTGAAGGGGTTAATATACAGGTCATATACAGAGGGAGGAGGGGGTGAAGGGGTTAATGTACAGGTCATATACAGAGGGAGGAGGGGGTGAAAGGGTTAATGTACAGGTCATATACAGAGGGAGGAGGGGGTGAAGGGGTTAATGTACAGGTCATACACAGAGAGAGGAGGAGGTGAAGGGGTTAATGTCCAGGTCATATACAGAGGGAGGAGGGGGTGAAGGGGTTAATGTACAGGTTATATACAGAGGGAGGAGGGGGTGAAGGGGTTAATGTACAGGTTATTTACAGAGGGAGGAGGGGGTGAAGGGGTTAATGTACAGATCATATACAAAGGGAGGAGGAGGTGAAGGGGTTAATGTCCAGGTCATATACAGAGGGAGGAGCTAAAGGGGTTAATGTCCAGGTAATACACAGATGGAGGAGGGGGTGAAGGGGTTAATGTACAGGTTATATACAGAGGGAGGAGGGGGTGAAGGGGTTAATGTCCAGATCATACACAGAGGGAGGAGGGGTGAAGGGATTAATGTCCAGGTCATACACAGAGGGAGGGGGGGGGTGAAGGGGTTAATGTCCAGGTCATATACAGAGGGAGGAGGGGGTGAAGGGGTTAATTTCCAGGTCATATACAGAGGGAGGAGGGGGTGAAGGGGTTAATTTCCAGGTCATATACAGAGGGAGGAGGAGATGAAGGGTATAATGTCCAGGTCATATACAGAAGGAGAGGAGATGAAGGGGTTAATGTCTAGGTCATATACAGAGGGAGGAGGGGGTGAAGGGGTTAATGTACAGGTCATATACAGAAGGAGAGGAGGTGAAGGGGTTAATGTACAGGTCATACACGGAGGGAGGGGTGAAGGGGTTAATGTCCAGGTCATATACAGAGGGAGGAGGGGGTGAAGGAGTTAATGTCCAGGTCACATACAGAGGGAGGAGGAGGGGAAGGGGTTAATGTACAGGTCATATACAGAGGGAGGGGGTGAAGGGGTTAATGCCCAGGTCATATACAGAGGGAGGAGGAGGGGAAGGGGTTAATGTACAGGTCATATACAGAGGGAGGGGGGGTGAAGGGGTTAATGTCCAGGTCATATACAGAAGGAGAGGAGGTGAAGGGGTTAATGTACAGGTCACATACAGAGGGAGGAGGTGGTGAAGGGGTTAATTTCTAGGTCATATACAGAGGGGGACCCGAGCAGAAGACACTAGCAGATGTTACACGGGGTAAGCAGTGTGGGGGCAATATAGTTGGAGGTGAGTGGGGACCAGAGAGCAAGGAGGGTCAGCAAATCAGAGCCCCAGCAGAGCTGGGGGTTACTACTGAGTGGGGGAACAGCAGAGCTGGGGGTTATTACTGAGTGGGGGAACAACAGAACTGGGGGTACTTACTGAGCGGGGGAAAAGCAGAACTAGGGGTTCCTACTGAGCGGGGGAACAGCAGAGCTGGGGACTGCTACTGAGTGGGGAATTAGCAGAGCAGGGGGTTACTAATGAGCGGGGGAACAGCGTAGCTGGTGGTTTCTAATGAGCGGGGGAACATCAGAGCTGGGGGTTACTAATGAGCCAGGGAACAGCAGAGCTGGGGGTTACTATTGATGGGAGAATCAGCAGAACTGGGGGTTACTGCTGAGCAGGGGATCAGCACAGCTGGGTTTTACTACTTAGTGGGGGATCAGCACAGCTGGGTTTTACTACTGAGTGGGGGATCAGCAGAGCTGGGGACTACTACTAAGCGGGGGATCAGCAGAGCTGAAGGTTACTACTGAGCGGGGGGATCAGTAGAGCTGGGGGTTACTACTAAGCGGGGGATCAGCAGAGCTGGAGGTTACTACTGAGCGGGGGATCAGTAGAGCTGGGGGTTACTACTGAACGGAGGATCAGTAGAGCTGGGGGTTACTACTGAGCTGGGGATCAGCAGAGCTGGGGGTTACTACTGAGCGGGGGATCAGCAGAGCTGGGGGTTACTACTGAGCGGGGGATCAGTAGAGCTGGAGGTTACTACTGAGCGGGGGATCAGTAGAGCTGGAGGTTACTACTGAGCGGGGGATCAGCAGAGCTGGAGGTTACTACTGAGCGGGGGATCAGTAGAGCTGGGGGTTACTACTGAGTGGGGGATCAGCAGAGCTGGGGTTACTACTAAGCGGGGAATCAGCAGAGCTGGAGGTTACTACTGAGCGGGGGATCAGTAGAGCTGGGGGTTACTACTGAACGAAGGATCAGTAGAGCTGGGGGTTACTACTGAGCTGGGGATCAGCAGAGCTGGGGGTTACTACTGAGCGGGGGATCAGCAGAGCTGGGGGTTACTACTGAGCGGGGGATCAGTAGAGCTGGAGGTTACTACTGAGCGGGGGATCAGTAGAGCTGGAGGTTACTACTGAGCGGGGGATCAGTAGAGCTGGAGGTTACTACTGAGCGGGGGATCAGTAGAGCTGGAGGTTACTACTGAGCGGGGGAACAGTAGAGCTGGAGGTTACTACTGAGCAGGGGATCAGTAGAGCTGGAGGTTACTACTGAGCGGGGGATCAGTAGAGCTGGAGGTTACTACTGAGCGGGGGATCAGTAGAGCTGGAGGTTACTACTGAGCGGGGGAACAGTAGAGCTGGAGGTTACTACTGAGCGGGGGAACAGTAGAGCTGGAGGTTACTACTGAGCAGGGGATCGGCAGAGCTGGGGGTTACTACTGAGTGGAGGACCAGCAAAGCTGGGGGTTATTACTGAGCAAAGTATCAGTAGAGCTGGGGGTTACTACTGAGCAGGGGAACAGAAGAGTTGGGGGTTTCTATTGGGTGGGGGATGAGCAGAGCTGAGGGTTGCTACTGAGCAAAGTATTAGCAGAGCTTGTGGTTACTACTGAGTGGAGGACCAGCAAAGCTGGGGGTTATTACGGACAGTGGCGGAACTACCGCCATAGCGACACACGCGGCCGCTATGGGGCCCGCAGCTGTTAGGGGCCCCCCGGACCGGTGACAGGCGGCTCCGCGGGTGACAGCGGGTGGCTTTGCGGGCCCGCGGGTGACAGCGGGCGGCTCCGCGGGTGACAGCGGGCGGCTTTGCGGGCCCGCGGGTGACAGCGGGCGGCTTTGCGGGCCCCCGGGTGAGAGTGGGCGGGTCTGCGGTGAGAGCGTGGGCGGCTCCGAGGGCTGTCAGGCGGTGAGTCAGCTGGGCGGCTCGGCTCGTGTATGAGCAGGCTGGCCAATCAGGGAGCTGGCAGCCGGGGGTGCATAGAGATGACATCATCTCTCACCGCCCGGCGCCCTCCCTGCATCCCTGCAGTGCAGTGCAGTTTTCCCCCCTCACTGTGCAGGCAGCCTCGGGAAGCAGAGAGATGACCTTATCTCTCTGCTGCCTGACTCTGGGACACAGCATGAAAGTGACACAGGCAGCAAGTGACAAGGTGAAGTGGCAAGTGACAATCCGGGACGTGGCAGCAAGTGACAATCCGTAATGTGTGGCAAGTGACCATCCGAGACGTGGCAGCAAGTGACAATCCGTAATGTGTGGCAAGTGACAATCCGGGACGTGGCAAGTGACAATCCGTAATGTGTGGCAGGTGACGTGGCAAGTGACTATCCGTAATGTGTGGCAGGTGACGTGGCAAGTGACTATCCGTAATGTGTGGCAGGTGACGTGGCAAGTGACTATCCGTAATGTGTGGCAGGTGACGTGGCAAGTGACTATCCGTAATGTGTGGCAGGTGACGTGGCAAGTGACTATCCGTAATGTGTGGCAGGTGAGGTGGCAAGTGACAATCTGTAATGTATGGCAGGTGACGTGGCAAGTGACAACCTGTAACATGTGGCAGGCGACGTGGCAAGTGACAATCCGTAATGTGTGGCAAGTGACAATCCGGGACGTGGCAAGTGACAATCCGTAATGTGTGGCAGGTGACGTAGCAAGTGACAATCCGTAATGTGTGGCAAGTGACAATCCGGGACGTGGCAAGTGACAATCCGTAATGTGTGGCAGGTGACGTGGCAAGTGACAATCCATAACATGTGGCAGGCGACGTGGCAAGTGACAATCCGTAATGTGTAGCAAGTGACAATCCAGAAAGTGGCAAGTGACAATCCGTAATGTGTGGCAGGTGACGTGGCAAGTGACAATCTAATGTGTGGCAAGTGACAATCTGGGATGTGGCAAGTGACAATCAGTAATGTGTGGCAGGTGACGTGGCAAGTGACAATCCGGGACGTAGCAAGTGGACAATCGGCAACATGTGGCAGGTGACATTCTGCAACGTGTGACAAGTGACAATCTACATCTGGTGGCAGGCGACGTGGCAAGTGGACAATCCGCAATGTGTGGTGATGTGACAAGTGACATTCCGTGACAAGTTGCATCTGGTGGCAGGCGACGGTGTCAAGTGACACGCTTAGGGCTCCCACTGATTCAGCATTATGGTGAGTTGAACTAGTTCATTTTATATAACAGAACAGAAATTGGTTAGAAGGCATGGAGGTCAGCAATGTGTGTCCTTTAGGGGCTGCATACAGTATACTGCATACTTTGTTGTTCATAATTAATATAAGCTGTTGCCTGGGTACTGTGCCACATGGGTGCGGTAATCTGTTGTTCAATGGCATTAGTTCTTTTTTTTTGTGGAGGGGGTGGTTTGCAGGGGGGGGGCGGTTTGCAGGGGGGGGGGGGCCCATACAACATTTTGCTATGGGGCCCTGTGATTTCTAGTTACGCCCCTGATTACGGAGCAAAGTATTAGCAGAGCTGAGGGTTACTACTGAGCAGGGGAACAGAAGAGTTGGAGGTTTCTATTGTGTGGGGGATCAGCAGAGCTGAGGGTTGCTACTAAGCGGGGGATCAGCAGAGCTGGGGGTTACTACGGAGCAGTAAGGGGAACCTTGTAGCTGAATAGGAGGGATGCAAATACAGTTGGGTCCTACCAAGTCTAGGACAAGTGGCATGAATGCAATCAGATTCTTCTACTCACAGCCAACTTCTACTGCCCAATTGATTTTGGTGGAGCATGGATGGGTATAGGTGCACCATGTACAGCTGGCCATGATGTCATACTGTGGGGGTGGGGAGCCTTTGCACTTTTTATTCCTTGTTACATTGTTGCAAATATTTGTCTTATTTTTCTCTTTAGAAATTGCTCATAAACGTTTTTCTCTAACAATTGCTTTTCAACATTCCTATTTGAACTCTTCAAAAAAAATAATAAAACCCGCATCGCCGGCTCTTATTTACATATCCGATTCCGCGGACTGGTAACCCTTCCCCACAAGCCGACCATTTAAAACATAAACAACTTGTGTAATGAGCATCTTACGTTTCCCGCCGCCACCGGCTCGGAGTTCAAGCGCTGCGGCGTCGGGAAAAATTATCTCTGAGCGCGGAGCCTTTTGACCCGGGATAAAAAAAAAGGCACTTCAAATCTTCAGATCTTGTTGTCTGCTGATATTTATTATGCTGTAAATTAGTACTGAAAAAAAAAAATTCTTATTGTTTATTTAACTATATCAGGGGTCTGACAACATAAGCTCGCGGGTTACAAAAATAGAACACCATTAGAGGATTCCACAGAGAACGTCAAAATGTTTCTGCTACATTCCATAGACTAAAAGCTGCTTTAGTGCCTCACCTACACTCACCGAGCCACATTTTTAGGACCCCCTTGCTAGTAGCGGGTTGGACCTCCTTTATCTTTTATGGTTTATACACCACGGCCTACCTGAGTATTGTTGCTGACCATGTCCATCCCTTTATGACTACAGTGTCCCCATCTTCTGATGGCTCCTTCCAGCAGGATAATGCTCCATGTCACAAAGCTCCAATCATCTCACCACTGGACAATGAGGTCCCTGTCCTCCAATGGCCTCCACACTCACCACATCTCATCCAATAGAGCACCTTTGTGATGTGGTGGAACATGAGATTGGCATCATGGATGTGCAGCCAACAAATCTGCAGCAACTGTGTGATGTTATCAGGTCACTATGGAGCAAAATTTCTGAGGAACGTTTCCAACACCTTGTTGAATCTATTCCACCAAGAATTAGGGCAAAAGGAGGTCCAACTTGGTACTAGCAAGGTCTACCTAATAAGGCGGCCGGTGAGTGTAGATTGGTTGATTTGGTCATGGTTGTGTTTGGCCAGAACAGGATGCCTACTCCAGGCAAGTCTATCCTCATGTGTCCTGGGTTCAAAAACCTCTGAAGAGCAAAATGAAAATATGAGTCAAGCTGAAGAATATTTCATAAATGATATGTATTTATGGATATTTTAAGCAGTCAACGTAACTGAGAATCTCCTTTGATTTTTGCAGTGACCTCAGTGAAAACTTCATCCAGGCCATTCCAAGGAAAACCTTCAGAGGAGCCACGGAACTCAAAAACCTGTAAGTACGCTTTTCTTTCTGGATGGGGAGGGTGGTATTGGTGCCCCGATGTCTATGTCCTCTGAAATCCACTTCATTTTTAGTTCGATATTTTTACACCTCAATTATTTTAAGCAAAAAATAATAAGGAAACGTCAAAGCGCCACACACCAATAGAGCCTAAGTGCTGCACTAATGAAAGCGGCTTCAGCCCGACTCCATGCAGGCCAGGTCCCCGACACATTTCTGTAAAGCAGAGTTCAATGGTCTGTAGCTCCTAGCAGAACTCACCCCTTCCCAACCCTCCCCCCCACTCCCAAATCTCCCCTAAAATCTCCCCTCCTAGCACCCCCCATCCCTCTCTTCTAGAACAACAGCCCCCCACTCCTAAATCCCCCCTTCCAGCATAAATCCTTAAATCTCCCCTCCTAGCACAACCCTCCCAATTTCCCCCTCCTAGCATACAGCCCCCCCCCCAGATCCCCCCTCATAGCACCCCCCATTGACCCCTTCTAGAACAACCCCCCACCTACCCCCCACCTCCCAAATCCCTCCTTCTAGCAAAACGCCTCGATCATGCTATCTTTGCCCATGGTGGGAGCCACATGGTATTCTCTCAGTGTCTGTCCTTTAGGCTCCATTCACACTCGGATGACACCAAGGTTGTGCGGACTTTGGAGTGCTACTTTGTCGCCACTTTGGATGCGTGCCACTTGGTTACCACTTTGGCTTTGACCAGTGATAATGGACACCTGTGGCACTGTACAACCTTCAGGTTTCCGACTTCCATGCAACCTTTGAGGGTTAACATTGAAGTCTATGGCCCTCAAATTGCATGAAAGTCGGGCCAAAGCAGTGCGTGAACTACTTTGAAGTTGCTGCAAATTTAAGTCGCACAACTATGAACGGTTATCATTGGAAAACATGGGGAGCGGCTTGTCATGCGACTTTGATGGCCAAAGTTGCATGACAAGTCGCACACGTGTGAATGGAGCCTGACATAAAAACATCTTTACAGGGCCAGACTTCTCAGAAGTAGCGGCCTTCAGTAATAAGAAACAAACATGGCCGCTAATGTTTGTAAGTTTAACCATCTGGAGGGAAGATGGACATTTTTCCCTAACGCTTTGCTTTCTTTCTAGACAACTGGACAAAAATCTGATCAGTTGTATTGAAGATGGAGCTTTCCGAGCCCTGCGAGGGTTGGAAGTGTTGTAAGTATCGTGTCTTGTGTCAAGTTTTATTTTCAACAGGGCATTTCAGGTGGACCTGTTGCTTCAACTATGGAGGCATGAGTGTGGTGAAACCCTATCCAGACTTGCCCTCCAGCTGTTGCGGAAACTACACGTCTCATGAGGCATTGCAAAAACTCTGACATTCACAGACATGACTAGCCATGATGGGAATTGTAGTTACCGAACAACTGGAGGGCCATCGTTTGGAGACCACCTGCCCCAGAGCAAGCAGCTTGCAGTGGGGGCACCCAAGCAGACTCCCTCCCAAGCCTCTGCTTTGCGTGTCCATTCACACACAGAGCCGCGGCCCCACCCCCTCTCTCTCCTCATTGGCTCACTGGCTGTGATTGACAATGGCTCTTGCTGCTGTCTCAACCAATGAGGAGGGAGAGTGCCCAGAGAGCCGAGGCTCTCATGTAGTTCAGAGACAGGTTCGTCTAACGCTCCCAGGGCAAGGATGCGCAACCGTGCCCCCTTCCCCGCTGTTAATGCGTGCGTTAGAATGGGTTTATCGCCCTGTGTCCATTCTCTGTCCCTTTGCTTTGCTGTGCCCAGGGCAGCTTCCCCTCCTGCCCACCCTTTGTCCCGACCCTGTTCTCGTGCACATCGCTGGATCGTGATGTTGATGACAATCCCCGTCTCCAGTTTTAACCATATGCCCAAACTGAGGACATTGTAAGTCTAGGGGATTTTCAGTCTGGAAGCAAAACACTTTCATTTGTTGGCTGTGCAATTATTTGTTACTAGTTGCTCAATAAAAGACGCAAAACTTCTTCACTGAAAGAATTTTACAAACTGGTGAGTGTTACAATTAAATGGGAGTCCGATTTAAAGGCTGGGTCACAGTCAGAGATCAGGCTTGGAGACCAGTAGCTATAGCATTGCCAGTTGAGAGGCTCCCACCAACCAGCAGGATAAGTACAGAAGCAGGTCAGCCTGGTGCATGACTCGGGCTTACCCGAGGTGCGGGGGTCTAAGCACTAACCGGTGTTCACCAGAGCTCCTGATGGTGGAGATGGGTTTTGCTGCATGTTGGTACCAGGTCACAGACCTCAGGATCGCCCCACCTGGGGGTGAGCAAGCCGGGGTCCAGCAGCAGATATAACAGGTAGGGTATCAAGCAGAAACATAGTCAAAGAACAAGCCAAAGGTCAGTAACAGGTGGTAGTGGAGATACAGACGGCAGCAGGATCAACAAGAGCGAGATATTGGCTGAAGAGAGCACAATTATCTTGCAAATATGAAGTGCAAAGGCATGGCTTAAATAGGAAGTTCTTGGGAGGAGCAAAGGGTTCAAGGTTTCAAGAGAAACTAAACAGAAGGCAAGGTTTTCTAAGGAATCAGGCAGGGACCTGTCCAGTGTCTCAGTAACTGATATTCACCAGAGCTCCTGATGGTGGAGATGGGTTTTGCTGCATGTTGGTACCAGGTCACAGACCTCAGGATTGCCCCACCTGGGGGTGAGCAAGCCGGGGTCCAGTAGCAGATATAGCAAGTAGGGTGATCGAGCAGAAGCGTGGTTAGTAAACAAGCCAAAGATTGGTAACAAGTGGTTGCAGGTTGGCATCAAGCAGAAACATAGTCAAGAACAAGCCAAAGGACAGTAACGAGTGGTAGTGGAGATAAAAGACAGCAGCAGGAGCAACAAGAGCGAGGTATTGACTGGAGAGAGCAAAATAATCTTGCAAATAGGAAGTGCAAAGGCATGGCTTAAATAGGAAGTTCATGGGAGGAGCAAAGGGTTCAAGGTTTCAAGAGAAACTATACACAAGGCAAGGTTTTCTAAGGAATCAGGCAGGGACCTGTCCAGTATCTCAAGTGGCTCGGTACCCGACATTCACCAGAGCTCCTGATGGTGGAGATGGGTTTTGCTGCATGTTGGTACCAGGTCACAGACCTCAGGATCGCCCCACCTGGGGGTGAGCAAGCCGGGGTCGAGTAGCAGATATAGCAGGTAGGGTGATCGAGCAGAAGCGTGGTTAGTAAACAAGCCAAAGATTGGTAACAAGTGGTTGCAGGTTGGCATCAAGCAGAAACATAGTCAAGAACAAGCCAAAGGTCAGTAACGAGCAGTAGTTAAGATACAGACAGCAGCAGGAGCAACAAGAGCGAGGTATTGACTGGAGAGAGCAAAATAATCTTGCAAATAGGAAGTGCAAAGGCATGGCTTAAATAGGAAGTTCATGGGAGGAGCAAAGGGTTCAAGGTTTCAAGAGTGAAAAACCCCCTATGCAGCTTAAGGTTAAACCGCTTCTCCTACAATCTCATTGTGTGACCCTGTGTCTTCTTACACTCCCTGAGTCCTGTTCTCATGCACATTGCTGGATCTTGATGGGACTAAGGTAAGTATTGGGGATGGGGGGGGCTGCTGCACAAAGAAGGTTTTTACCCTTATGCATAGAATACATCAGGGTAAAAAAAGGTTTTAATTCTGGCACCAAGCACTGAATAAAATATGGGTTCCTGAAGTACACGTAACACAACAGTTATGGGTTATGGGCTGACCTGTCATCAGATCTTACATGGATTCCCCATGCTGTAGCCCAGTAGTTGACTTGTATGAAGAGTTATGCGATATTGGATAATGTGTATGTAATGATAGGTTGCACAAGTCACAGCTACGCATTCCTATTCTTGTGCTCCAATGAGGAATTCCTCTCCTTCACAACATTCATTAGAGGCGTAGATGGTAAATTGCTGTCAGTTGTGTTTGTGGTTTGTGTTGCATTTTTTGTCCTGGGAACAGTGCTGAGTGCTGAGACTTTAGCTTTGCCAAACGCGATGTGCCTCTATCCTGGGAATCGGCTTTCCCTTCTGTCATTTTTAGCTGCGTGTGATTAAAATGTTCTTTTTTTTTTTTTTCTTTCCTACAGAACCCTCAATAACAACAACATCACCACAATCCCCGTCTCCAGTTTCAACCATATGCCCAAACTGAGGACATTGTAAGTATAGAGGATTTGCAGTCTGGAAGCAAAACGCTTTAATCTGTTGGCTATGCAATTATTCGCTACGAGCGTAGAAGCGGAAATGTGCTTTTCTTCAGAAGTTCGGTTACTAGTTGCTCAATAAAGGATGCAATACTTCTTTCACTGAAAGAATTTTAAAAACTGGAGAGTTTTATAAACAAATGGGAGTCCAGTGTGACCTGTGTCCATGGTCACAGGTCAGGCTCGGAGACCAGTAGCTATAGCAGTAGAGAGGCTCCCACCGACCAGCAGGATAAGTACAGAAGCAGGTCACCCTGGCGGATGACTCTGGCTTACCTGAGGTGCGGAGTCTAAGCACTAACCGGTATTCCCCAGAGCTCCTGATGGTGGAGATAAGTTTTTCTGCGTGTTAGTACCAGGTGGCAGTCCTCAGGATCGCCCCACCTGGAGGTGAGCAAGCCAGGGTCCAGTAGAAGATATAGCAGGTAGGAAACAAGCAGAAGCGTAGTCAGAAAACAAGTCAAAGATCGGTAACAAGTGGTCACAGGTTGGGATCAAGCAGAAGCATAGTCAATAACAAGCCAAAGGTCAGTAACAAGTGGTAGGGGAGATACAGACGGCAGCAGGAGCAATAAGAGCAAGATATTGGCTGGAGAGAGCACAATAATCTGGAAAACAGGAAGTGCAAAGCTGTGGCTTAAATAGGAAGTTCATGGGCGGAGGGAAGGGTTCAAGGTTCAAGAGAAACAAGGCAAGGTTGTTTAAGGAATCAAGGCAGGGAGCTGTCCAATATCTCAGGTGGCTCACCAACCCGTATTCCCAAGAGCTCCTTATGGTGGAGATGTTTTTTGCTGTGTGTTAGTATCAGGTCGTGGTCCTCAGGATCGCCCCATCAGGAGGTGAGCAAGCCGGGGTCCAGTAGCAGGTACAGCAGGTAGGGATCAAGCAAAAGAGTGGTCAGTGAACAAGCAAACTGTCAGTAACAAGTGCTTGCAGGTTGGGGTCAAGCAGAAGTGTAGTCGAAGAACAAGCCAAAGGTGCGACAAGGGCGAGACATTGGCTGGAAAGAGCACAATAATCTGGCAGACAGGAAGTGCAAAGGCATGGCTTAAATAGAAAGTTCATGGGAGGAGCAAAGGGTTCAAGGTTCAAGAGTAACAAGACATAAGGCAAAGTTGTCTAAGGAATCAGCAGGGAGCTGTCCAGGAGCTCAGGTGGTTCAGCAACCGGTGTTCACCAGAGCTCCTAATGGCAGTGATGGGTTTTGCTGCGTGTTAGTACCAGGTCGCAGTCCTCAGGATTGCCCCACCAGGAGGTGAGCAAGACCAGGGCCAGTAGCAGATATAGCAGGTTGGACTCTGCTGTGATCCATATATCCATATAGACTGATTCTGGGGGGTGACTTCAGATGTGTGTGTGCCCCCCCCCCCCCCCGTTGTTGCGAAGGGACAATTTTTCAACTCAGAGGTTTCTAGTTATATTCTGATAGATCCAGCCATACCGTTGACAGCTTTCAGGCATATACCTAGGGGTTGATCTCTGTATGTCCCTTGTGTTTGGGACGCAGTGCTTTGATTCATGGTACCCCTATCTTCTATGTGGACCTCCAGCATAATGTAAGATGTTTATACTATATATGATCGTAGATTCTTCTGATATACTATCAACTACCATACCCCTGAGGATGACTTAATAAGTCGAAACGCGTCAAGGTTCTGGATACATGCTTATCAGGATCATACTCATTTCTTGTTTGGCAACTCACTAACATCCACTATTATCTATTGCTTTATAATACAGTGCCTTGAAGTATTCATACCCCTTTTCATTTTCCACATTTTGTCATGTTACAACCAAAAACGTAAATGTATTTTATTGGGATTTTATGTGAAAGACCAACACAAAGTGGCACATAATTGTGAAATCAAACGAAAATGATAAATGGTTTTCAACATTTTTTTACAAATAAATATGTGAAACGTGTGGTGTACATTTGTATTCAGCCCCCTTTACTCTGATAACCCCAACTAAAATCTAGTGGAACCAATTGCCTTCAGAAGTCACCTAATTAGTAAATAGAGTCCACCTGTGTGTAATATAATCTCAGTATAAATACAGCTGCTCTGTGAAGCCCTCAGCGGTTTGTTAGAGAACCTTAGTGAACAAACAGCATCATGAAGGCCAAAGGAACACACCAGACAGGTCAGGGATAAAGTTGTGGAGAAGTATAAAGCAGGGTTAGGTTATAAAAAAATCTCCCAAGCTTTGAACATCTCATGGAGCTCTGTTCAATCCATCATCGGAAAATGGAAAGAGTATGGCACAACTGCAAACCTACCAAGATATGGCCGTCCCCCTAAACTGACCGGCCGGGCAAGGAGAGCATTCATCAGAGAAGAGCCAAGAGGTCCATGGTAACTCTGGAGGAGCTGCAGAGATCCACAGCTCAGGTGGGAGAATCTGTCCACAGGACAACTATTAGTCGTGTTCTCCACAAATCTGACCTTTATGGAAGAGTGACGAGAAGAAAGACATTGGTGAAAGAAAGTCATAAGAAGTCCTGTTTGTAGTTTGTGAGAAGCCATGTGGAGGACACAGAAAACATGTGCAAGAAGGTGCTCTGGTCAGATGAGACCAAATTTAACTTTTTGGCCTAAAAGCAAAACGCTATGTGTGGAGGAAAGCTAACACTGCACATCACCCTGAACACACCATCCCCACCGTGAAACATGGTGGTGGCAGCATCATGTGGTGGGGATGCTTTTCTTCAGCAGGGACAGGGAAGCTGGTCAGAGTTGATGGGAAGATGGATGGAGCCAAATACAGGACAATCTTAGAAGAAAACCTGTTTGAATCTGCAAAAGACTTGAGACTGGGGCGGAGGTTCATCTTCCAGCAGGACAACGACCTGAAACATACAGCCAGAGCTACAATCGTTTAAATCAAAGCATCTTCATGCGTTAGAATGACCCAGTGACAGTCCAGACCTAAATCCAATTGAGGATCTGTGGCAAGACTTGAAAATTGCTGTTCACAGACGTTCTCCATCCAATCTGACAGAGCATGAGATATTTTACAAAGAAGAAGAATGGGCAAAAATGTCCCTCTCTAGATGTGCAAAGCTGGTAGAGACATCCCCAAAAAGACTTGCAGATGTGATTGCAGAGAAAGGGGGTTCTACAAAGTATTGACTCCGGGGGGCGCCATACAAATGTCCCCCCACACTTTTCACATATTTATTTATAAAAAATGTTGAAAACCATTTATCATTTTCCTTCCACTTCACAATTATGTGCCACTTTGTGTTGGTTTATCACATAAAATCCCAATAAAATACATTTACATTTTTGGTTGTAACATGACAAAATGTGGAAAATTTCAAGGGGTATGAATACTTTTTCAAGGCACTGTATGCGGTATTTTTTTATGCTATTACGCTCTGTGTTTCCAATTTCCTCCCATAATCTTTGTCTGGGAGTTATTTTAATATTGATCTCAATAAATACTTGACCTTTTATTGGCACTATTGTCTAATAGTTTTCTGGGTGTCATCAAAGTCTCCCCCTTGTGGTATTCGCCTATATTAATTTGGGACTGATACCGAAGTTGCTCCTTGCACACAGCTACTCTATTGATATCATGTGACAAAATACCGATTCCACACCTGAAAAATGTAATATTTTTAACAAATGAAGGGAAAATAATCCACCCCAGTAAATGGAGCCTTCTATCCCCAGTATGGCCTTTACTAAACCAGGAAACATTTTTAATTGATTTTTTTGCACACTTGTATTTAAAGATAAGTCGTAGAATTTTGCGGTAATTATTAATTTCCTTCTAATGAATTGCTGGCTTGTAAGCAGTAATCGGAATGGAGGGACGCCTATGGTTAGAGCGACGGTTTCCCTGCGTTCTGTATAATCTGGCTGGCGGTAAATGGAATGTCACGCATGACTGGGAAGAAGCAGTAAAAGCTTTATCCAATAATAAGTCTGATACTCATGCAATATGTAATATATCCTAATCCTATTTCAGCCGATTGCTCTATGCGCTGAGTTGGAATTATTAGCGAGTCGGGGGGGGGGGGGGTGAATTAATCCATTTCCTATTTACATGACAATACCTTATCTAGTGGGATAGGCTGTGACGAGATTGTAATAGGTGTGTAAAGAGAAATACATTATTTAAAAGACTTCAGTGAAATGAGGAGCATTCTAGTCAGGGTGTCATTTATTTTCAGCTTTAATTTACATTTTCTTTATGAGTTTATTACGTGCCATTATCATTGGGGCTTTTGATGGAAAGTTGGCCAGTTATCAAAGGAAGGTCAATGGTGTTATAAGCTCAACCAGCTTTTCTCAACTTTTTTTTTTTGTTACCCCAGAGGAATCCCTAAAATAATTTTTAGTTTTTAGGGAATCCTTCCTAAATTTACTTTACTGGGTGTGGGGGGGGGGGGGGGGGGCAATGGCAAAAATGTTCCTAATATTGGTGGTCAGTAGGAAGAGTTCCAACCTTTGCAGTGGTGGTAAAAATGCCACCATGACAGATAGCTAAACACAGATAATTGGGTCATATTGCTGGCTTTGGCCAAATGGCATTGGGCAGGGATCATCAGATCTCAGGGAAACTTTACCAAAACCAATTCATCAGAGATCAATTGGGAAAAATGCCCCTTCCGTTTTGAGGTCAGTGAAAAAAATGCCCTTTACATTGGTGGTCAGTGGAAAGAATGCCCCTTACATTGGTGATCAGTGAGAAGAATGTTCCTTACATTGGTGATCAGTGAGAAGAATGTTCCTTACATTGGTGATCAGTGAGAAGAATGTTCCTTACATTGGTGATCAGTGAGAAGAATGTTCCTTACATTGGTGATCAGTGAGAAGAATGTTCCTTACATTGGTGATCAGTGGGAAGAATGTTCCTTACATTGGTGATCAGTGAGAAGAATGTTCCTTACATTGGTGATCAGTGAGAAGAATGTTCCTTACATTGGTGATCAGTGAGAAGAATGTTCCTTACATTGGTGGCCGGTGGGAAGAATGTTCCTTACATTGGTGATCAGTGAGAAGAATGTTCCTTACATTGGTGATCAGTGAGAAGAATGTTCCTTACATTGGTGATCAGTGAGAAGAATGTTCCTTACATTGGTGATCAGTGAGAAGAATGTTCCTTACATTGGTGATCAGTGAGAAGAATGCCCCTTACATTGGTGATCAGTGGGAAGAATGTTCCTTACATTGGTGATCAGTGAGAAGAATGTTCCTTACATTGGTGATCAGTGGGAAGAATGTTCCTTACATTGGTGATCAGTGAGAAGAATGTTCCTTACATTGGTGATCGGTGGGAAGAATGTTCCTTACATTGGTGATCAGTGAGAAGAATGTTCCTTACATTGGTGGCCAGTGGGAAGAATGTTCCTTACATTGGTGATCAGTGAGAAGAATGTTCCTTACATTGGTGATCAGTGGGAAGAATGTTCCTTACATTGGTGATCACTGAGAAGAATGTTCCTTACATTGGTGATCAGTGGGAAGAATGTTCCTTACATTGGTGATCAGTGGGAAGAATGTTCCTTACATTGGTGATCAGTGAGAAGAATGTTCCTTACATTGGTGGCCAGTGGGAAGAATGTTCCTTACATTGGTGATCAGTGGGAAGAATGTTCCTTACATTGGTGATCAGTGGGAAGAATGTTCCTTACATTGGTGATCAGTGGGAAGAATGTTCCTTACATTGGTGATCAGTGAGAAGAATGTTCCTTACATTGGTGATCAGTGAGAAGAATGATCCTTACATTGGTGATCAGTGAGAAGAATGTTCCTTACATTGGTGATCAGTGGGAAGAATGTTCCTTACATTGGTGATCAGTGGGAAGAATGTCCCTTACATTGGTGATCAGTGGGAAGAATGTTCCTTACATTGGTGATCAGTGAGAAGAATGTTCCTTACATTGGTGATCAGTGAGAAGAATGTTCCTTACATTGGTGATCAGTGGGAAGAATGTTCCTTACATTGGTGATCAGTGGGAAGAATGTTCCTTACATTGGTGGTCAGTGAGAAGAATGTTCCTTACATTGGTGGTCAGTGGGAACATTGCCTCTTTCATTGGTGGCCAGTGGGAAGAATGCTCCTTACATTGGTGATCAGTGAGAAGAATGTTCCTTACATTGGTGGTCAGTGAGAAGAATGTTCCTTACATTGGTGGTCAGTGGGAACATTGCCTCTTTCATTGGTGGCCAGTGGGCAAAATGCTCCTTACATTGGTTAGCCAGCAGGTAGACTGCCTCTTGCATTGGTGGCCAGTGGGACGAATGCCACCCTTAGAGACAGCTAAAAAAGATCATTGGTGTCAGGCTGCTGGCTCTGCCAAGTGGCTTTTGCCCTGGAACAATGAAAGCATCATAAGATGGGAAGTCAATCAGCCACAGCTCAAGGAACCCCAAGACATTGCTGCAGGAACCCTAGATTTCCATGAAACCCTAATTGGGAATGGCTGAGCTATCATGAGAATTTTGCCTCCAGTGATGCCTCCTATTAAAGCATTTTGGAAACATCAAAGGGATGCAATACTTCACACCTTTAGTACCTGTAGTAGACATATTTGACATTTGTAGGTCAAATGTGATCTCATAATTCCTCCCTTGTCTAAAATGTTATTAGGATTCCCATTTGCCTTCAAGGTTACAAGAATTAAGCTTCCTTTCATCATTTAATAACGTGTGCTAATTTAGGGTTTAACCCCCCCCCCCACCGCCCAACACTTCTACCACCTCCTTTATTTATTTACTTATTTTTTGGAAATAATCATTAAATAATAATAATGACCACACATTTTCCTCTAGGATATCTAATTTTTTTTTTTATTTCAGCCGCCTGCATTCCAACAACTTGTTTTGTGACTGTCACTTGGCCTGGCTATCTCAGTGGCTCCGCCAGCGGCCGACCATTGGATTATTCACGCAGTGTACCGGGCCTCTTCCCCTCAGAGGACTGAACGTGGCCGAGGTCCAGAAGCACGAGTTCACCTGTTCAGGTCTGAATGCTTTTGTCTTCTTCTCCTCACAGGGTTTCGGTTATTTGTCCCAAAACGCTTCAGTTAAAGTAGATGAGAACCCAATCAGTAAAATCTGAATATTTTTAGGTCTGCAGCTTTCATTAAAATAATCCCAGGTGGTCCTTCCGGGAAGGTCCTTGTTTAGGCACTGTTAATATAGGGTGGTTACATCAAGTCCAACCTATGTCCATCAAGTCCAACCTATGTGTGTGATAGCGCTATCTTCCGGTTGTGCTCCTGGGTCCAGATGGAGGCTTCAAGTTACAGTTTCAACACACATTATGCAGGAATTGGGCCACTGTTGTCACCATCAGGAAGCCCAACATGCACTTTTCTTCCATAATGTTGGTGGGGGGTTTCATTTTCTCGAATCAGTGGTCTTGTTAAGATCTGGTTAGGATGTAGCAGTCTCCTCGCAGCTATAGTGAACCAGCTTACAACTCTGCATTGGCTGCCATACGGAAGGTAGACATGGGGGTTTAGTGTTGGAGTGAATGAGTCACATCTGCTTCACGGCAGCCGCAGCTGAGACCCTCCATAAGGCTGAATGAAAGAGACTCTCAATATAATAAAATATTAATGTTGGCTTCATCTTCCCGCCACACAGATGGGCAACATGGAGACCTCCACTCAAGCATGTTATTGACATTTGTTTATACCAGCATTAATGAACCTGGGAGACGGTCCTGCTGAGAGACCAGGCCATTCCTATGTGCCACCCACACATCCGTGTCTGTCTGTGAAATCATAGTTAATCCACTTTAGCTGTCATTTTCTTTTTTTTTTGCCCTCGTTGTTTTGCGCTGACCAACCAGCCAGAGAAGGTTCAGGCAACCACTGATAGCTTACATAGAGAAAGGGCCTCTACAGCAGTCATTTTGTAAAAAAAAACTAAAAGATGTAGATAGCACTTTCTGTTCTAAAGGTTTATTGGAAACACTTTATAAAAATTGGAAAGGTCATTTTGACCAATAAACAGTCCCTGTTCCTCACTTCTCTTCTGGAAACAAAAGAATGGAGTTTTTGAAACCCAGAAATGTGGGCACCACTTCAGGTCTAAACATATGTAGCACCTCTCTGACACCCCAAAGGCAGGATAGCACCCCCAGAGGCCAAGGGCGCGTTAATGGCTAAAATGGGGGGGACCGAGAAAGGATATTGATGGCCAGTTGTTTTGTCTTTTTAAAGTTTTATTACAGAGCAGTTAAGGAGGTGAGGGTTAGGGGTCCCAGATAGCATAGCAGATCACTTACAGAATCTTCGGATCCAGATGAATGTCCATATTCACAGTGCCAGAGCCTTTAAGCTGACCCTCACTGTAAGCACGTTCCCACCTTTCAGTGCGTCCTCCAAGTGAGACCCCAGGCCCTTCTGGGAGACCAGCCTTTTTCCTGGCTCTCTCCAGCAAGGGACCTCCCCTGGGTCTTCCTCCTTGCCACAGCTTCCTCCAGACCGGGCAGGACAGCTTCAGGACCTCTTCATCAACACACGTTAGGCCTAAACCAGGCTATTGGGCCTAACAGCAGAGCTCCAGCAGCACCTCCCTAGGCCTCAGCCCAGGGAAAGGAAAAAGCACATGGCCTGTCCCAAATATTTATATTCTCCCCCGGCATGCACCAGTGGTATAAACCTCTGGATTGGCTGAAGGAAATATAAATATTCATAACTTAGTTTTGTTTGTGATTCTCATACTACGACCAGTGACATCTACTGGCAACAGTGAGAAATAACAAGACAACTTAAACTTAGGGAAAAAACTGGTGAAAAACAATACAATCAATCTGAGCTAACTACACCCTAGCCAAAAACTACATTTAGGCCAGTAGCCCCTGTTTAGAACAACGGGGGCTACACACACTCCAGGAGTGGGCATTGGCCATCTCCTCGTCAATTGGAGCTGTTCAATGAATGTATTGTATTCCTGTTATGGTACAAGCAGAATTTCATCCGGGACTTCCAGAACTACTTCTCTCAGAATGCCTGCTGGGTCATCTAGAATCCATTCCAGGACTTTCAGTGGTGCTCACAGAATCCATTCCAGGACTTCCAGAATCCCTGCCAGGACATCCAATGGTACTCTCAAAATCCCTGCTAGGACTTCCAGCGGTACTCACAGAATCCCTGTCAAAATTTCCAACGGTACTCACAGATTCCCTGCCATGGCTTCCAATGGTACCCTCAGAATCCCTGCCAGAACTTCCAATGGTACAGGCAGAACCCATGACAAGTTTTCCGGAGTTGGTACTATGTCCTATCGCCAAATTTCCTTTACACAAATGAGCCATTAGACTTCCTAATTGACTTGCTTTTTGCCAACACAGATTGTCCTGACTCTTTTCGTGTCCACTGCCTGCCTACAACCTCTGCCTGGAAGTGACTACTCTTCTGCCTAGTGTCTCATGTACAGTCCGCTCACCATAGCTATTCTATTACAGCTACCTACTGGGGTGGAAGGAATCCTGAGGGTCGTGACCTGGTGACAACTTGCAGTCATGAAAACCTGGACCACTAGGGTCTCCGGTCTCTATTTCCACCTTCAGAAGCTCCGGTGAAGACCAACTCTCGCTTGGACCTCGTGCCTAAGGCGAGTGTGCGCCACATGCCTGGAGGCACCATAACAATTACCCTGTGCAACATTTTTTGTTGGTGAAGCACTTGTAAGTATAATCTGGTGTGATCTCCAGTCTTAAGAGACAGCTTTCTATTTCATTGGGTATTCCTATGGGTCCCCAGAGCAGTCAAATGAAAATGGGAAGGATAAGAGCACCACACAACTTTGATAAATCCAGCATAGATTTATTAATCGCAAAAGGACAAGTCAACAGATAAAAATCCAATGCGTTTCGGGGGCTCACAACTCCCCCCTTCATCAGGGCTTATGCTGGTGGTGATAGAACAAATACTGAACAACGAGAACAGAGGAGCAAAAATTATGAGGACAACTGTGCGGGTGACAGACTGTCTCCCAGTCTAACAGAGAGACAGAATAGGTGTTGTCAGTCTGGGGCCCACACTGTTTCTGTCCTAATTCTTGATCCTCTGTTCTCATTGTTCAGTATTCCTTCTATAATCACCAGCATAAGCCCTGATGAAGGGGGAGTTGTGAGCCCCTTAAACGTGTTGGAAATATAGCGCTTGATGTTTCCTTTTGAGAAAAATAAATCTGTACTGGATTTATCATAAAGTCATGTGACGCTCTCATGCTTCCCACTTTTCTTTGACCATTCTGGTGACCAAGAGGAATACTCTGTGTAAAAGAGAGCTGCATGTGGCAGAAGGTCTAATCAAGGGTTGGTCTTCACCAGAGCTTCTAATGGTTGACACTGGCCGGAGACCTATACTGGACATTTCATAAAGTTGTGCGGTGCCCTCATCCTTCCCACTTTACTTTGACTTTACTTTATCATAAAGCCATGTGATGCTCTCATGCCTCCCACTTTCCTTTGACCATTCTGGTGACCAAGAGGAATACTCTGTGTAAAAGAGAGCTGCATGCGGCAGAAGGTCTAATCAAGGGTTGGTCTTCACCAGAGCTCTTAAAGGTTGACATTGGCCGGAGACCTATACTGGACTTTTCATAAAGTTGTGCGGTGCCCTCATCCTTCCCACTTTACTTTGACCACTTTGAGGACTTATAGGAATATATATAATAGAAACCTAGCTCTTAAGGCTGAAGATCGCACCAGATTATACATACCTTTTGATCCATTGCTCCACCCACACTGTTTTTGCACTTAGAGTAATTGTTGTGGCTCCTCCTGAGAGATGACGGTGGGATCACCCAAGGCATGAGGTCTAATCAAGGGTTGGTCTTCACCAGAGCTCCTGAAGGTTGACATTGGCCATACACATACTGTATACTGGACTTATCATAAAGTTGTGCGGTGCCCTCATCCTTCCCACTTTACTTTGACTTTACTTTAACATAAAGTCATGTGACGCTCTCATGCTTCCCACTTTCCTTTGACCATTCTGGTGACCAAGAGAAAAACTCTGTGTAAAAGAGAGCTGCATGCGGCAGAAGGTCTAATCAAGGGTTGGTCTTTACCAGAGCTCTTAAAGGTTGACATTGGCCGGAGACCTATACTGGACTTTTCATAAAGTTGTCCGGTGCCCTCATCCTTCCCACTTTACTTTGACCACTTTGAGGACTTATAGGAATATATATAATAGAAACCTAGCTCTTAAGGCTGAAGATCGCACCAGATTATACATACCTTTTGATCCAGTGCTCCACCCACACTGATTTTGCACTTAAAGTAATTGTTGTGGCTCCTCCTGAGAGATGACGGTGGGCTCACCCAAGGCATGAGGTCTAATCAAGGGTTGGTCTTCACCAGAGCTCCTGAAGGTTGACATTGGCCATACACATACTGTATACTGGACTTATCATAAAGTTGTGTGGTGCCCTCATCCTTCCCACTTTACTTTGACTTTACTTTATCATAAAGTCATGTGACGCTCTCATGCTTCCCACTTTCCTTTGACCATTCTGGTGACCAAGAGGAATACTCTGTGTAAAAGAAAGCTGCATGCGGCAGAAGGTCTAATCAAGGGTTGGTCTTCACCAGAGCTCTTAAAGGTTGACATTGGCCGGAGACCTATACTGGACTTTTCATAAAGTTGTGCAGTGCCCTCATCCTTCCCACTTTACTTTGACCACTTTGAGGACTTATAGGAATATATATATAATAGAAACCTAGCTCTTAAGGCTGAAGATCGCACCAGATTATACATACCTTTTGATCCAGTGCTCCACCCACACTGTTTTTTCACTTAAAGTAATTGTTGTGGCTCCTCCCGAGAGATGACGGTGGGATCACCCAAGGCATGAGATCTAATCAAGGGTTGGTCTTCACCAGAGCTCCTGAAGGTTGACATTGGCCAGGAACACATACTGTATACTGGACTTATCATAAAGTTGTGTGGTGCCCTCATCCTTCCCACTTTACTTTGACCACTTCTGGGACTCATAGGAATACTTCATATAATAGAAACCTACCTTTTAAGACCTAAGATTGCACCATATTACACATACCTTTGGATCCGGTGCTCCACCGACATCAATTTTACACTTTGAGTAATAGATATAGAGCCCCATGGCATGTGACGTGGGGTGTAAACAAGAGTTGGTCTTCACCAGATTTTCTGAAGTTTGAGATGGCCTTGAGACTCTAGAGCAGTGTTTCTCAACTCCAGTCCTCAAGGCGCCCCAACAGGTCATGTTTTCAGGATTTCCCTCAGATTTGAAAAGGCTGTGGTAATTACTAAGGCAGTGCAACTGATCAAATCACCTATGCAAAATGATGGAAATTCTGAAAACGTGACCTGTTGGGGCGCCTTGAGGACTGGAGTTGAGAAACACTGCTCTAGAGATCCTAGTTTTCTTTGAAGAACATACAGAGGCTTTTCGTGTTTTCCGCTCATTGTGAATGGCCTCACCTGCACAGTCCTTTGCTATTCATAAATCGATCGAGCAGGTGCCAGTTTCTCTTTTTTTTTTCCGTTGTTTAGCTGCTGATTTTTGGATCACTCATGCGTAGCTTCACCATTGCTAAATGGTCTGTCAACAAGAGAAATCTTTTATCCATACAATGGAGGGGTTTTTAACCAATTAAGTTCTGAGACGGAGCAGTGATTACAAGGTCATCATTTCTGCTTGATTGCTGCAACACGATACTCCGCCTAATCTATGCTCTGTATTAGGGGTCTTATAGCCTGTGTTTATATTACCTGGAAAGGTTTTACCATAATTGCATGCCATAATTGCTTACAGTGTGGTTACACTTCCATCCCGGGGGAAGAATCTAGCATGGATATAATGAGTTATTCTTTATTCTAGAGGAAGCAAGAGACATTTCAGTTGCTCTGTACTGAAGTGCCCCTTGTAGGCGTAAAGTGGAACTGCAAACCCTGATGTGTATTAATACTAAGAGTAAAGTGCCAGATAAACCTCCTTAATCCTTCTCTGATGGCTCCTTGTTTCTCCAAAGCCCACCACACACATTTCAATCTGGTTGTACAATCCCCTGTAGATCTACCAATGGCTAGGCTGCAGAAAACCTCAATCACTCCTCTCCAGGTACTCCAGTCTCCACCCTGACCAATGGGTGCTGGCTCCAGATGGTCCATGATCCGTGCACAATATCCTAACAAACGAATAAAGCCCAGAATGCACTTAAATGCTTTGGATCATACACTATATTACCAAAAGTATTGGGACACATCCCTTTACACAAACACATGAACTTTAATGGCATCCCAGTCTTAGTCCGTAGGGTTCAATATTGAGCTGGCTCCGCCCTTTGCAGCTATAACAGCTTCACCTCTTCTGGGAAGGCCGTCCACAAGGTTTAGGAGGGTGTCTATGGGAAGGTTTGACCATTCTTCCAGAAGAGCATTTGTGGGGTCAGGGACTGATGTTGGATGAGAAGGCCTGGCTTGCAATGTAAAGGTTTTTTTTTTTGGGGGGGGGGGGGGACCTTAAATGAGAATGAGGCACGTGAAAACAACAAGATGATTTGTCAAAATATATTGCCATATTTATTGACATAGAAACATGTCATAACATAATTCAATTCATACATACATAAGTCAAAATAATTTCAACTATATGAAACATTATAATTCATCTATATACATGGATATCCAGGAGTGCTGCTCCTCTCTGCCAATCCCTTCACTAGCTTCCCCTCCCCCACCGTATAAAATTCAAAATGCTAACCACAACATACAAGGCCATCCACAACATCACCCCCCCGCTACATCACCAACCTCATCGGCAGATATCGCCAAAATCGCCCCCTCCGCTCCTCCCAGGACCTCCTGCTCTCTAGCTCCCTTGTTACCTCCTCTCATTCTCACCTTCAGGACTTCTCCAGAGCCTCTCCCATCCTCTGGAACTCCCTACCCCAGTATATCCGATCAACCCCTAACCTGTCTGCCTCCACAGCCTCTCCCATCATCTGGAACTCCCTACCCCGGTATATCCGATCAGCCCCTAACCTGTCCACCTGTAGGAGATCCCTGAAAACTCACTTATTCAGGGAAGCCTACCCCACCTCCACCTAAAAACTGTCCCCGACCCCCCCCCCATCAAATCATTCCCCGCATCTATTACCTTTTCTACCACCTCCCCCCTCCCTTTAGAATGTAAGCTCTATGAGCCGGGCCCTCCTGTCCCTTCTGTATTGAACTGTAATTGTGCCGCCCCCCCACTACATTGTAAAGCGCTGCGTAAACTGTTTGCGCTATATAAATCGTGTATGATAATAATAATAATATCAGAATGACACTTTGTAGTATATAATATTGTGACCTGATAATCCTCAGTAGAATCATTAAAAGATTAGAAATATCACCATATATTATGAACATATACATTATCTGACAAAAGTAAGTACACCTCTCACATTTTTGTAAATCTTTTCTTCTATCTTTTCATGTGACAACACTGAAGAAATGACACTTTGCTACAATGTAAAGTAGTGAGTGTACAGCTTGTATAACAGTGTAAATTTGCTGTCCCCTCAAAATAACTCAACACACAGCCATTAATGTCTAAACCGCTGGCAACAAAAGTCAGTACACCCCTAAGTGAAAATGTCCAAATTGGGACCAATTAGCCATTTTCCCTCCCTGGTGTCATGTGACTCGTTAGTGTTACAAGGTCTCAGGTGTGAATGGGGAGCAGGTGTGTGAAATTTGGTGTTATCGCTCTCACTCTCTCATACTGGTCACTGGAAGTTCAACATGGCACCTCATGGCAAAGAACTCTCTGAGGATCTGAAAAAAAAAATTGTTGCTCTACATAAAGATGGCCTAGGCTATAAGAAGATTGCCAAGACCCTGAAACTGAGCTTAATATTGTACCCTATGGACAAAGACTGGGATGTCACTAAAGTTCATGTGTGTAAAGACAGGTGTCCCAATACTTTTGGTAATGTAGTGTACCAACATTTGTAGGATCCAGTACTTTTTTCAAAACAATAAGGGTTTGTCTACAACTGGCAAAACTGGAAGTGATGAAATGCTCCATCGCTTCTGGTTTCCTATACCATAGAGATGATCAGTGCCATTCAGGTCTCCGATCATCTCTAAGGTCAGCTGGAGGGGCACTCTTGGGTTCCCCAGTGGAGGGTGGGGGTTGGGTGGGGGGACATCCCCTTCCGCTGCTTGTAAAAGCAATCCAATGGCTAATTAGCAGCTACGATTGCTTTTACAAAAAAAAAACTACCACCGGCTGGAAAAAACAATACCGGGATGATGCCTGCAGCTATAACCACTCAAAGTCGAGCGATGTACCAGTATGTCACTGGTTGTAAGTGGTTAGATGCAAAAAAAGTTCATTTCTGTGTGTGTGACATGCATACATAGGCATGCGTACAGGGTGTGTCAGGGGTGCCTGGGCACACCCTAATCACCCTGTGTGGTGCCAATTCCCCTTGATTCCTGGCACCCCCTGTCTCCCCCCTGCAGTGCTGCCAGCTTCCTTCTTCTCCTCTCCTGCCTGCTTCTGCGGGGGGGATGTTTCAGGATGGATGAATGAGTGATCTGTACCGATCGTTCCTGTGTTCATTCTTAACTGAAGTAATGACTTTCACAGAGGGCAGCCTGATAGAAAATTGTAAGAAACGTAATTCTATAAAACGGAGGCACAGGGCGGCCCTTCCCATCTTTGGAGGAACAAAGAAGGCTCGGTGGGTAGCAGGCCATGCTGGAATTTTTAGTTCTCCAACAACTAGAGGACCTACATCAACTTTGTATTGTACCAATTTATAGAATGACAAACACTAATGAGAACATATTTAGGAAGCAGGAGATTTGCCTTCACACAATTAGATACCCGTGATGAAGTGGACACAATGTATTCTGTGCTTGATATGAAACATCTGATTGTAGCGATGTCCTCTGCCAGGATAATGTTCCCCTTGGCATAAAGTTACAAAGAAAAATCTCCGAGACAAAACATTTATGATGTGTGATCTCTGCTGTGCAGTTTATATGGCGGCTTGTGTCGCTATGCTCTCGTCCTGACAGTCTCATTAACGAGAAAGCTGGCATGTGCCACGCCATCATCTCTGCCATCCCGGCATCTGGAGTCATCTCACCACACGCTTCTCCGGCCATCTGGGTTGGAACACATTTTGTTTCCAGAATTATTTACATACAAATCTTCTACTGCAAAATGTGCCGTGAGACCAGTCTGTTTTACTGTAAAAGACCATCAAAAGTGATATTTCGGATCCGAGTAGATGTCAAAGGGTGACGGAACATGATCTCTGGACTTCCAACTCTGCACTGGATGAAGAGATCTTTTGCTCATTGTTGGATAATTTGCCTGTTTGAAAGGTAAAACGCTAAAGAAAAAAAACATGTTATTTCAACCAATCTCAACCAGGGCTCCATGGAATCTTAGAATTCTGCCAGAGGTTGCTGGGGATTCTTTGACTTGAGACTGATTGACTTCCCATTTGATGGTGCCGGCACAATTCAAGGTCCAAGGCCACTTGGCAGAGCCAGTTGTATGATTTTTTTTTAACTGTCTGTAAGGGGCGCATTCTGAAAACAATGTAGGGAGCATTCTTCCCACTGATCACCAATATAAGGAACATTCTTCTCACTGATCACCAATGTAAGGAACATTCTTCCCACTGATCACCAATGTAAGGAGCATTCTTCCCACTGATCACCAATGTAAGGAACATTCTTCTCACTGATCACCAATATAAGGAACATTCTTCCCACTGATCACCAATGTAAGGAACATTCTTCCCACTGATCACCAATGTAAGGAGCATTCTTCCCACTGATCACCAATGTAAGGAACATTCTTCTCACTGATCACCAATATAAGGAACATTCTTCTCACTGATCACCAATATAAGGAACATTCTTCTCACTGATCACCAATGTAAGGAACATTCTTCTCACTGATCACCAATGTAAGGAACATTCTTCTCACTGATCACCAATGTAAGGAACATTCTTCTCACTGATCACCAATGTAAGGAACATTCTTCCCACTGATCACCAATGTAAGGAACATTTTTCCCACTGACCTCCAATGAATTGGTTTCCGAAGGGGTTCTCTAAGACCTAAAAATTAATTCAAATTGTCCTAAGCCCAGCCATCTGTTTTTATGATCCCCTGGCTACCCGTCCGATAGCAGTAAAACCCAACACGAGTTCTTATTCTTCCTCACTTCATCCAAAATCTAGAAAAATATATTCTTGGCTTTACCTACACTTGAAGGGCTCTATTTCTAAAACATTACATGTCAAACACCTTCGTGCATGCTGCACAAATTTTGGGTGTAATTTCACTAATAGAGTAATCTCTATGCTCGCTAGCTCCGTCTAGTGACCAAAATGCGGTATATTTTCTCACTGGGGTATTTCAGAAAACTAAATTGTACTTTTGCCAATAGATGGAGCTGACGATCATAGGAATTCATTAGAGCATACTGCATGAATATTGGCTGTAATTTCTCTAATAGGTAATCCCTATGCTCATTAGCTCCATCTAGTGGCCAAAATACAGTATATATTCTCATTGAGGTATTTCAGAAAACGATATCTTATTATGACCACTGGATGGAGCTGACGATCATAGGAATTCATTAGTATGCTGCATGAATTTTGACTGTAATTTCTCTAATAGAGTAATCCCTATGCTCTTTAGTTACATCTAGTGGCCAAAATGCAGTATATTTAACCACTGAGGTATTTCAAAAACCTATATTGTATTAGGACCATTAGATCGAGCTGACGTTCAAAAGAATTCATTAGAAATGTTGTCTCCAAACTGCGGCCCAGGGGGTCGGATGTGGCCCTTTTGCTTGCCTTTGTCTGGCACCTGGGGGGACCCAATCCTACCAACTGACACCAATGATGGGGCACCATTCCCCCTACTGACACCACTATTCTTCTGATTGATATCAACAATGGGGCACTATTCCTCTCATTCAAACCAATGATGGGGCACTGATGCTGGGGCATTTTCTACTACCAGTGGCCACAGTCCAGCCCCCCTAAAGACTGAAGGACAGTAACCTGGACCTTTGCTTGGAAAGTTTGGAGACCCCTGCATTAGAGCGTGCTGCATGAATGTTGGCTGTAATTTCTCTAATAGAGTAATCCCTATGCTTGTTAGCTCTTTCTAGTGGCCAAAAGACAGTATATATTTTCATTGAGGTATTTCAGAAATCTATTTGTAATATGGCCACTAGATGGAGCTGATGATCATAGGAATTCATTAGCATGCTGCATGAATTTTGACTGTAATTTCACTAATAGAGTAATCCCTATGCTCATTAGCTCCATCTAGTGGCCAGAATACAGTATATATTCTCATTGAGGTATTTCAGAAATCTATTTTGTATTATGGCCACTAGATGGAGCTGATGATCATGGGACTGCATGAGTGTTGACTGTAATTTCACTAATAGAGTAATTCCTATGCTCATTAGCTCCATCTAGTGGTCAGAATACAGTATATTTTCTCATTGAGGTATTTCAGAAAATTATACCGTATTCTGGCCACTAGATGGAGCTGATGATCATGGGAATTCATTAGCATGCTGCATGAGTGTTGACTGTAATTTCACTAATAGAGTATTCCTTATGCTTATTAGCTCCATCTAGTGGCCAAAATACAGTATATATTCTCATTGAGTGTTTCAAAAAACAGTATCGCGTTATGGCCACTAGATGGAGCTGACAATCATAGTAATTTATTAGCATGCTGCATGAATTATGACTGCCATTTCTCTAATAGTGTAATCCCTGTGCTCATTAGCTCCATCTAGTGGCCAAAATGTGGTATATTTTCTCATTGAGGTATTTTAGAAAACCATACTGTATTATGGCCACTAGATGAAGCTGACGATCATAGGAATTCATTAGCATGCTGTATGAATGTTGAATATAATTTCTCTAATAGAGTAATCCCCGTGCTCATTAGCTCCATCTAGTGGCTAAAATACAGTATACTGTATATTCTCATTGAGGTATTTCAGAAAACGATGTTGTATTATACCCACTAGATGGAGCTGACGATTAGGAATTCATTAGCATTCTGCATGAATGTTGATTGTAATTTCTCCAATAGAGTAATTCCTATCCCCATTAGCGCCATCTAGTGGCCAAAATATAGTATACATCTCATTAAGGTATTTCAAAAAATAATATTGTATTATGGCCACTAGTTGAAGCTGACGATCATAGGAATTCACTAGTATGCTGCATGAAAGTTGACTGTAATAGAGTGATCCCTATTCTCATTAGCTCCATCTAGTGGCCAATATGCAATCTTTTTTTCTCATTGAGGTATTCCGGATAACTATACCGTATTATGGCCACTAGATGGAGCTGACGATCATAGGAATTCATTAATATGCTGCATACATTTTGACTGTAATTTCTCCAATAGAGTGATCCCTATGCTCATTAGCTCCATCTAGTGGCCAAAATGAAGTATATTTTCTCATTGAGGTATTTCAGAAAACTATATCGTATTATGGCCACTAGATGGAGCTGATGATCATAAGAATTCCTATGCTCGTTAGCTCCACCTAGTGGCCAATATGCTATCTATTTTCTCATTGAGGTATTTCCGGAAAACTATACCGTATTATGGCCACTAGATGGAGCTGACAATCATAGGAATTCATCAATTAGAGACAATACAGCCAAATTTCATGAATGTTTTATAAATAGACCCCTAAACTTCGTTACAAAGTCATTTACATTTAAGACTTTTTTTTTAATCTTTAGCGCCAATAAGCGTTTTTCGTGTTTTCTATCATCGTTTAGCAGGGCCTTTGATACTGGAAGACGAGCGAGTAGCTGTAATGTAAAAAACCCCGGGCCCCTCCATCTCCTCGACCCGCGCGCACCCTCCTCTATTATCGTTCGTCTCCCTTAAATGGATTTCAGAATTCAGCAGTGAAATTATTTTGCTAACATTTTTCTGTTTGCAATTGAAAATCGCTCTGGAGGTTATTTTGCTTCGGCATTAAACATTGTATGGCGTGTGTGAAAAGCGACTTGTGTCATTACAGACTCCTTCGTTCCGGGATAAATTATGGAAATGGTTTTCCCCGTGTTACAGGGTGCACTCTGCAAAAGAAAATTGCTTCAGGTTATAGAGCACTTTTATCTTTAAATCTCACGCCGCTCATTTTTAAAGCAACAGAGCGATACATCTGTGCCGTACCTCTGCCGGGGGGGGGGGGGGGGGATCCACATTCTACGAGGTGCTAGAAGATTGATGGGAGACTTCTTCTACAGCAAAGAGGATAGGAGGCTGGCACTCTGGGTTCCTGGCACCCAATCTGTGGCCCTTTGGCGCTTTCTGTGTGGCTTTTGGGGCCCCTTGCAGACACCGATCTGTGTTTCCCTATTGCCCTGTTATAACAGCAATTTCTAGCAGTCTCATGTAATGTCTCTAGTCTCTAACAACTCCTATAGCATGTCCTCAGTCTCTGACCATCTCCTGTATCATGTCCTCAGTCTCTGACCATCTCCTGTATCATGTCTACTTTCTCTGACCATCTCCTGTATAATTTCATCAGTCTTTGACCATCCCTTGTATCATGTTCTCAGTCTCTGACCCACTCTTGTGTCACGTCTGTAGTCTTTGGCCATCTCCTATAGTGTGTCTGCAGTCTCTAACCATCCCTTGTATCATGTCTGCAGTCTCTGACAATCTCTTCTGTAAGGTCCTCAGTCTCTGACCATCTCCTATATTATGTCTGTAGTCTCTGACCATCCCTTGTATCATGTCTTCAGTCTCTGACCATCTCTTCTGTTATGTCCTCAGTCTCTGACCATCCTATATTATGTCCTCAGTTTCTGACCATCTCTTGTATCATATCCTTAGTCTCTGACCATCTTTTTTCATGTCTGCAGTCTCTGACCATCTCCTGAATTATATCCCCAGTCTCTGACCATCTTCTGTATTATGTCCTCAGTCTCTGAGTATCTCCTCCATTAAATCTTCAGTCTCTGACGATCTCCCCCAATTAAATCTCCAGTCTCTGACCATCTCCTGCATCATGTTTTCAGTCTCTGACCGTCTCTTGTACCATGTCCTCAGTCTCCGATCATCTCTTGTATTATGTCTGCAGTCTCTGACCATCTTTTTCATGTCTACAGGTTCTGACCATCTCCTATAGCATATATGCAGTCTCTGACCATCTCCAGTATTATATCCTTAGTCTCTGACCATCTCTTGTAGTATGACCCCAGTTTCTGACCATCCCTTGTATCATATCCTTAGTCTCTGACCATCTTTTTTCATGTCTGAAGTCTCTGACTATCTCCTGTATTATATCCTCAGTCTCTGACCATCTCCTGTGTTAAATCCTCAGTCTCCGATTATCTCCCCAAATAAATCCTCAGTCTCTGACCATCTTCTAGTCTTCTAGGTTATGTCCTCAGTCTCTGACCATCTCCTGTATTAAATCCTCAGTCTCTGATTATCTCCCCCATTAAACCTTCAGTCTCTGACCATCTCTTGTATTATGTCTGCAGTCTCTGACCATCTTTTTTTCATGTCCGCAGTCTCTGACCATATCCTATATTTTATCCTTAGTCTCTAACCATCTTTTGTATCATGTCCCCAGTTTCTGACCATCCCTTGTATCGTATCCTTAGTCTCTGACCATCTTTTTTCATGTCCGCAGTCTCTGACTATCTCCTGTATTATATCCCCAGTCTCTGACCATTTCCTGCTTTATGTTCTCAGTCTCTGATCATCTCCTGTAGGGATGAGCTTGACGCTCGGGTCGAACATCGGGTGTTTGCCGAAGAGCGAACATTATGGGGCGTTCGCGGCAAATTGATGATTGGCCAAAGCATGCACCGTACTTGCATGCTTTGGCCAATCCCAGCGCCCTCTGCTAAGAGAGCCATAATTGGCCAAAGGCAGGGTGCCAATCATGGCTCAGGGGGACTAAGTCCACGCCCCCCCCCACTATATAAGGCTGCCTACACAGTGGCCCTGTGTAGTGTTGTTGGTGTGGACGGAGAGAGAGCGTGATTTAGATAAAGCAGGCAGGTTATTCAGTTAGTGGCATTGTATTTGATATATATTTAGAGTCAGTCTAATATATATATATATATATATATATATATGTAGCGCACTACCCCCTTGGGGGCTGCTGATTTGTTCTATTTCCCACTGGCAATCCCTGACACTCAGGACCACCCTTCCCTCTGACACCTCGGGTTCCATGTTTGCAGTTAAGAAATCACACTCTATTATAGGTATATAATACAATAAGTTTACTGGAAGATAACATTGTTGCTCAAAATAATACCTATTACAATTGAGTCATATGACAAATAAGAACAGTGAAAATATTGTCAAAGATTACTATTGAACACACTCTGAATGACTGATGTATGCAGACACGTCTCCAAGTGGGACTAGTGTCCAGAGTGACAATGCCTTAACTCTGGGCACCTTCCCACTTCCAGTATGGCCGCACTAATAACACCAACACAAGGTTATCAAACACAGTACAGTACAATTACTCAAGGACTCCCCCCGGAGGTATGATGCAGTCCGTTGATACTGGAACTGAAAAACAAAGTCACCAAATGAGAAGTGTAGTCTCTGTTCTTCTTTCTTCTGCTAGCTATTATACTGCAGTGTTTATAATCCAAGGGTTTAACGAGTACTGAAGTGGTATAAGATGGAGAGTGGTAACCATTCCTGCTCTGCAGCACACTTGTAAATGTCTCCGGTGTAGGTATCCCTTAACCATCAGTCATCTATTAATGAAGTATAGGCTCCGAGGCCTGATTAAACTCAGTCTATGTGAATGAGACCTCCCTGTGGAGCTGCAGGTCTCAGCAACTCCATATGAAGAGTCTAAGTGTGTTAAGTGCGTTAAATAATTCCTGGAGCGTCTCACCAGGCCTGGAAAGCTGGGAACCTCCGTCCTGGTTAACTCGGTCCTGCTGCCAGCCAGCACAGTCACGCTGCTCTGCTCTGCAAGATGACCGGGACCCTCGCTTGGCTCTGTTGGAGATTCTGGATCCTCAAACCCCGATCACACAGCTTCTCCAGCACACTGTAGTAAAACACAGTCAATGGTTGCAGTTCCGCTCCGCGCGATGTAGGCCGCGCCCTCTGGAACACTCCTTCACAGATCCTTGCAGGCAGGCCACATGTCCAGAAGAGACAGAAAATGGCCACGCCGGGAATTTTATTACCTACCCAGCATGCAGTTCAGCCACTCAGTGTTCATGGGTAGGTGAGTGGGCATTGTGGGTAGGTGGATCCTTTTACAAAGTAAATAATTAAGTCACTTCCTGCTTAGCTGTAGTGTAAAAGTTAGATAAGTCTTTTACATTGTATACCAGTAGAGGGAGCCAAATACCAATCTATTAACATGGTCCTATTGATAACATTGCCTGGTAAAGGCTACAGCGCTACATATACTGAAGGCAGTGTATTAATATATATGTACAGTCTTGTGTGTATATATATATATATATATATATATATATACATATATATATATATATATATATATATATATATATATATATATATATATATATATATATATATATATATATATGCTCTGCATCCAGTGTAGCCTATATCTACAGTGTATTCCGTTGGTGTACTGTTTCTAATACACTTCAGGCAGTGTACACAGTATATAATACAGTGTAGTGTGGTGTTGCAAAACAAAATATACATCATGACTCGAAGGCCACAAAGGAGAGGCAGACGCTCACAGGCCAATAAAAGAGGGCAAGCAGGCTCTGTGTCTACAGTCGGCAGTGCTGGTCTTGGACATGGTGCATTTTCTGTAGGTGGCCGTGGGGCACGCTTGTCCTTTTTTTCTGCTGCTGGCCGTGTTATTGAGCCAGAACATGCAGAAGAGTTGGTGGAGTGGATAACAAAGCCGTCCTCATCCTCCTCATCCTCTGTCACCCAGGCTCAGAGTAGTTTGCCTTCCAATGCAGATGCCAAAGCGGCCTATTCCACCGGCCCCTTGTCCACAGTCACTCCTTCCGTAGCCCCAGCATCATGCACAGAGGAGTCCCCCGAACTTTTCAACCACAGTGTTGAGTACATGCTGCTGGAGGATGCCCAGCGATTTGAAGGCTCCGATGTTGGTTCGCAGGTTGAGTAACGTGAGCCTAGAGAGAGGGGGTGCCCAAGAAGGACAAGAAACTGGCAGTCATGTTCCCCCAATTGCAGCATACTTTCAAGTTTGCTACAGTGACGAGGAGGGAGGGGATGATGAGGTTACTGACTCTACTTGGGTGCCTGAGAGAGGAGAGGAGGAGGAGGAGGAAGCACAACTCCAATGCGGCAGGATGTCCTCTAGGGGGCAGCTTAAGGGCAGTCACCCTTGCATCACACCACAGAGCTCCGCAGGTGCAGGGGCTGCTGACTCCCCACTGACTTTTAAAAGTTCCTTGGTGTGGGCCTTTTTCGACACGTGTGCAGCAGATCGCACTGTTGCTGTTTGCAAACCTATGTCTGAAGCGGATTAAGCATGGCCAGAGCAGCAGCCGCTTGGGCACCACATGCTTGACCAGACATATGATGACCTGCCATGCGGTTTGTTAGCAACAGCACATGAAAGACCCCCATCAAAGAAAAAGGCCAACTTCTCCTTGCTCCTCATCTGGGATCTCCAACCCCACTATACCTCCAGTCCTCTCAAAAACCTGCACTGAGAGGAATGAAGGTATAGCAATAGGTGTCCCAAGTACTTGCAGCCAATCTGCTAGCAGTACACCTCCATCTGATTTTAGCAGGCAAATTTCCCTACCCCAGTTGCTGAACCATAAAAAGAAATTTGATCCCAGCCATCTACATGCTCAGCGTCTGAATGCTAGCTTGGCCAAATTGCTAGCATTGCAACTGCTGCCTTTTCAGATGGTAGACTCTGCCCCTTTTGTGAATTTGTGGAATGTTCCGTACCTCAGTGGTAGGTTCCAAAATGCCATTCCAGCTCTCTACATGTGTAAGGCAATGTTTTGGCCTCATTGGACAGGGCGGTCAGCAGTAAGGTGCATATTACCGCTGACTCATGGTCCAGCACTCCTGGGCAGGGACGTTACCTTTCCTTCACAGGGTTCAGTAGTGTTGGAGCTTGTTCCGCCACCACACCTCCAGAATGCTAGTGGTGATTCTGCCACAGCTCTCTCCTCCACCCCTTCCTCTTCTTCTTCCTCTATGGCCTCTTCTGCAGATTTGTCCTCTGAACCAGCGGTGCTCCATAAGCGTTCAAGGGGGTATGCAGGAAGTCAGACAAAAAGATGCCATGCGGTGCTTGAGTTGGTCTGCTTAGGGGACAGGAGCCACACTGGGGCAGAGATTCTATCAGCTCTGCAGGGGCAGGCTCAGAGGTGGTTAACCCCATGCCAGCTTCAGCCTGGAATGGTTGTATGTGACAGTGGCACCAACCTTCTCTCTGCCCTCTGACATGGACACTTGACCCATGTTCCATGTTTGGCACATGTCTTGAATTTGGTGGTGCAGTGGTTCTTGAGCAGGTACCCAGGCTTACAGGATCTCCTGAGGCAGGCCAGAAAAGTCTGTGGTCATTCCCGCCCGTCATACAATGCCAGTGCTGGCTGGCTGACATTCAAAGGGAATACAACCTGCCCACCAACCACCTCATTTGTGACATGCCCACCAGGTGGAACTCAACGTTGGCAATGCTGCAGCAGATGCACATGCAGCAGAGGGCCATCAATGAGTACCTGTGCGAGTATGGCACCAGGACAGGGATTATTTTCGCCACGCCAGTGGCTACTGATCAAGGATGCATGCACTGTCCTGTCACCATTTCAGGAGGCCACAAGGATAGTGAGCAGCGAGAAAGCATGCATCAGTGACATTGTCCCTCTAGTCTTCCTCTTGGAGCACACACTTCAGGGAATAATGGACAGGACACTTGGGGCAGAACAGTGGGAGGAAGAGGAGGACCTCCTTACCTCTCAAGGCCCCCTCTATCCAGATAGCATTCTTGCGGGCCCGCTACCACACAGGAAGAAGAGGAGGATTGTGTCAGCATGGATGTGGAGGATAACACTCAGCAGCAGTCTTCAAGGGATGGTTTTCAGTCCCCAGAAACCCATGGAGTTGTACGTGTCTGGGAGGAGGTGATTGAAGATCATGTGATCCTTAGTGACCCAGAGGACTCAGGATCGAATGCCTCGGCAAACTTACGCTGCATGGCCTCCCCGATTATGCAAAGCCTGCGAAAGGACCCTAGGATTCGTGGTATCAAAGAGAGGGATCATTACTGGCTGGCAACCCTCTTGATCCACGTTACAAGGGTAAGGTTGCAGAACTCATCCTGCCTTTGCAGAGGGAGCAGAGGATGAAACATCTTCAGGAGGCCTTGAAGAAAGGTTTCTGCAATGCATTTCCAGACCCTGGGAGGTTACAATTTCCTGGACAACATGTTGCTGGGCTTCGTTCAGTCAGAGGAAGAGCGGTGGAGAAGGTGGCCGCCTGACCCATGCCTTTAAACAATTTTTCAGTCCTCAACACCAAGGTCTGATCGGTTCAAGCAACCATCGCCAGCGTCTGCATTATATGGTGCAGGAATATCTAGGGGCAAGAGCAGACTTGGTGAGCTTTCCAACAGAGCATCCACTGGGTTACTGGGTCTTGAGGATGGACCACTGGCCAGAACTTGCTCAATATGCAATTGAGCTACTGTCCTGTTCTGCATCCAGCGTTCTTTCTGAACGCACATTCAGTGCTGCTGGAGGGTTTGTAACGGATCATAGAGTGCGCCTGTCCACAGACTCCGTTGATAGGCTCACATTCATAAAAATGAATGAGTCTTGGATCAGCAGCTATCAAGCACCTGATGCTGATGTAACTGATTGAATTTTCAATGGATGTGGGATCCCTTGAAGACTGCCTATGCTGACTATCCTATTCCTCCTCAATCTTGATGATGCTATCTTCCAACAATATTTTTGGTTTAGGGCACCACCACCACCACCCAGGGCCCAATTTTTCTGCCCCTGTTTAACAGGGGCATGTAATTAAATTTTTTGATCTCATATTTCAAAGCAGGGCCGTTCCTGCGCCCAACAAGAGTATCTGTGAGGGCTTACAGTGTTCTGGTACCACCACCACCAAAGGTCCAATTTTTCTGCCCCTGTTTAACAGGGGCATGTAATTACAATTTTTGATATAGTATTTCACAGCAGGGCCTGTTCCTGCACTCACCAAGAGTAACTGTGAGGGCTTACAGTGTTCTGGTACCACCAACACCTAAGGCCCAATTTTCTGCAGAGTATATAGGGCAGGCCGTATAGTATATATACTGCTGTTCAGAGTATACAGTGCCTGGGGGACCCCCATGCCATTTTTTTTTCATTTGGGTGCAGGGTTCCCCTTAATATCCATACCAGACCCAAAGGGCCTGGTAATGGACTGGGGGGGGGGGGCATGCCATTTTTTTCAATGATTTTCATGTATATTGCCTTGAGCAACATTGCTCTGGGTTTTTGGTGGACATATGGTGGTATACTGTATACCAGAAAACTTAAGCAGATGTTTATCAGTCACGGTTTAAATTATGTAGTTGCACTTCGTAGTTCCACCTAGAAAGCTCACATTTATTTTTCCTTTGCAAAATGTACTATTTTTCGAAATGTGAACCTTTCTTTTGAAGAAGGTTTAATAGATCGAAGTACACAACAGGTGTTTTTTTTATGGTGCAGTCTACCAGGTGACATGGGGTCTTTAAGAGGTTGGTCTTCAACAGAGCTACTGAAGGTTGACATTAGCCAGAGACCTATACTGGACTTATCATAAAGTTGTGTAGTGCCTTATCCCTCCCAATTTCCTTTGACCACTTAAGGAGACCCATAGGAATACCCTGTGTACTTAAAAGCTGCTACTTAAAACTGAAAATTGCACCAGATTATACATTCCTTGGGATCCAGTGCTCTACCAACACCAATTTTGCACTTAGAGTAATTGTTGTGGCTCCCATTGACAGGTGACATGGGCTCACCCGAGGCATGAGGTCTAGTCAAGGGTTGGTCTTCAGCAAAGCTCTTGAAGGTTGACGATAGCCAGAGACCTATACCGGACTTATCATAAAATTGTGTGGTGCCCTCATCCCTCCCGCTTTAGGAATATCTTGTCTACTTGAAAGCTGCCTGGAGATCCCACTAGATTATACATTCCTTGAGATCCAGTGCTCCACCAACACCGATTTTGCAATTTGACTAATAGTTATGGTGCCTCATGGCATGTGAACTATGTTCAGCCTAGGCATAGGGTCTAATCAAGAGTTTGTCTATACCAGTGCTCCTGAAGGTGGAGAGGGGCTGGAGACCCTAGTGGTTCTGGTCTTCTTTGCACACTGTCACCAGGTCGCGGCCCTCAGGATTGCCCCACCAAGGGGATAGCACGAACAGAACGGCTATGGCACATATGTCGAAAAACAAGGCCATGGCCAAATCGAGCCATTTCATGTGGCATTCCACCAACTCCAGCTCTCACCCTCCTCCCTGCTCTCTGTGCTCTGGGATCCCCATCTGTGGGGCTCAAAGTAAGAGTGGTGCAGCCAAGGAGGGGTGGAAGTGAGATGTGGACAGCTGGTGAAAGAGAGCTGAACCCTGCACACTGTGCATAGCACACCCCTAAACAATGCACTCTGTACATAGCACACTCCTCAACCCTGCATTTTGTACATAGCACACCCCTGAGCTCTGCACTTTGTACATAGCACACCCCTGAGCGCTGCACTTTCTACATAGCGCATCCCTGAAACTGCACTCTGTACACAGCACACCCCTGAACTCGGTACACTGTACACATTGCACCCCTGATATCTGCAATCTGTACATAGTGCACCCCTGCGCTCTGCATTCTGTGCACAGCACATCCCTGAACTCTGCACTCTGTACAAAATGCACCCTTGAACTCTGCACTCTTTACACAGCACATCCCTAAATCAGCACTCTGTACATAGCGCACCCCTGAACCCTGCACACTGTACACAGCATACCCCTGAACCCTGCACTCTGTACACAGTGCACCTCTGAACTCTACACTCTGTACATAGCTCTCCCCTGAAATCTGCACTCTGTATGTAGCTCTTCCCTGAACTCTGTACGCAGTGCACCCCTGAGCTCTGCACTCTGTACATAGTGCACCCCTGAGCTCTGCACTCTGTACATAGTTCATTCCTTGAACTCTGCACTCTGCACATAGTGCATCCCTGAACCCAGCACTTAGGTACACAGCGCATCCCTGAACCCTGCACTTGAGTACACAGCGCATCCCTGAACCCTGCACTCTGTACATAGCGCACCCCTGAACCCTGCACTCTGTACACAGCGCACTCCTGAATTCTGCACTCTGTACACAGCGCATCCCTGAACCCTGCACTCTGTACAAAGAGCAACCCTGAACTCTGCACTCTGTACACAGCGCACCTCTCAATTCTGCACTCTGTACACAGTGCATCCCTGAATTCTGCACTCTGTACACAACGCACCCCTGAACTCTGCACTCTGTACACAGCGCACTCCGGAACTCTGCATTTTTTACACAGCACACCCCTGAAATCTGCATTCTGTACATAGCGCATCCCTAAACTCTGCAAATAATGCACTCCTGGTATTTATTGCCCCTTGAGGATCCTCCCACTGTTAGTGCCACTTGGCCACACCCAAAATTCTTTGCAGTTCGACAGGGGAGGAGGGGGGGTTGGTTGAGTTCCTGCACATTTTCTTCAAGAAAAAATGCAGTGGATACATTTATTTAGTTTTACAGATGCACCTGACCCTTCGAGGGCCCCTCCTTACAGGGTTGGTCACAATGCCTCCCCTACAGATAGATAAAACGATCATTGCTGTCATACCGCTGGATCTACCAATTGGTGTTGGTTTGGGGACTATGCAGGCAGCATCAAATGGTTAGTCAGTCAGCCAAAGGTCAAGGACCCCTAACACCCCCTGGAGGAACGCTGATTGAGAATGGCTGCGTTCCAAACATTATTGCCTGGAAGAAGTTGACCTGTTATGCAATATATAGTTTACATGCTACTTCATGACTCCGTTATGAATGACACCTACATAGACAAACGTTGGTCTTTGTTGACTATGGATCTGTTACAATAACTCTATGATCACATTGTATTGAAATAACGCATGCTTTATTAATCTTTGCAGCCTTGTTGTTCAAGCTGTTTTTTGCGTAGCCCTTTTTTGAATTCTGGCATCTTCTGGCTCTCGGAGTGTCTACTGCATTCTTCATCCTATGTTGTCTTTACAGGTCAGACGGATCCTACCAGCACTCAGATCTGCAGCCTTTCCATCGGCTCCTGTCCGGCAATGTGTACCTGCAGCAATGGCATTGTGGATTGCAGAGGAAAAGGTCTCACGGCGATTCCAGCAAACCTCCCGGAAACTATGACCGAAATGTAAGTTCTTCCTGCTTTTATACTTCATAAAGAAAACCTGTAATGAGGGAAATATGCAGGCCACCATTGCTGACTTCATTTTTAAAATGATACATACCTGCCTGACTTTATTATAATCTAGTAGTGCATCCATTCTCAACATTTTTACCCCCAGAGGAACCCTTAAAACAATTTTCAGGTCTTGGGGAACCCTTCTAAGACCAATTTATTAGGTGTTATAGGAAAAATACCACTTATATTGGAGGTCAGTGGGAAGAATGCTCCTTATATTGGTGATCAGTGAGAAGAATGTTCCTTACATTCGTGGTCAATGAAAGGAATGATCCTTACATTGGTGATCAGTGGGAAGAATGTTCCTTACATTGGTGGTCAATGAAAGGAATGTTCCTTACATTGGTGATCAGTGGGAAGAATGTTCCTTACATTGGTGGTCAATGAAAGGAATGTTCCTTACATTGGTGATCAGTGAGAAGAATGTTCCTTACATTGGAGATCAGTGGGAAGAATGTTCCTTACATTGGTGGTCAATGAAAGGAATGTTCCTTACATTGGTGATCAGTGAGAAGAATGTTCCTTACATTGGTGGTCAATGAAAGGAATGTTCCTTACATTGGTGATCAGTGAGAAGAATGCTCCTTACATTGGAGATCAGTGGGAAGAATGCTCCTTACATTGGTGATCAGTGGGAAGAATGCTCCTTACATTGGTGATCAGTGAGAAGAATGTTAGTGAGAAGAATGTCCCTTACATTGGTGATCAGTGAGAAGAATGTTCCTTACATTGGTGATCAGTGAGAAGAATGTTCCTTACATTGGTGATCAGTGGGAAGAATGTTCCTTACATTGGTGATCAGTGAGAAGAATGTTCCTTACATTGGTGATCAGTGGGAAGAATGTTCCTTACATTGGTGATCAGTAGGAAGAATGTTTCTTACATTGGTGGTCAGTAGGAAGAATGTTCCTTACATTGGTGATCAGTGAGAAGAATGTTCCTTACATTGGTGATCAGTGAGAAGAATGTCCCTTACATTGGTGATCAGTGAGAAGAATGTTCCTTACATTGGTGGTCAGTGGGAAGAATGTTCCTTACATTGGTGATCAGTGAGAAGAATGTTCCTTACATTGGTGATCAGTGGGGAGAATGTTCCTTACATTGGTGATCAGTGGGAAGAATGTTCCTTACATTGGTGGTCAGTGGGAAGAATGTTCCTTACATTGGTGATCCGTGGGAAGAATGTCCCTTACATTGGTGATCAGTGGGAAGAATGTCCCTTACATTGGTGATCAGTGGGAAGAATGTCCCTTACATTGGTGATCAGTGAGAAGAATGTTCCTTACATTGGTGGTCAGTGGGAAGAATGTTCCTTACATTGGTGATCAGTGGGAAGAATGTCCCTTACATTGGTGATCAGTGAGAAGAATGTCCCTTACATTGGTGATCAGTGAGAAGAATGTTCCTTACATTGGTGATCAGTGAGAAGAATGTCCCTTACATTGGTGATCAGTGAGAAGAATGTTCCTTACATTGGTGATCAGTGAGAAGAATGTTCCTTACATTGGTGATCAGTGGGAAGAATGTTCCTTACATTGGTGATCAGTGAGAAGAATGTCCCTTACATTGGTGATCAGTGAGAAGAATGATCCTTACATTGGTGATCAGTGGGAAGAATGTTCCTTACATTGGTGATCAGTGAGAAGAATGTTCCTTACATTGGTGATCAGTGAGAAGAATGTTCCTTACATTGGTGGTCAGTAGGAAAAATGTTCCTTACATTGGTGATCAGTGGGTAGAATGTTCCTTACATTGGTGATCAGTGGGAAGAATGTCCCTTACATTGGTGGTCAGTGGGAAGAATGCCCCTTACATTGGTGGTCAGTGGGAAGAATGACCCTTACATTGCGGGTTAGTCAGAAGAATGCCCTATTAGTGGTCAATGGGAACAATGTTCCTTACATTGGTGGTCAGTAGGAAGAATGTTCCAAATCCAAAATGTTGCTCATGTCACCAGAACAAGGGGTATGGAAAAATCCAGGGGGTGCCTCCAATGAGGTAAAATAAGGCCACTACCTCAGGTGGCACTTGGTGGGGGGCAGTGCTAAGACTGGAGTATCCATACTGGACGCTCCATTCTCAGTGCAGCTTAGTAACGTTGTACCGTATAGCTGGTTGCTTGGATGCTGGTTGTCTCAGCTGCTCAGTGTAATTGGTTGTTATGGTTCAGGTGCGCGCCTGCACCATAACAGCCAATAATGCTGTTTGGCTTAGCCTTCGGAGATGCACCACCACACAGCATTATTAGTTGCCAGGATGCTGTGCCAGCATCCTAGCAATCAAAGGAAGGGTGGTGGCAAAAAAAATGGGGTTGGCTTAGGTGTTAATTGATGGGGGGGGGGGGGTTGTTACTTGTGGTCAGGTACTTGTTGCCATTCCACATTGACCCCGTATCCACCCTTTGACTCACGATAAATGCTTAAGGGTCTCTGCTCAGGCTGTCAAGGTTTGATGAGTTGGAAGCTGCTGACTGGTGAGGGTGCAGGCTGAGGAGAGGTCCGTTCAGACCCAAAGCATAATAGAAGTAGATAGCCCAGGGCCCCCACACACCTAACATGGCTCAAGTGGTTTGCAGGTAAAAAATTATTAGTTAGTTATTATTTCGAGTTTTCTAATCTACAAGTTTACAAACTTACAAAATTTCCGAATTTTCAAACTTACGAATTTACGATTTTTCGAATACACAAATTTTTTTGAATATTCGTTAAACTTGTTTTGTCGAAACTCGTTAAAAAAACCAATGCGGAACGAAACGAATTGCACGTGTCTTTTTACTGTATTAATTTTTACGGAACGTGGAATCCACCTTCCACTTAGTAGCCTTCAGCAGTCGGAGCTTCTTGAGTCATATTATAACCCTTCGGATACGGATGACTTCATAGTCTGAGCGCCCCCCCCCCCCAGTGTAATAGCAATGTAAGCAGGTGTTGTTTTCCACCTCTTTTACGATGGGCTTCTGTGCGGCACAGGCACTCAGCAGACACTGATTCATCATCTCTTGTAAAGTTAAATGACCGTGAGGCTCCTGGAAGCTGAACAGAGGCCTTGCTCTCCATGTGTTGGAGAAGAACGGAGGGGGGGGGGGGCCCATTTCCTCCTGTAATTACCGCCTGGGCTCTCTGTTACAGCTGATCTCCTCCACTGTCCGGTCCTCTCTGGAGGGGGGGGGGGGGGGGGGGGCTCCGGTGACTTCACTTAATACGCAGCTGTGATCCAACCGCCCGGAAGAGTCAGCCGAGCCTAAAAAAACATTACACACGCTTTATTATAACACCAAATCGTTACATGGGCTCCTGCTGACACCTCCGAAAATGTAAATGGATGGGTTGTTGAGTCAGGTCATTGTTGCTCCATGGGCGCAGCTGACACATCACCTCTTCTCCGCGCACATCTCCGTCTCGGGACGCTTAGAGCGAAATATTAATTAGCGGCTTCCCGTGGTGGGGCTCTTTGAGGGTTTTAAGAAAGGGCACTTTCAAAGGTGACCCAACTCTTCATGTAAAAGCAATCTGGGTAATCCGAAATTAGCTATGAAAGCTAAGATTAGACATCTAGGAGTCATACCGGTCTATTATCTAGAAAATGACTTTCCCGCCCGCTCTTGTTGCTCGCAATATACGCGCGCGGCGGAAATCCGGTTACGGCACAGAATAAGTCGCTGGCGTTAAATAGTCAAAATTGTACATTTGTGTGATTTAATTGGTAAAGAACAGTGAAAATAATTTGTCTATTCATACATTAACGGAAGCCCCCGTACCGAGACATCTGACATTGATGGTTGGCTCTCTTACGGCCAATTATGGAGAGAAAGTGAATCTTCTGGAATTTTGTTAGGGTTAAACATTTGCTAGAAAGGTCTTTTTGCTCCACTTGTGCTTCTGAGAGTTCAAAAAGAGAAAGTTGTACATTAAAATACACTCACCGGCCACTTTAATTAGGTCCACCTTGCTAGTAGCGGGTTGGACCCCCTTTGGCCTTCATTCTTCGTGGCATAGATACAACAAGGTGTTGGAAACATTCCTCAGACATTTTGCTCCACCACATATTTTGCTCCACCACATCCCAAAGGTGCTCTATTGGATGAGATGTGGTGAGTGTGGAGGCCATTAGAGGACAGGGACCTCATTGTCCAGTGGTGAGATGATTGGAGCTTTGTGACATGGAGCATTATCCTGCTGGAAGGAGCCATCAGAAGATGGGGACACTGTAGTCATAAAGGGATGGACATGGTCACCAACAATACTCAGGTAGACTGTGGCATTTAAACCATGTTCAATTGGTACTAAGGGGCCCAAAGTGTGCCAACAAAAATATCCCCCCCCACACACACCATTACATCACCACCACCAGCCTGAACCGGTGATACAAGGCATGTGCCAAATTCTGACCCCACCATCTGAATGTCGCAGCTGAAATACAGACTCATCAGACCAGGCAACATTCTTCCAATCTTCTATTGTCCAATTTTGGTGATCCTGTGGCAATTGTAGCCTCAGTTTCCTGTTCTCGGCTGACAGGAGTGGCACCCGGTGTGGTCTTCTGCCTCTGTAGCCCATCTGCTTCAAGGTTGGATGTGTTATGCGTTCAGAGATGGTATTCTGCATACCTTGGGTGTAACGAGTGGTTATTTGAGTTACTGTTGCCTTTCTATCAGCTGGAACCAGTCTGCCCATTCTCCTCTGACCTCTGACAACAAGGAATTTTTCTCCACACAACTGCCGCTCACTGGATATTTTCTCTTTTTTCCCGCCATTCTCTGTAATCCCGAGAGATGGTTGTGTGTGAAAATCCCAGAAATACTCAGACCAGCCCGTCTGGCACCAACAACCATGATACGTTCAAAGTCACTTCAATACCCTTTCTTCCCCATTCTGATGCTCGGTTTGAGCTTCAGCAAGTCGTCTTCACCACATCTAGATGCATAAATGCATCGAGTTGCTGCCATGTGATTGGCTGATTAGCAATTTGTGTTACCAAGCAATTGAACAGGTGTACCTCATAAAGTGGCTGCTGAGTGTATTTCATATTATAGAAAAAGGATCTTTAGGTTTGTGAAGGTCTCCACTGATCCAAGTCATGGTTTATCTACTAATAGTCACGTGCACCTGGACTTGTTCTTAAATGCTGAAGACCTTTCACCACACATCTTTTTCAGTTGTCAGTAAAGGTTCTGCAGTATCCAGGTCATGGTAGGACTAGTAGCAGTTAGTCACATTTTCCACTGATCACCAATGTAAGGAACATTCTTCTCACTGATCACCAATGTAAGGAACATTCTTCTCACTGATCACCAATGTAAGGAACATTCTTCCCACTGATCACCAATGTAAGGACCATTCTTCTCACTGATCACCAATGTAAGGAACATTCTTCCCACTGATCACCAATGTAAGGAACATTCTTCTCACTGATCACCAATGTAAGGAACATTCTTCTCACTGATCACCAATGTAAGGAACATTCTTCTCACTGATCACCAATGTAAGGAACATTCTTCTCACTGATCACCAATGTAAGGAACATTCTTCCCACTGATCACCAATGTAAGGAACATTCTTCTCACTGATCACCAATGTAAGGAACATTCTTCCCACTGATCACCAATGTAAGGAACATTCTTCCCACTGATCACCAATGTAAGGAACATTCTTCCCACTGATCACCAATGTAAGGAACATTCTTCTCACTGATCACCAATGTAAGGAACATTCTTCCCACTGATCACCAATGTAAGGAACATTCTTCCCACTGATCACCAATGTAAGGAACATTCTTCCCACTGATCCCCAATGTAAGGAACATTCTTCTCACTGACCACCAATGTAAGGAACATTCTTCTCACTGACCACCAATGTAAGGAACATTCTTCTCACTGATCACCAATGTAAGGAACATTCTTCCCACTGATCACCAATGTAAGGAACATTCTTCCCACTGATCACCAATGTAAGGAGCATTCTTCTCACTGACCACCAATGTAAGGAACATTCTTCTCACTGACCACCAATGTAAGGAACATTCTTCTCACTGATCACCAATGTAAGGAACATTCTTCTCACTGATCACCAATGTAAGGAACATTCTTCTCACTGATCACCAATGTAAGGAACATTCTTCTCACTGATCACCAATGTAAGGAACATTCTTCTCACTGATCACCAATGTAAGGAACATTCTTCTCACTGATCACCAATAAATTGGTTTTAGTAAGGGCTTCCTTGTGACCCAAAATTTTTTTGGGGCCTCCTCCAGGTTTATAAAGGCAGACCTATATTGTCTTAAAGTGATACTAAACACACACTGTGTAATGTACAATCACCCTTCTATTTCTGTATGGGGATGATGACTCTGTAATTATTTTAATTAAAAAAAAAGTACCTTTTTCCTAATAGATCTCCAGCTGTCACATGACCCAGTTCTCTCCCAGGGAAACATAAGCAGGTGGAGCTTCTAGTCCTCTGCTGCTGGTCACGGGTTCAAAATATAAAATTTAAAAAAAACAGCCTTTTGGAATACAGAGTAAAAATAAATAAATAAATAAATAATTGCAATAAATTGTTTTAAATTGTGATGCAAATATATATTTGAAATCAAATCTTTATAATTTTTTTGAAATGACACGGGGTGGGGTGGATTTTTGCCAGTCGCAGGCTGTGTCACACCCCTCCAGCCTGTGTCTTAGAATAAGAGGGAGGTGAAGCCTCCGTTAATCTCCATGTAATATCTCCCCCCTCCATTGTGTTTAGCTGGTTAGTGGGCATGGAGGAGGAGCAGGAAGGAGGCGGGCTGTCATTGTGTATACTCCCACATGGGTGACTCTATAGTCACATTAGCTGCTCAGATGTGATGGGGAGGAAATGCTCAGCATAGAAACTCACTGATAACTGAACATGTGCAGAGCTGCCAACACTGCTCTGCAAAATCCCCAACTGCAGAGGGGACATGAACAGAAGAGGGCGATAGAGAGCGGCAGGGTAAACCACTTTTTTTGCAGAATACAGAAAAGGAATCTCATAGTGACTGAGTGAGTATGAACAGCATGGAATACATTATTTATTCCTTTATTTATTTATTTTTATGTGGGTTTACTGACACTTTGAATATGTAGGAATTGTAACTCTACAGAGGAAAGTGTGCACGCCAGGAGATTTGACTTTACTAGCTGCTTGACTTGTTCCAGGGCTGCAGCTCAGAATTTTTTGAAGTCAGAGAGAAGCTTCCACTAATTATTGGTTTCCTGTTAGCTTCTCTATAGATCTCATTACATATTTTGAGGAATTATGACCTCGCGGTTTTTAGGATGTATCCTTTTTAGGGATGAAATTGTGATGACGCCATATTTAAATCCGCCGTACAGGAAAAATGCTGCTTCTGATTTGTAGTTCTTATTAACTCTTTAAAATGAGTGCAAGTGCCGCCTGTTCTGTAATCTGCAGCACTGAAAATAATACCCTGGATCTGATTTATATTCATTATATCTTCTATTCTCTTCAGACGCTTGGAGCAGAATGGAATCAAGTCTGTACCCCCCGGAGCATTCTCTCCCTATAAGAAACTGCGCAGGATGTAAGTACCCCATGCTATAACCGAGTTTATAGAAATACAACAGTGTGGCCACTAGATGGCACTCAGGAGCATACCTACTGCCTATTATACTCAGCACCATCTAGTGCCCACAATGTGAAATGGCCACTAGATAAATGCAAGAAATGTTGGAAGATCCCTTCTTAGTGCCCCAGTTAGCTCTATGTAGCATTATTGTTCCCCCTGGTTAACTCTACTTAACATTATTGTTACCCACTAGTTAATTCTACTTAGCCTTATTGTTATTCCCCAGTTAACACTGCTTAATCTGATTGTTACCTCCTAGTTAAATCTATTTAACCTTATTAACCCCCTAGCTAATGGTATGTTACCTATATCCCCTAGTTAATTCTACTTAGCCTTATTGTTCCCCCCCTAGGTAACTCTACTTACCTTATTGTTACCCCCTCGTTAACTAATGTAACCTGATTGTTACCCCCTAGTTAATTCTACTTAGCTTTATTGTTCCCCCTAGGTAAATAACCTTATTGTTACCGCCTAGTTAACTCAACTTAGCCTTATTGTTACCCCCTTGGTAACACTACTTAACTTGATTGTTACCCCCTAGTTAACTCGACTTAACCTTAGTGTTACCCCCTAGTTAACTCTACTTAACCTTATTACTATCCCCTAGTTAATTCTACTTAGCTTTATTGTTTATTGTTATAGGTAAATAATCTTATTGTTACCGCCTAGTTAATTCTACCTAGTCGTATTGCTACCCCCTAGTTCACTTAATTTAATCTGATTGTTAGACCCTAGTTAACTCTGCTAGGCCTAATTGCTACCTCTGAGTTAACTCTACTTAGGCTTATTGTTAGCCCCACGTTAACTCTTCTTAGCCTTATTTCTATCCCCTAATTAACTCTACTTAACCTTATTGTTATCCCCTAGTTAACTAATGTAATCTGATTGTTATCCCCTAGTTAATTTTACTTAGCTTTATTGTTCCCCCTATTTAAATAAACTTATTTTTACCTCCTTGGTAACACTACTTAACTTGATTGTTATCCCCTATTTAACTCTACTTAACTTTGTTGTTAACATCTAGTTAACTCTACTTAACCTTATTGTTATCCCCTAGTTAACTCTACTTAGTCTTATTTTTACCCCCAAATTAACTTATTTTAATCTGATTGTTACCCCCCAGTTAACTCTACTTAACCTTATTTGTATCTACTAGTTAATTCTACTTAGCTTTATTGTTCCCCCTAGTTAAATAATCTTATTGTCACCGCCTAGTTAACTCTACTTTGTCTTAATTCTACCCCCTAGTAAACCCTAATTTATTCTGATTGTTACCCCCTAGTTAACTCTACTTAACCCAATTGTTATCCCTGTGTTAACTCTACTTAACCTTATTTCTACCCCCGAGGTAACTCTACTTAGCCCTATTGCTACCTACTATTTTACTTTAATCTGGATGTTACCCCCTAGTTAACTCTACCTAGCCGTTTTGTTACCCCTTATTTACCTATACTAAACCTCAGCATTTTTTTTCCAGCTGGAACTTGGTGGAACTAAGTTCCACCACCTCAGGTTCTCTGCTCCCTGCTCACCACTATCACGGGTAAACACAGAAGTCTGGCTACTGTGTTTACCAGTGATAGCTTTCCTCCCAATGATTACCACAGATCTGATCTCCTAAACGGCTCCCACTGAGTGCAGGATGGGGACAAGGGAGATGCTGGTTCCCGGGGTGCAATACAGATGCCAATACCTGCACTGGATGATCTCCCTGCAAGTGAGAGAGGAGGAGCCACCTACAGTGTGCAGGGAGGTACTAGAGTCGGCTTGGTGCCTGAACTTAATATAGCAACAAAAGTAAGACATGTAGAAGATGGTGGAGCTTTTAAGAAGGTGGGGGGGAGAAGATGGCGGCAGTGCAGGGGGGGGGTTGCATGCAGAGGTCAGAGCTGAAGAGGGGGTGTAAGTGAGATGTGGATGGTGATGCAGAGGTAAGCAGCTGTGGAAGAAAGCTGAACTCTGTGTAACGCACACCTAAACTCTGCACTCAATATGCAGCGCACCCCTGAACTCTGCACTATGTACGTAGCGCACCCCTGAACTCTGCACATGGCACACCCTGAACTCTGCATTCTGTACCTAATGCACTCCTGGTATTTAATGCCCCTTTAAGACCCTCCCACTGTAAGTGGTTTATGACCACACCCGTTATTTGATGTGGTTTGAAGGGTTTATTGTGGGGGAGGGGGGTTTTGGGGTCTCGTGGTTGAGTTCCTGCACCTGTTTTCTGAAAAATAAAGCCCTGCTTAACCTCATTGTAAATCCTAGTTAACTCTACTTAACCTTATTGTTACCACCCCCCCCCCCCCAGTTAACTCTGCTTAGCCTTATAGTTTCCCCCTATATAACTCCACATAACCTGATTGTTACCCGCTAATTATCTCTACTTAGTCTTAGTGTTACTTATACTGGTCATTACTTCAACTGATTGCATCTCTCACTATTCTAGGACAGTGTATTGGCATCCTACATGGACCCTCGTGGGTGACGTCACGTTGGGTCATTCAGTTGTAAATGCCGCCTGATTAGCTCCTTCATTCACTAATTAGAAATGTCTCAGCTAAAGTTTCCCGAAGTCCCAAGGAGTCAGAGATCCACTTTAATTGCAGATTCTTCAAATGTCACGCCGATGTATATTCTCCTTTCTTATAAGCGCTCATCTCCTGCAGAGAGGACGGCGGGGGGAACAAAGTTAATTGCTTAGCCTGTCAGTCCTCTACCTGTCCTTCAAACTTCTCCTCATTGTTTTTAGCCCAAAAGGCCAATAAGTAATATTGGGAGGCAAGTAACAAGGCATCGAGCAGGTGAGAGAAGCAATGCTGGTTCCCAGGGAGCATCCTAAGGTTGTTGAGTCTAGCTATAAAAATACCTGTATGTCTATACAGTGGGGAAAATAATGATTGGCTCCCCTGCAGATTTTGTAAGTTTGCCCACTTACAAAGAAATGAAGGGTCTATAATTTTTATCATAGATGTATTTTATATAATAGAGACAGAATATCAACCAAAAATCCAGAAAAAAAACACACGATACAAATGTTATAAATGAAGTTGCAGTTCAGTGAGTAAAATAAGTATTTGATCCCCAAGCAAAACATGACTTAGTAGTTGGTGGAGAAACCCTTGTTGGCGATCACAGAGGTCAGACGTTTCTTGTAGTTGGTGATCAGGTTTGCACACATCTCAGGAAGTGTTTTCATCCACTCTTCTTTACAGATCTTCTCTAAATCATTAAGGTTTCTTGGCTGTCTCTTGGCAACTCAAAGTTTCAGCTCCCTCTATAAATTTTCTATAGGATTAAGGTCTGGAGACTGGCTAGGCCACTCCATGACCTTAATGTGCTTCTTTTAGAGCCACTCCTTTGTTGCCTTGGTGGTATGTTTTGGGTCATTGACATGCTGGAAGACCCATCCATGACCCATCTTCAGTGTTCTGGCTGAGGGAAGAAGGTTCTCCTTCAAGATTTTACTATACATGGCCCCGTCCATTGGCTCCTCCAATGTGGCAAAGTCGGCCTGTACCTTTAGCAGAGAAACAGCCCCAAAGCATAATGTTTCCACCTCCGTGCTTGACTGTAGGGATGGTGTTCTTAGGGTCATAATCAGCATTCTTCTTCCTCCAAACACGGTGAGTTAAGTCGGTGCCAAAGTGCTCATGTGTTGCCAATGGTTTGTTTGGTGACTGTGGTCCCAACTGCCTTGAGATCATTCACAAGCTCCTCCTGTGTAGTTCTGGGCTGATCCCTCACTTTTCTCATGACCATCCTCACCCCATGAGACGAAATCTTGCATGGAGCTCCAGACCGAGGGCGATTGATGGTTATTTTGTATTTCTTCCATTTGCGAATAATTGCTCCAACAGTTGTCTCCTTCTCACCAAGCTTCTTGCTGATGGTCTTGTAGTCCATTCCAGCCTTGTGCAGGTCTACAATCTTCTCCCCGACGTCCTCTGACATCTCTTTGGTCTTCCCCATGATGGTGAGGATTGAATGGAAGAGATTCTGTGGACAGGTGTCTTTTATACACATAACGAGTTGTCATTAGGAGCACCTTCTTACATGGACAGGACTAATCTGTGTACCACATGAGCCCCTACTTTAGCCAGTCTGTGGAACCAGAATTATTGTTGGTTGGTAGGGGATCAAATACTTATTCTACTCACTGAACTGCAACTCCATTTATAACATTTGTATCATGCGTTTTTTCCTGATTTTTGGTTGATATTCTGTCTCTATCATATAAAATACACCTATGATAAAAGTTATAGACCCCTCATTTCTTTGTAAGTGGGCAAACTTACACAATCTGCAGCAGTTCCAATCATTATTTTCCCCCCACTGTAACGTGATTGCATTTCTGTGTGTCGCAAGTCGCATCCTCAGTCGCACCAGTGTGAACTGGGGCTCAATGTAGGTGGAGTTTTCAGAATTTCCATTTGAACAAAAATCTAACAGTGTGCGGCATTTATAGGGCATTTTATGTATCATTTACTATGATGTCTTACCATTGGGTACGCGTATTGGCCAGGAGCTCGTTGTTAGGTCATCGGCCGCGACTGCACATGACATGAGTTAATCTGCTGCATCCATTTCATCTCGTTTTCTCTATTATTTTTTTCCAGAGACCTCAGCAACAACCAGATCTCGGAGATTGCCCCCGACGCGTTCCATGGCCTCCGCTCACTTAATTCCCTGTAAGTCGAATTTAGAACTGGGGGGGGGGCTACCAAACCAAATGAAATTACCGGGCCAGGCCTATCTGGAATGCATGATCTCATGTCGCCTGCCTCTCTCTTATGTAATGCAGATTTTAATGTAATTTCTACTTCAGAATTACATTTACGGCCGCGGTATTAAAACGCGGCACATTTTTACACTGGGAGAATAAATATCTCCTATCATACGGCGGTGGCATAAAGCCATTTACTCAGGAGAGGCCCTTTAATACCGTGATGTCTGGGATGGCTGCACCGGAAAATGTGAATTTTAATGCGGTTCGCTTTCTGCGGCCTGGAAATTGATGAGATTCGGCAGCTTTTCCCTTTCATGTTAATTAGGACGTCATGCGGAGAAGACGTAATTAAAAAAGTCCAGGAAAATGCTCCGTGATTTACAAACCTGTGAAATAGATTTGAGGAAGTGCCTTATCTTGATTGGCGGTAATGGGACTGCTTTATTACCGCCGCGGCGTAAGTGAAGACTTGTGCTAAAGCTGATTATTAACGTTATTGAAAAATTGATACGTTCAATTAATTTCACGTGCGGCAATGTGTCTTGTTCCTGAAAGAGCTTATGGCACTTGCCTCCCAGTGCCGTAGCGCAGAGCGCTCTGCATCGAGAGAATTAAGGCTGGACTCCAGCCAAAATGGCTAAATACACTGATTAAATGTAAATATATATACAGTATATATATATAAGGAATGGTGGGAAAAACTTGCGCTAACGAGCAAAACGTGATAAAGGTTAAATTCACAAAGATGCAGCTGCAAAAAAAACTCCAAATATCCATGAAGTAATAAACATATAAATAAAGATTTGTGCGCTAGCAATAATATGATTGGGAGAATGTCTAGGAGACACAATTGATATATGAATCCCAGCTGAAATACTAATAACAGGTGCGTGAAATCCTCTCTCAGAAATCCAAAAAAAATATTTATATATTCTGAAAATAACTTATGAATAATCACACATCCAAAAAACACCTATAATCAGTCCATAAATGAATTAAGCAGAAAATTAGAAGAAAGAAAAAAGTCCGTTTGGTGTATCTCATCACAAGATCAGGAGAATAGTGAGCTGTACAAAGTATTTCCAAATACACATTGATTGCAGAAGGAGTAATAGATGTACCCTTACCCCAATCGTTGGACCTCCTCTATGGCAAGGTCATATGGGCTTGCAGATATAACCCTCTGCAGGGACAGGTGAGATGTTGATGTCTGGGTCCTGTCAGCGTGCACCACCGACTCCGATCTGATCCGGCTGGTCCAACTGCTCCAACATCAGAGGGGGGACTCAGGGGTGGGAAAGTCCATATTCAAGAAAAAACAAGGGGAAAACTCCAATAGTGTAATAACGTTGATGATTTATTGGTTAAAATAAACCACAGATGTACATATAAAAAGTTCCAATATGGGAAAAATTTCATCTAAAAAAGCCGGCTTAAAACAAAGGCTGAACGCCCGTGCAGACAAGAAAAACAAGAACACGTGATGGCAAGCACTGCGAGGCCACGCCCTACATGTTTCGTCATACGTGACGTCTTCTACGGGGCACGGGCAACGCAATGAACCATCACCTTATATATAAACATACAGAGTGTAACCACCCCCCCGTCTCCGCCCATGTCCGTCATTCTACAGGGCATGTGCAGAGATTCGACCATGCCGTCATTCGAGACCGCCTTCCAGGCGGGACGTAAACAGAAAAACAAAACGAAAAACCACATAAAACGAAATTACAACCAAGCCTCATTTCGGCACCAGCCCGTCATACGACCGGGCATGCGCAAGGATATACCAAGCCTCGGTCTGGCTGTCATTGAAAGCCTCCTATAGAGGCGGGCCATGATTAAAAAACCGGAAAGACCCGAGCGTGTACCCTGGATTGAAAAGTGGAAAGGACCATCCATGGCACGCCGTGAGCTTCCGGTATCTAATAAGTAAAAAACGGATTTAAAAACCTGACATCACTATTAAAGTTAAAAATAGGAGGCTTTCAATGACAGCCAGACCGAGGCTTGGTATATCCTTGCGCATGCCCGGTCGTATGACGGGCTGGCGCCGAAATGAGGCTTGGTTGTAATTTCGTTTTATGTGGTTTTTCGTTTTGTTTTTCTGTTTACGTCCCGCCTGGAAGGCGGTCTCCAATGACGGCATGGTCGAATCTCTGCACATGCCCTGTCGAATGACGGACATGGGCGGAGACGGGGCGTGGTTACACTCTGTATGTTTATATATAAGGTGATGGTTCATTGCGTCGCCCGTGCCCCGTAGAAGACGTCACGTATGACGAAACATGTAGGGCGTGGCCTCGCAGTGCTTGCCATCACGTGTTCTTGTTTTTCTTGTCTGCACGGGCGTTCAGCCTTTGTTTTAAGCCGGCTTTTTTAGATTAAATTTTTCCCATATTGGAACTTTTTATATGTACATCTGTGGTTTATTTTAACCAATAAATCATCAACGTTATTACACTATTGTTTACACCCTTGTTTTTTCTTGAATATGGACTTTCCCACCCCTGAGTCCCCCCTCTGATGTTGGAGCAGTTGGACCAGCCGGATCAGATCGGAGTCGGTGGTGCACGCTGACAGGACCCGGACATCAACATCTCACCTGTCCCTGCAGAGGGTTATATCTGCAAGCCCATATGACCTTGCCATAGAGAAGGTCCAACGATTGGGGTAAGGGTACATCTATTACTCCTTCTGCAATCAATGTGTATTTGGAAATACTTTGTACAGCTCACTATTCTCCTGATCTTGTGATGAGATACACCAAACTGACTTTTTTCTTTCTTCTAATTTTCTGCTTAATTCATTTATGGACTGATTATAGGTGTTTTTTGGATGTGTGATTATTCATAAGTTATTTTCAGAATATATAAATATTTTTTTTGGATTTCTGAGAGAGGATTTCACGCACCTGTTATTAGTATATATATATATATATATATATATATATATATATATATATATATATATATATATATATATATACTTTATATATAGGTTTTTTTCTGAGAGAGGGGCATGTACTCCTTGTTTCGCCAGAGTCACCCCTTGTCTCCACCCCCTACCTACCTCCGAGGACCATATCTTTTTTCTTATCCCTACCCACCTCCGGAGCACTATCACTTTTTCCTGCCCCCTACCCATTCATGTGCGTTATTTCTTGTCTCCATCCTCTATCCACCTCTGAGCACCATCTCTTGTCTCCGCGCCCTACCAATCTCCAAGCACTATCTCTTGTCTCCACCCCCTACCCACCTCTGAGCACCATCTCTTGTCTCTGCTGCCTACCTACCTCAGAGCATTATCTCTTGTCTCTGCTCCCTACCCACCTCTGAGCACCATCTCTTGTCTCCGCCCCCTACTCACCTCCGAGCACCATCTCTTGTGTCTGCTCCCTACCCACCTCTGAGCACCATCTCTTGTCTCCTCCCCCTACTCACCTCTGAGCACCATCTCTTGTCTCTGCTTCCTACCCACCTCTGAGCACCATCTCTTGTCTCCGCCCCCTACCCACCTCCGAGCACCATCTCTTGTCTCCTCCCCTACTCACCTCTGAGCGCTATCTCTTGTCTCCGCTCCTTACCCACCTCTGAGCACCATCTCCTGTCTCCACTCCCTATTTACCTCTGAGCACCATCTCTTGTCTCTTCCCCCTACCCACCTCTGAGCACTTTCTTATGTCTCCGCTCCCTATCCACCTCTGAGCACCATCTCTTTTCTGTGGCGCCCTACCCATCTCCGAGCACTATCTCTTGTCTCCACCCCCTACCTACCTCTGATCACCATATCTTGTCTCTGCTCCCTACCCACCTCCGAGAACCATCTCTTGTCTCTGCTTCCTACCCGGCTCCGAGAGCTATCTCCTTGTCTTTGCCACCTACCCACCTACCTACCTCCAAGCAATATCTCTTGTCTCTGCCCCTACCCATCAACGAGCACCACCTCTTGTCTCTGCGCCCTACCAATCTCCAAGCACCATCTCTTGTCTCTGCTCCCTACCCACATCTGAGCACCATCTCTTGTCTATGCCCCCTACCCATCAATGAGCACTATCTCTTGTCTCTGCTCCCTACCCACCTCAGAGCACCATCTCTTGTCTCTGCCCTCTACCCATCAACGAGCACTATCTCTTGTCTCTGCTCCCTACCCACATCTGAGCACCATCTCTTGTCTCTGCCCCCTACCCAACTCCCACTACTGCCCCATCTACAGAATACAAAACTAAGTATAATTGTGGTGTTAAGTAATTTGTATGGAATTTGTTAATGATAACAAGAAAGGCAGTAAAATAGATCCCCTGCACTATTTCTTGTCTCCACCCCCTACCCAGCTCCAAACACCATCACTTGTCTCCACCCCCTACCCACCTCTGAGCACTATCTCTTTTCTCCACCCCCTATGCATTTCTGAGCACCGTCCTTGTCTTTGCTTCCTACTAACCTCTGAGCACTATCCCTTCTCTCTGCACCCTACCCATCTCCGAACACCATCTCTCGTCTCTGCTACCTACCCATCTCCGAGCACCATCTCTTGTCTCCATCCCCTAACTATCTCCGAGCACCATCTCTTGTCTCCACCCCTACCTATCTCCGAGAACCATCTCTTGTGTCTGCCCCCTACCCACCTCCGAGCACCATCTCTTATCTCCACTCGCTACCCAACTTCCACTACTGCCCCATCTACAGAATATAAAATTAAGTATAATTGTGGTGTTAAGTAATGTGTATGGAAGTAACAAGAAAGGCAATAAAATAGATCCCCTGCACCAAGCAACATTAGACCTACACCCAGCAACAATAATTGCCCCCTAGCAACAATAGATGTGGCACATCTGTGGGATGTATATAACCTACTACAGCAACACTGACATTTACCAAAGCAAAAGATGCTGTTCAGATTGGTGGCAATTGACGGCTTCAAATGGTATGGGGTTCCTCGTAAAAATACAGAGCAGGCCCTTATCCTTGATGAGTATTTGGTATGGATGTCCAAGAGGACCCCCACAAAAAAGAAAACAAAAAAAAACAAAACAAATTGTCATGGATCTGATGTGAATTTTAGGAGGAACTCACCAAAAAAAGACAAGAAAAAGTGTGGGGTCCCCTTGCCAAAAAAAAAAAAAAGGTCCATATCCAACCATGCAGGCTGACAGGCCAGGGAGGGGTGAGGGGGTGAGCATGTAGAGTCATACCAAGCCATTTGCCCTTAACATGGGAGGGGTAACTTACCTGGCAAAGCAACTTGTCCCCAATTTGATGAGCCCCCTCTCGAGCCGGCGATGTGCATGGGAGCCTCGGCTGTCCTGGGTCTCTATCTCCTCATTGGCTGAGACAGCAGTGAAAGACATTGGCTCTCTCTGCTGCCACTCACAGCCAGTGAGCCAATAGGGAGAGAGCAGGGGGATGGGGCCAAGCCACAGCTCTTAATGTCTTATGGACACATAAAGCAGGGCTCAGGAGCAAGCACGCACCAGTGCTCCCATAGCAAGCGGCTTGTTATTGGGGGCACTGGTCAAGGGAGAGGCGCCAGGAGCGCCGGTGGGGGGCCCGAGAAGAGGAGGATCAGGGCTTCTCTGTGTAAATCCATTGCAGTGAGCAGGTAAGTATGACAAAGAAAAGTTAACCTTTCTTTGTTTTTTCATCCTTTCAATCTTCAGACGTAAAATTATTTTTTTAAACATTTGTACAAAAAAATGCATAAAAAATCTCTGGTAGCGAAAGGGTTATAGCTGGTCGAGAATAATCAGCTGTGTTCTGTCACATCATTATACGTTCCTTCCCAAACAATCCTTTCATGTCCTGTTGAGTAGACCCCAACTGACCCTATGACTACGTCCCAGTGGGCAGGACGAAACACGCCGCAGGGGGTAGTTTGGCAGAGACATGTAGGCTGAGGCCCGCTCCTTACGTTTGCGTTACACAGACTGGTCGGGTGAGCGGAATTTTCTTCCATTCAGGGACAAAAGGAATCTAGAATTGACGGTCTCCATGTTGGATATTCATGAAAGGTGTCCATCGGTGTCAGATTTCGAAGCAGGCTCCTACTGTGTCTCAGGTTAGCAGAGATCATTAATTATCATCATGACCACTTCAGCAGAGTTGAAAAATTATTTCTAATATGTATATTTACATCTTCACACATGGCGCATTAATTAGCGGAGCTAAAAATAGCCGGCGCCTGGAAGGCTCACACCAGTATTAATAGACTCTCCCTCGGTGTCTGTTATATTCCATTCAGAAGGTATCACAGATTGAAAGTAATTATCATTTACCAGCATGGGCACCCATGACCATTAAATAATTTGTTAACCTTTTCCTTATTCAGAGAAATAATTATGGCCTGATTATAGAAATCGCTGTAATTCGGATCTTTTGTGCATCCAGTCTGCAGAGTTCCAATTTGTGATAACAGATGAATTGAAAAATTAGCAAAAAAAAAATCTCTTTCTGCATAACGACGAGCTAATAGGAAAACAGTTCTATGTTATGTTCTACATTTAGGAGAATAACAGATGTATTAATTGCATCATTTGTAACTTATACATATTCATATTAGCTAACAAGATTTGCACAAGGCGTCTTTTGTAGCATGTTCCCAACCCTAGACCGCGCGAGGAACCCGGCTGAGCATTTCCCAACCATTTTTTTCAGTTGAAGCGCCCTTTAAAGGTTGTGCAAAATCTCAAGGCACCCCAGTCTACAATGTAAAAAAAAAATGGAAATGGTACTTATCTATGGAAAACTTGCGCACAACCCCCCCCCTATACATGAGAGCCCCCATCCTATCAGAGTACCCCCATGACAGAGTCCCCCATCACATCAGAATCCCCTCTTAGCATCAGAGGCCCCTATCACATCAAAGTTCTCCCTATACATCATATATTAACTTCATATAAGAGGTCCCTCCATCACATCAGAGGTCCTCCCATCACATCAGAGGTCCTCCCATCACATCAGAGGTCCCCCATCACATCAGAGGTCCCCCCATCACATCAGAGGTCCCCCCATTACATCAGAGGTCCTCCCATCACATCAGAGGTCCCCCCATCACATCAGAGGTCCCCCCATTACATCAGAGGTCCTCCCATCACATCAGAGGTCCCCTCATAACATCAGAGGTCCCCTCATCACATCAGAGGTCCCCATCACATCAAAGGTCCCCCTCATCACATCAGAGGTTCCCCTAATCACATTACAACTCCCCTCATCACATCAGAGGTCCCCCATCACATCAGAGGACCCCCCTATCACACAAGAGGTCCCCCTTATCACATCAGAGGTCCCCCTCATCACATCTGAGGTCCTCCCATCACATCAGAGGTCCCTTCATCACATCAGAGGTCCCCTCATCACATCAGAGGTCCCCATCACATCAAAGGTCCCCCTCATCACATCAGAGGTCCTCCCATCACATCAGAGGTCCCCTCATAACATCAGAGGTCCCCTCATCACATCAGAGGTCCCCATCACATCAAAGGTCCCCCTCATCACATCAGAGGTTCCCCTAATCACATTACAACTCCCCTCATCACATCAGAGGTCCCCCATCACATCAGAGGACCCCCCTATCACACAAGAGGTCCCCCTTATCACATCAGAGGTCCCCCTCATCACATCTGAGGTCCTCCCATCACATCAGAGGTCCCTTCATCACATCAGAGGTCCCCTCATCACTTCAGAGGTCCCCTCATCACATAAGAGGTCCCCTCATCACATCTGAGATCCTCCCATCACATCAGAGGTCCCCTCATCACATCAGAGGTCCCCTCATTACATCAGAGGTCCCCTCATAACATCAGAGGCCCCCCTCATCACATCAGAGGTCCCCCTCATCACATCAGAGGTCCCCTCATCACATCAGAGGTCCCCCTCATCACATCAGAGGTCCCCCTCATCACATCAGAGGTCCCCCTCATCACATCAGAGGTCCCCTCATCACATCAGAGGTCCCCATCACATCAGAGGCCCCCATCACATCAGAGGTCCCCATCACATCAGAGGTCCCCTCATCACATCAGAGGTCCCCATCACATCAGAGGTCCCCATCACATCAGAGGTCCCCTCATCACATCAGAGGTCCCCCTCATCACATCAGAGGTTCCCCTGATCACATTACAAGTCCCCTCATCACATCAGAGGTCCCCCATCACATCAGAGGTCCCCCCTATCACACAAGAGGTCCCCCGCATCACATCAGAGCCCCCCCCCCCATCACATCAGAGGTCCCCCCTATCACACAAGAGGTCCCCCTCATCACATCAGAGGTTCCCCTCATCACATCATAGGTCTCCTCATCACATCAGAAGTCCTCCCATCACATCAGAGGCCCCCCTCATCACATCAGAGGTCTCCCCATCACACCAAATGTCCCCTATTACAGCAGAGGTCCCCCCATCCCATCAGAGCCCCCCCCCCCAATAACATTAGAAGTCCTCTTATCACATTAGAGGTCTCACATCACATCAGAGGTCTTCTCATCGCATAAGAGGTCCCCCCATCACATCAGAGGTCCCCCCATCACATCAGAGGTCCCCCTCATCACATCAGAGGTCCCCCTCATCACATCAGAGGCCCCCCTAATCACATTACAAGTCCCCTCATCACATCAGAGGCCCTCCCATCACATCAGAAGTCCCCCTCATCACATCAGATGTCCCCTCATCGCATCAGAGGTCCCCCCATTACATCAGAGGTCCCCTCATCACATCAGAGGCCCCCCATCACATCAGAGCCCCCCATAACATTAAAAGTCCCCTCATCCCATCACATCAGAAGCCCCCTCATCACATCAGGGTTCCCCTAATCACATCAGAGGCCTCCTCATAACATTAAAGCCCTCCTTCACATCAGAGGTCCCTCCATCACATCAGATGCCCCCTGTCACCACAGAGTATCCCCATCACAGAGTCAGAGTCCACCCTTTATATCATAACCCCCTATACATGAGAGCCCCCCATAACAACAGAGCATCTCCATGACAGAGTTTCCCATCACATCAGAGTCCTCTCTTCATGTCAGAGTCTCTCCCATTACATCAAAGATCCCCCTTTACATCTAAGGCCCCCCATAACCACAGAGTATCCACATCGTAGAGTCAGGGGTTACCCTTCACGTTAGAGTCCCTCTATACATGAGCCTCCCATAACATCAGAGTATCCCCATGAAAGAGTCCTCTCTTCATGCCAGAGGCCCCCCAAGCCATTAGATCAAAGTCCCCCTTATACATGAGAGGCCCCCAATCACCACAGTGTATTCCCATCACCGAGTCAGAGGACTCCCATCACATCAAAGTACCCTCTGTACACAAGAGCACTCCACCACATCAAAGTACCCTATCACATCCTCCCGTCCATCTCTGATCCAGGGCAAACTGGGTCTCATGCTCGTGATACTACGAGGGAACCCAAGTGGCACCTCGGTTGGTAAACACTGGACTAAAGGACCAGAAAAGAGGTCAAATAAATTAAATAAAGCAATTAATCCCGAACTGGGACCTTGGTAAGCTGAATGCTAACTTCTCATCTCTCAGGGACTTCAGTGGAGAGATTCTGTCCCATAATCCTCTGATCCACCCAACAACACACAACCATTGTAAAGCCAAGTGTTATACATTGTAATAAGCACGTAGTTAGCAGCTCAGATTCACCACCATGTGCTACTTGTCCAAACCACTTTATTCTTTATGGATAAATAACATTTGCCCTGTAGAGAAAATAACCAGGTAACATTCAATTGTTGCCCCTATTTGCATAGAATCAATGTACATATAGTTACAGAGGATGAAGATAGGCAATTAAACCTTGTGTGTCAAATATTAATCTGGTGCAGAGTTGGACTTTGTTGTACACAGCCCTTCAATCTATAATAGCTGCCATTTTAGTTATATGGATGACCAGTGGCAGTTGCTAGTGGTACAGTATCTCACAAAAGTAAGTACACCCCTCACATTTCTGTAAATCTTTTCTTGTATCTTTTCATGTGACAACACTGAAGAAATGACACTTTACTACAATGTAAAGTAGTGAGTGTACAGCTTGTATAACAGTGTAAATTTGCTGTCCCCTCAAAATAACTCAACACACAGCCATTAATGTCTAAACCGCTGGCAACAAAAGTCAGTACACCCCTAAGTGAAAATGTCCAACTTGGGCCCAATTAGCCATTTTCCCTCCCCGGTGTCATGTGAATCGTTAGTGTTACAAGGTCTCAGGTGTGAATGGGGAGCAGGTGTGTTAAATTTGGTGTTATCGCTCTCACTCTCTCATACTGGTCACTGAAAGTTCAACATGGAACCTCATGGCAAAGAACTCTCTGAGGATCTGAGAAAAAGAATAGTTGCTCTACATAAAGATGGCCTAGGCTATAAGAAGATTGCCAAGACCCTAAAAACTGAGCTGCAGCACGGTGGCCAAGACCATACAGCGGTATAACAGGACAGGTTCCACTCAGAACAGGCCTCGTCATGGTCAACCAAAGCAGTTGAGGTCACGTGCTCAGCGTCATATCCAGAGGTTGTCTTTGGGAAATAGATGAGTGTATGAGTGCTGCCAGCATTGCTGCAGAGGATGAAGGGGTGGGGGTGGGGGGTGAGCCTGTCAGTGCTCAGACCATACGCCGCACACTGCATCGAATTGGTCTGCATGGCTGTCATCCCAGAAGTAAGACTCTTCTAAAGATGATGCACAAGAAAGTCCGCAGTTTGCTTGAGACAAGCAGACTAAGGACATGGATTACTGGAACCATGTCCTGTGGTCTGATGAGACCAAGATAAACGTATTTGGTTCAGATGGTGACAAGCGTGTGTGGGGGCAACCAGGTGAGGAGGACAAAGACAAGTGTGTCTTGTCTAGTCAAGCATGGTGGTGGGAGTGTCATGGTCTGGGGCTGCATGAGTGCTGCCGGCACTGGGGAGCTACAGATCATTGAGGGAACCATGAATGCCAACATGTACTGTGACCTACTGAAGCAGAGCATGATCCCCTCCCTTCAGAGACTGGACCGCAGGGCAGTATTCCAACATGATAACCACCCCAAACACACCTCCAAGACCACCACTGCCTTGCTAAAGAAGCTGAGGGTAAAGGTGATGGACTGGCCAGGCATGTCTCCAGACCTAAACCCTATTGATCATCTGTGGGACATCCTCAAACGGAAGGTGGAGGAGCCTAAGGTCTCTAACATCCACCAGCTCTGTGATGTCATCATGGAGGAGGGGAAGAGGACTCCAGTGACAACCTGTAAAGCTCTGGTGAACTCCATGCCCAAGAGGGTTAAGGCAGTGCTGGAAAATAATGGTGGCCACACAAAATATTGACACTTTGGGCCCAATTTGGACATTTTCACTTAGGGGTGTACTCACTTTTGTTGCCAGCGGTTTAGACATTAATGGCTGTGTGTTGAGTTATTTTGAGGGGACAGCAAATTTACACTGTTATACAAGCTGTACACTCCCTACTTTACATTGTAGCAAAGTGTCATTTCTTCAGTGTTGTCACATGAAAAGATAGAAGAAAAGATTTACAAAAATGTGAGGAGTGTACTTACTTTTGTGCAATACTGTATATAATGGGAATCCTGGGAAGGAAGTCAGATGCCTGTTGAAAAATATGAGGGGGTCTTCAAAAAGTTTTTTCACTTTTATATATTTGATAGAGTTAAAAAAAAAATGTGTGGAAACTTTTTGAAGAGCCCCCGTTTATCTTCCTTCATCTGAACTTCCTTAGCAGCTTCACTCTGTATGAATAAAATGTCATTTCAAAATGGCACCGGGTCCCCAATGGCAGCGGCAGCCGGCTCATGATGCACAAACATGGAACTACCCGAAACGCTTATATTAGCTTCATTGCCGTTGTAACGCTTGTTTTCTTCTACAGGATTTTATATGGAAACAAGATTACGGACCTTCCCCGAGGGGTCTTCAGTGGTCTCCATGCATTGCAGCTTCTGTAAGTAAGGGTTTATTTTTATCTTACCTTTTCATATCTCTCTACCCATAGTCCTCTGCTGTGCATGCGGGGTTAGGGTGGTGGTGGAGGATTGTGTTGGAGGAAGACGGCCTTGGGAGAAATACGTGGGCGTCCGCGGCTCAACTCCTTCTGAAAAGGCTATTTGTCTGTTCACTTTGACTTTAATACTTTTAAGTAAAAAAAAAAAAGAAAAGAAACAATCATGCGAAAAGTGAAGCGTGATCTGTATGTTGGATCTGGGGGGTTGGTGATTTACTATGGAATAAACAGGACAGACAGACGGCATTTTCTGAAGAAGAGGTCAATACTGGTGGCCTTTGTATTTCTTTTTTATTTATCTATTCTTTTTTTTATGATTTATTTGTCCTTTAACCCCCTTTTTTTAGGGTGGATTTGTATCACTTTTCATCAAAAGGCTAATAAGTGTATCTCTCAGCTTCCAGTGAGGAACTTATTGTTAGGTGTTCCAAAATTAAGAGGACTTTTTTTTCCTCATTTGACGGTGGCCGGGCTTCACTGTCACAAAACGTACATTGTGCCAAGCTGGACCAATGTAACTATGCAATACAGAGAATTCCTGGATTTCAGCTTTAACATCGTAGATAGTTCAGGGCTTTGGAATTCAGTTCCACCACCTCTGGCTCAGGCCCTCCGCTCCCTGCTCACCACTATCACTTATAAACACAGAATTTCCGGCTTCTGTGTTTACAAGTCACAGCTTGTCTCCAGTGGTGGCTGGTGGGTTCTTCTTTTGGGCGGGCGGCAAACAAACAACAACCTCTCCCCCCCCCCCCCCCCGGTGGCGCCGCGGCAATGAAACAGAACACTGCTCATGTGGCGGGGCTGTGGTGTCCTCTGCTGGAGTGGGGGCAGCGGCCGAGGGGGCTCCGGTGTCCGCTCTTCCTGCTTCCTCCGCCGCGTGTCTCCTCTTTTCCGCCAAAGCGCTAGGCATCCAATAGGATCACCTGGCGCTTTGGCCAATTGGGAAGCAGGTCCAGCAGACCTGCCTCCTGATTGGCGGGGAGGAACTTTAGTGTGATAATAGTGAAAATTAATTTGTTTATCGTCACACAACTGGATGGGCTCGGAGCCTCTGGCTCTAATCAGGTGCTTAAACCCCCACCCCCCTCCCCTACATTGGAATCCATGGTCCGGCGCAACTGATATGTAGATCAGTGGGACGGAACGCATGGGTAGGGGATGCAGGGCGCCCGTGTGCCCTCCATGGACGGGCCGCCGCTGCTTGTCTCCCAAAGGCTTCCAGAGATCTGAGCAGGATGGGGACAAGGAAGATGCAGGTGCCCGGGGGGCAGTGCAGAACCGGACCCTCCAACTGGACGATCTCCCTGCAAGTGAGGGAGGCGGCGCCACCTACAGTGTGCGGGAAGGTACTAGAGCCAGCTGGGAGCTTCAGCTTAATACAGCAACATAAATAAGACATGTGGAAGATGGTGGAGCTTTTAAGGAGAGAGGGAGAAGATAGGGGCAGTGGAAGAGGGGTTGCATGCAAAGGCCAGAGCTGAAGAGGGGTGAAAGTGAGATAAGGATGGGGGATGCAGAGGTAAGCAGCTGTGGAAGAAGGCTGAACTCTGTACTCTGTGTATAGGGCACCCCTGAACTCTGCACTCTGTATGCAGCGCACCCCCAAACTCTGCACATAGCGCACCCCTGAACTCTGCACTCTGTATGCAGCACACCCCCAAACTCTGCACATAGTGCACCCCTGAACTCTGCCCTCTGTATGAAGCACACCCCCAAACTGTGCACATAGCGCACCCCTGAACTTTGCACTCCGTGTAGTGCACCTCTGAACTCTGCACTCTGTATGCAGCACACCCCTAAACCCTGCACATAGGGCTCCCCTGAACTCTGCACTTTTTATGCAGCGCACCCCCAAACTCTGCACATAGCGCACCCCTGAACTCTACACTCTGTATGCAGCATACCCCCTTACTCTGCACATAGCGCACCCCTGAACTTTGCACTCTGTTTAGTGCATCCCTGAACTCTGCACTCTGTATGCAGCGCACCCCCAAACTCTGCACATAGCGCACCCCTGAACTTTGCACTCTGTATGCAGCACACCCCCAAAATCTGCACATAGCGCACCCCTGAACTTTTCACTCTGTTTAGTGCACCCCTGAACTCTGCACTCTGTATGCAGCGCACCCGCAAACTCTGCACATAGCGCACCCCTGAACTTTGCACTCTGTTTAGTGCACCCCTGAACTCTTCACTCTGTATGCAGCGCACCCGCAAACTCTGCACATAGCGCACCCCTGAACTTTGCACTCTGTGTGTCTGCGCTGACCGGAGTGTTCTGGCGGGGTGCCGTCCCCCTGTCAGAACACAATAGCACAGCAGGGGAGAACGCTGTACTAACATCGGATTGTTAGTAAAGCGGCTCCGATCTGAACGGAAAAAAAAAAACAGTGGTGTGTACTAGGCTTTAGACAACTACAGCCAGCCCTCTGGATGGTTGGCAACCCTGGTGATTAGGGTGCGCCCAGGCACACCCAGCCTGTGCGCAGGCATGTGCACTTCGATGGTTGTGGTACTCGGGTACTTGGGGAGCCACAGTCCAGTTTGAATAATGTGTCAGGTGGCCTGAAACCAGGACACATGATTCAAAACCCGGACTGTGGTGAATCCTGACAGGGTGCCAACTCTATCTTCAAAGCAAACCCCCTATCTTCAAAGTGATTGGCAGCAAGTAAACACGACTACAATCATGGGTTGCCGATACTGGATCACCGTTGGATCTTACAGAAATTTGACCCTTGGCCAGTCAAAGCCTTACTCATGTAGTACATTGAGTCAGATAGTGGACTTTATATCGGCCATCTCTCTGTTCCAGGGAAGTCGGTAAAGGGGCCAATTGGTTGCTTACAGTGAACTCAACCGCTCACTCTTTGTTATACAATGATAAAAGAGAGTCATTCTTGAAGGACATCTGCCAGGCCTTGCATAGGCTTCAAAGTCACTCTCAGAGCGGAAATGTCACGTACTCAAGTCTCTTCAGAGAAGATTCATTAAGTATGTGTTACTTGAATAACACGCAGAGTATTGATTGATTACCTTAGCACCAACATTGGGCTAATAGAAGCTGATTTAACCTAAGTTGAGATCAATGTAGTCATCATGACCGTGCTTGTAAACTTCATCCTGGTGGTTTACGCTCAACATCTTCTCTCTCTCTCAGACTTCTAAATGCCAACAAAATTAACTGCATCCGGGCCGACACCTTCCAGGACCTGCAGAACCTCTCCCTGCTGTCCCTCTATGACAACAAGATTCAGAGTTTAGCCAAAGGAACCTTCTCTTCTCTGCGTGCCATCCAGACCTTGTGAGTAGAACCGCTATAGATAATGGGCCACAGTGGTAACGGTTGGGTGGTACCGCCCTTGTTGTGTAATCCCGTCCAACCAAAATCTGTCCATTGTTCAGGCATTTAGCTCAAAACCCTTTCATCTGCGACTGTAACCTGAAGTGGTTGGCGGACTTTCTGAGAACGAATCCGATAGAGACCAGCGGGGCCCGGTGTGCCAGCCCCCGACGACTTGCCAACAAACGCATCGGGCAAATCAAAAGCAAAAAGTTCAGATGTTCAGGTAAAAAAAATTTTTTTCAAGTAATACTAAACACACACTGTTTCATTTACATTCTCCCTTCTATTTCTGTATGTGGATGACAGCACTGTGATTATTTCAATTTCGAAAATACCCCCTCATCTAGCACACCTATGCCTCCAATACCCCCCATCTAGCACACCTATGCCTCCAATACCCCCCATCTAGCACACCTATGCCTCCAATACCCCCCATCTAGCACACCTATGCCTCCAATACCCCCCATCTAGCACACCTATGCCTCCAATACCCCTTATCTAGCACACCTATGCCTCCAATACCCCTTATCTAGCACACCTATGCCTCCAATACCCCCCATCTAGCACATCTATGCCTCCAATACCCCTTATCTAGCACACATATGTCTCCAATACCCTCATCTAGTACACCTATGCCTCCAATACCCCCCATCTAGTACACCTATGCCTCCAATACCCCTCATCTAGCACACCTATGCCTCCAACACCCCCCCCCCCCCCATCTAGTACACCTATGCCTCCAATACCCCCCATCTAGTACACCTATGCCTCCAATACCCCCCATCTAGTACACCTATGCCTCCAATACCCCTCATCTAGCACACCTATGCCTCCAATACCCCCATCTAGCACACCTATGCCTCCAATACGCCTCATCTAGTACACCTATGCCTCCAATACCCCCATCTAGCACACCTATGCCTCCAATACCCCCCCATCTAGCACACCTATGCCTCCAATACCCCCCATCTAGCACACCTATGCCTCCAATACCCCCCATCTAGCACACCTATGCCTCCAATACCCCCATCTAGTACATCTATGCCTCCAATACCCCCATCTAGTACACCTATGCCTCCAATACCCCCATCTAGTACACCTATGCCTCCAATACCCCCATCTAGCACACCTATGCCTCCAATACCCCTTATCTAGCACACCTATGCCTCCAATACCCCTTATCTAGCACACCTATGCCTCCAATACCCCCCATCTAGCACACCTATGCCTCCAATACCCCCATCTAGTACATCTATGCCTCCAATACCCCCCATCTAGCACACCTATGCCTCCAATACCCCCCATCTAGCACACCTATGCCTCCAATACCCCCCATCTAGCACACCTATGCCTCCAATACCCCCCATCTAGTACATCTATGCCTCCAATACCCCCCATCTAGCACACCTATGCCTCCAATACCCCCATCTAGTACATCTATGCCTCCAATACCCCCATCTAGTACACCTATGCCTCCAATACCCCCCATCTAGTTCACCTATGCCTCCAATACCCCCCCCATCTAGCACACCTATGCCTCCAATACCCCCCGATCTAGCACACCTATGCCTCCAATACCCCCCCCCCCCCATCTAGCCACCTATGCCTCCAATACCCCCCCATCTAGCACACCTATGCCTCCAATACCCCTCATCTAGCACACCTATGCCTCCAACACCCCCCCCCATCTAGCACACCTATGCCTCCAATACACCCCCATCTAGCACACCTATGCCTCCAATAACCCTTATCTAGCACACCTATGCCTCCAACACCCCCCCCCCCCCCCATCTAGCACACCTATGCCTCCAATACCCCTCATCTAGCACACCTATGCCTCCAACACCCCCCCCCATCTAGCACACCTATGCCTCCAACACCCCCCCCCCCATCTAGCACACCTATGCCTCCAACCCCCCCCCCCCCCATCTAGCACACCTATGCCTCCAATACCCCCCCCCCATCTAGCATACCTATGCTTCCAACACCCCCCCCCCCCATCTAGCACACCTATGCCTCCAATAACCCCCCCATCTAGCACACCTATGCCTCCAACACCCCCCCCCTATCTAGCACACCTATGCCTCCAATACCCCCCCATCTAGCACACCTATGCCTCCAACACCCCCCCCCCCCCCATCTAGCACACCTATGCCTCCAACACCCCCCCCCCCCATCTAGCACACCTATGCCTCCAATATCCCTCATCTAGCACACCTATGCCTCCAACACCCCACCCCCCCCCCCCCATCTAGCACACCTATGCCTCCAATACCCCTCATCTAACACACCTATGCCTCCAATACCCCCCATCTAGCACACCTATGCCTCCAATACCCCCCATCTAGTACATCTATGCCTCCAATACCCCCCATCTAGCACACCTATGCCTCCAATACCCCCATCTAGTACATCTATGCCTCCAATACCCCCATCTAGTACACCTATGCCTCCAATACCCCCCATCTAGTTCACCTATGCCTCCAATACCCCCCCCATCTAGCACACCTATGCCTCCAATACCCCCCGATCTAGCACACCTATGCCTCCAATACCCCCCCCCCCCCCCATCTAGCACACCTATGCCTCCAATACCCCCCCCATCTAGCACACCTATGCCTCCAATACCCCTCATCTAGCACACCTATGCCTCCAACACCCCCCCCCCCATCTAGCATACCTATGCCTCCAACACCCCCCCCCCCCATCTAGCACACCTATGCCTCCAACACCCCCCCCCCTATCTAGCACACCTATGCCTCCAACACCCCCCCCCCCTATCTAGCACACCTATGCCTCCAATACCCCCCCATCTAGCACACCTATGCCTCCAACACCCCCCCCCCATCTAGCACACCTATGCCTCCAACACCCCCCCCCCCCCATCTAGCACACCTATGCCTCCAATATCCCTCATCTAGCACACCTATGCCTCCAACACCCCCTCCATCTAGCACACCTATGCCTCCAATACCCCTCATCTAACACACCTATGCCTCCAATACCCCCCATCTAGCACACCTATGCCTCCAATACCCCCCATCTAGTATATCTATGCCTCCAATACCCCCATCTAGTACATCTATGCCTCTAATACCCCCCCATCTAGCACACCTATGCCTCCAACACCCCCCCCCCCATCTAGCACACCTATGCCTCCAATACCCCCCCCCCCCCCCATCTAGCACACCTATGCCTCCAACACCCCGCCCCCCATCTAGCACACCTATGCCTCCAATACCCCTCATCTAGCACACCTATGCCTCCAACACCCCCCCCCCCCATCTAGCACACCTATGCCTCCAATACCCCCCCGTCTAGCACACCTATGCCTCCAATACCCCCATCTAGCACACCTATGCCTCCAATACCCCCCCATCTAGCACATCTATGCCTCCAACCCCTCCCCTCATCTAGCACACCTATGCCTCCAATACCCCCATCTAGCACACCTATGCCTCCAATACCCCTCATCTAGCACACCTATGCCTCCAACACCCCCCCCCCCCATCTAGCACACCTATGCCTCCAATACCCCCCCCCATCTAGCACACCTATGCCTCCAATAGCACACCTATGCCTCCTATACCCCCCCATCTAGCACACCTATGCCTCCAATACCCCTCATCTAGCACACCTATGCCTCCAACACCCCCCCCTCATCTAGCACACCTATGCCTCCAACCCCCCCTCCCCATCTAGCACACCTATGCCTCCAATACCCCCCCCCCATCTAGCACACCTATGCCTCCAATACCCCTTATCTAGCACACCTATGCCTCCAACACCCCCCCCCCCCCATCTAGCACACCTATGCCTCCAATACCCCCCATCTAGCACACCTATGCCTCCAATACCCCCCATCTAGCACACCTATGCCTCCAATACCCCCCATCTAGCACACCTATGCCTCCAATACCCCTTATCTAGCACACCTATGCCTCCAATACCCCCCATCTAGCACACCTATGCCTCCAATACCCCTCATCTAGCACACCTATGCCTCCAATACCCCCCATCTAGCACACCTATGCCTCCAATACCCCTCATCTAGCACACCTATGCCTCCAATACCCCCCATCTAGCACACCTATGCCTCTAATACCCCCCCATCTAGCACACCTATGCCTCCATTATCCCCCATCTAGCACACCTATGCCTCCAATACCCCCCCCATCTAGCACACCTATGCCTCCAATACCCCTCATCTAGCACATCTATGCCTCCAATACCCCTTATCTAGCACACATATGTCTCCAATACCCTCATCTAGTACACCTATGCCTCCAATACCCCCCATCTAGTACACCTATGCCTCCAATACCCCCCATCTAGTACACCTATGCCTCCAATACCCCTCATCTAGCACACCTATGCCTCCAACACCCCCCCCCCCCCCCCCATCTAGTACACCTATGCCTCCAATACCCCCCATCTAGTACACCTATGCCTCCAATACCCCCCATCTAGTACACCTATGCCTCCAATACCCCTCATCTAGCACACCTATGCCTCCAATACCCCCATCTAGCACACCTATGCCTCCAATACGCCTCATCTAGTACACCTATGCCTCCAATACCCCCATCTAGCACACCTATGCCTCCAATACCCCCCCATCTAGCACACCTATGCCTCCAATACCCCCATCTAGTACACCTATGCCTCCAATACCCCCATCTAGCACACCTATGCCTCCAATACCCCTTATCTAGCACACCTATGCCTCCAATACCCCCCCATCTAGCACACCTATGCCTCCAATACCCCCATCTAGTACATCTATGCCTCCAATACCCCCCATCTAGCACACCTATGCCTCCAATACCCCCATCTAGTACATCTATGCCTCCAATACCCCCCATCTAGCACACCTATGCCTCCAATACCCCCCATCTAGCACACCTATGCCTCCAATACCCCCCATCTAGCACACCTATGCCTCCAATACCCCCCATCTAGTACATCTATGCCTCCAATACCCCCCATCTAGCACACCTATGCCTCCAATACCCCCATCTAGTACATCTATGCCTCCAATACCCCCATCTAGTACACCTATGCCTCCAATACCCCCCATCTAGTTCACCTATGCCTCCAATACCCCCCCCATCTAGCACACCTATGCCTCCAATACCCCCCGATCTAGCACACCTATGCCTCCAATACCCCCCCCCCCCATCTAGCACACCTATGCCTCCAATACCCCCCCATCTAGCACACCTATGCCTCCAATACCCCTCATCTAGCACACCTATGCCTCCAACACCCCCCCCCCCATCTAGCACACCTATGCCTCCAATACACCCCCATCTAGCACACCTATGCCTCCAATACCCCTTATCTAGCACACCTATGCCTCCAATACCCCCCATCTAGTACATCTATGCCTCCAATACCCCCCATCTAGCACACCTATGCCTCCAATACCCCCATCTAGTACATCTATGCCTCCAATACCCCCATCTAGTACACCTATGCCTCCAACCCCCCCCCCCCCATCTAGCACACCTATGCCTCCAACCCCCCCCCCCCCATCTAGCACACCTATGCCTCCAATACCCCCCCCCATCTAGCATACCTATGCTTCCAACACCCCCCCCCATCTAGCACACCTATGCCTCCAATAACCCCCCCATCTAGCACACCTATGCCTCCAACACCCCCCCCCCCTATCTAGCACACCTATGCCTCCAATACCCCCCCATCTAGCACACCTATGCCTCCAACACCCCCCCCCCCATCTAGCACACCTATGCCTCCAACACCCCCCCCCCCCATCTAGCACACCTATGCCTCCAATATCCCTCATCTAGCACACCTATGCCTCCAACACCCCCCCCCCCATCTAGCACACCTATGCCTCCAATACCCCTCATCTAACACACCTATGCCTCCAATACCCCCCATCTAGCACACCTATGCCTCCAATACCCCCCATCTAGTACATCTATGCCTCCAATACCCCCCATCTAGCACACCTATGCCTCCAATACCCCCATCTAGTACATCTATGCCTCCAATACCCCCATCTAGTACACCTATGCCTCCAATACCCCCCATCTAGTTCACCTATGCCTCCAATACCCCCCCCCCATCTAGCACACCTATGCCTCCAATACCCCCCGATCTAGCACACCTATGCCTCCAATACCCCCCCCCCCATCTAGCACACCTATGCCTCCAATACCCCCCCATCTAGCACACCTATGCCTCCAATACCCCTCATCTAGCACACCTATGCCTCCAACACCCCCCCCCTATCTAGCACACCTATGCCTCCAACACCCCCCCCCCCTATCTAGCACACCTATGCCTCCAATACCCCCCCATCTAGCACACCTATGCCTCCAACACCCCCCCCCCCCATCTAGCACACCTATGCCTCCAACACCCCCCCCCCATCTAGCACACCTATGCCTCCAATATCCCTCATCTAGCACACCTATGCCTCCAATACCCCCCATCTAACACACCTATGCCTCCAATACCCCCCATCTAGTATATCTATGCCTCCAATACCCCCATCTAGTACATCTATGCCTCCAATACCCCCCCATCTAGCACACCTATGCCTCCAACACCCCCCCCCCCCCATCTAGCACACCTATGCCTCCAATACCCCCCCCCCATCTAGCACACCTATGCCTCCAACACCCCGCCCCCCATCTAGCACACCTATGCCTCCAATACCCCTCATCTAGCACACCTATGCCTCCAACACCCCCCCCCCCCCATCTAGCACACCTATGCCTCCAATACCCCCCCGTCTAGCACACCTATGCCTCCAATACCCCCATCTAGCACACCTATGCCTCCAATACCCCCCCATCTAGCACATCTATGCCTCCAACCCCTCCCCTCATCTAGCACACCTATGCCTCCAATACCCCCATCTAGCACACCTATGCCTCCAATACCCCTCATCTAGCACACCTATGCCTCCAACACCCCCCCCCCATCTAGCACACCTATGCCTCCAATACCCCCCCCCATCTAGCACACCTATGCCTCCAATAGCACACCTATGCCTCCTATACCCCTTATCTAGCACACCTATGCCTCCAACACCCCCCCCCCCCCATCTAGCACACCTATGCCTCCAATACCCCCCCGTCTAGCACACCTATGCCTCCAATACCCCCATCTAGCACACCTATGCCTCCAATACCCCCCCATCTAGCACACCTATGCCTCCAATACCTCCCCATCTAGCACACCTATGCCTCCAATACCCCCCCATCTAGCACACCTATGCCTCCAATACCTCCCCATCTAGCACACCTATGCCTCCAATACCCCTCATCTAGCACACCTATGCCTCCAATACCCCTCATCTAGCACACCTATGCCTCCAATACCCCTCATCTAGCACACCTATGCCTCCAATACCCCTCATCTAGCACACCTATGCCTCCAATACCCCTCATCTAGCACACCTATGCCTCCAATACCCCTCATCTAGCACACCTATGCCTCCAACACCCCCCCCATCTAGCACACCTATGCCTCCAATACCCCCCCCCCATCTAGCACACCTATGCCTCCAATACCCCCCCATCTAGCACACCTATGCCTCCAATACCCCTCATCTAGCACACCTATGCCTCCAACACCCCCCCCCCCCCCATCTAGCACACCTATGCCTCCAATACCCCCCCATCTAGCACATCTATGCCTCCAACCCCTCCCCTCATCTAGTACATCTATGCCTCCAATCCCAATCCCCCCAAAAATCTATACCAGACCCTTATCCAAGCATGCAGCCCAACAGGTCAGGATAGGGGGGATAAGTGAGTGCCCCCCCTTCTGAACCATACCAGGACACGTCCTCAACATGGGGGGGGGGGTGCTTTGGGGCAGGCGTTCTATTGGGTTGAGGTCAGGTCGGGTTGAGGTCAAAGGTATTCTATCGGGTTGAGGTCATGACTCTGTGGAGACCAGTCAAGTTCCTCCACCCCAAACTCGCTCATCCATGTCTCTATGGACCTTGCTTTGTGCACGGGTGGGCAGTCATGTTGGAACAGGAAGGGGCCGTCCCCAAACTGTTCCCACAAAGTTGGGAGAATGAAATTGTCCAAAATGTCTTGGTATGCTGACGCCTTAAGAGTTCCCTTCACCGGAACCAAGGGGCCAAGCCCAACCCCTGAAAAACAACCCCCACACCATAATCCACCCTCCACCAAATGATTTGGACCAGTGCACAAAGCAAGGTCCATAAAGACATGGATGAGCGAGTTTGGGGGTGGAGGAACTTGACTGGCCTGCCCAGAGTCCTGACCTAAAACATAGAACACCTGTGGGATGAATTAGACTGCGAACCAGGCCTTCTCATCCAACATCAGTGCCTGACCTCACAAATGGTGGAAGAAGGGTCAAACATTCCCATAAACACCCTCCTAAACCTTGTGGACGGCCTTCCCAGAAGAGTTGAAGTTGTTATAGCTGCAAAGGGCGGAGCCAACTCAATATTGAACCCTACGGACTAAGACTGGGGTGCCATTAAAGTTCATTTGCGTGTAAAGACAGGTGTCCCAATACTTTTGGCAATATAGTGTGCCTCTGACAATCTCTTAACTTTTTATGAGTTGTGTAAGATATGTATGAAGCAAAATGATGTATTTATGATTTAACATGAACCTTTCTGATGATTATTTTTTCCCCCCAGCAAAAGAACAATACATTATTCCAGGTAAGATTTTTTTTTGTTATTATTATGTTTTCTTGTCTGCATTAAGATACAAGTCAGATTTTAGGCATCCCCTGCAATAGAAATTTAAGTTTGTTGAGATACTTCCCAAGGGTTAAATACTTCTAAATTCCATATCATTTTTCTCATCAGAACGTGAATGCACCAGGTGATTATAATGAACCAGACTCTCCCATTAAGAATCCTTTTTTGAACCCTGCCGTAGCTCCTCTTTAACCACTTGACCTCCGGAAGGTTTACCCCCCCCCCCCCCTTCATGACCAGACCATTTCTTGCTATGTGGCACTACGTTACTTTAACCGACAATTGAGCAGTCATGCGACATTGTCCTCAAATAAAATTGATATCATTTTTTCCCCACAAATTGAGCTTTCTCTTGCTGGTATTTGATCAGCACTACGTTTTTTTTTTTTTTTGCGCTATAAACAAAGACGGACAATTAAAATAAAAAAACAAAAATAAAAACATTATTTTATACTTTCTGCTATAAAATATATCCAACAAAAATTTTTTAAAAATCTAATTTATTCATAAATTTAGGCCCATATATATTCTGCTACATATTTTTGGTAAAAAAAAACCAAAAACAATAAGTCTATATTGATTGGTTTGCGCAAAAGTTATTGCGTCTACAAACTGTGGTATATATTCTGGAGTTTTAATTAATTAATGAATTAATTTTTACTATTAATGGCGGCGATCAGCGACTTATAGCGGGACTGCGATATTGCGGCAGACAGTCAGACACTAACTGACACTTTTGACACTTTGTGGGAGCCAGTGACACTAATACAGCAATCAGTGCTAAAAATATGCACTGTCACTGTACTAATAGCACTGGCTGGATAGGTGTTAAACATCTCAGGCAATCAAAAGGTTAACTGTGTGCCTAAGGGAAGTGATGGATGTTATTCCCTGCTTTGCAGGGACACAAAATCCATCACTCTCCCCCCCTGTCAGAACGGAGACCTGCCTTGTTTATCTCCGTTCTGTGTCTCTGCCTGATGATCGGCGGGTTCCGGTACATCCAGTGCCCGGCACCCGCCGATCGGCTTCTGCTGTGAGTAGTCACAGCAGAAGCGGGGCGGCGGCACCACGCTCGTTTGCCCCCATGGAGCAACTGCAGAATCACTTATATATATACGTGATTATATACTTATATACTTATATATACGTGATTCCGCCCTGTAGCAATAAATAAGCTATGGGGCGGTTCTTAAGCAGTTAAAGAGGTGCTGGAAACTTTCAAACTTCAAACGTCTGGTTAGATGAAGGAGAACTTCTTACAAGCTTCCCTCGATGGGCACCCAATAGTAGCTTAAACCATAGAAATAAAGAAAGGAGCACCAGACCAAAATTGGATGGAATAATCAACGATAATTTAATATTGTTCACGTAATACAAAGGCTTCTGTGAATGGGCAGGAGGAGGGAGGAGCTTCACAGTACTCCCGAAAGACAGCTATCGCTGTAAGTTTTCGGGAGAGCGACACTGACCCTTCTGAGCCTTGCATCTTGAACAGGAAAGTCGCTGCAGCTGCTATTTTTTCCTCCTCCTTCCTCCTGCCCATTCACAGAAGCCTTTGTTATTATGTGAACATAATTAAATTATCGCTGACTATTCCATCCAATGTTGGTCTGGTGCTCCTTTCTTTATTTCAGATTGTAGACGTGCATTGACAAAAATTTGTTCGTTTCTGTTTTCGCTTCATGCGATTTTATTTTTTTATTTTTTTTCGGTTCATTCGTTATGATCGAAATTCATAAATAACTAACTAATAACTTTGTAAATAACTAACTAATAAATTCGTAAATTCGTAAATTTGTAAATTCGGAGATAAGAACAAAAATCCAAAAATTTTAAATAATAACTAATTATTAAACTATAGGTCTTGGAATTTCCTTTTTAAATTTGGCTGTTAGTCAACTTAACGAATACGAATTTATCCGAGATTACGAATTATCTGAAATAACGAATGCCGCATCTAAACAAATGGAACGGAACAAATTAATAATAAATAATAATACATTTTTTTAATTTATATAATTATTATTATTCATTATTATTAAATAGATGTTTAGATGCGGCATTCGTTATTTCGTATAATTCGTAACTTCGGATAAATTTGTATTCGTTACGTTCACTAACAGCCAAATTTGAAAGGAAATTGCAATACTTATAATTTAATAGTAATAGTTAAGTTACTATTAGTTAGTTAATATTTGAGATTTTCGAATTTTGGGGTTATCGAATTTTCAGATTTTCGTTCTTTTTTTCGGATTTTCGTTCTTATTTTCGGATTTTCGCATTTCCATATTTTCGAATTTCTGAATTTCTGGATTTTCGAATATTGGAAGTTACGAATTTTCGAATATTAAAATTTACGAATTTTTGAATATTCGAATTTACAAATTTACTAATTTTCGAATTTTACGGATTTATGAATTTTTGAATATTCCAATTTACTGATTTACGAATTTTCGAATTCCCGTATTTACGAATTTTCGAATTTACGAATATTCAGAAAAATTTGATGAACGGGTTTTCGTTCATTTGGATATTTCCGAATAAACAAATGTCAAAATTTTTTAAAAAACTAATTTGGAACGAAACGAATTGCACATGTCTATCAGATAGAGATAGCTAAACCCAAGAGGTATCATGCACCTCGCTGGACTTAACTCATACTGTGCCTCCATTTTTTTTTACAAAGGAGCCAAATTGCTGGACTCTGTAAATGTTTTTTGAAATATGAAGACACAATCATTTACATTTAAAGGAACTGTTCATGTGTGATCAATGTCCTATCCTGAAGCCCAGCTCTGGCATTAATGCAACATTGTCTCTTTGTCCGGCTTGTTTCTTCCCGCAGGAACGGAGGACTACCAGCTGAACAGCGAGTGCAACAGCGACGTTGTATGTCCGCCCAAATGCCGATGCGAATCCAACGTGGTGGATTGCTCCAACCTGAAGCTCACCAAAATCCCCGACCGCATCCCTCAGTCTACGGCCGAGCTGTACGTATGGGAGCCATACCAATTCCTGGTCCGTGCGTCACCTTCGCTTTCCGCCATAGGGCATCTTCTCTTCAAAAAACTCATTTACATGAACTGATTTCACTACGGGAAGCCATGAGATTTAACACACATCTGTATTTCCCCAACTGAGCGGCACAAACGCCAAGACTTAATTAAAGCCTTAGGAGGAAATAAGACATTAATAGATCTCAGCTTGGTGGCCTTGTTGGCTCCAAATAATGAACGGCTCAGATGTCCCACCTCCCCTGTGGATGATTGTATTGGTGGTTGTTCAGTGAGGTGTGGTCTCTTATTAGAGCCAATGGGGAGGATTTACTAAAGGCTAGGCTATGAAGTGTGCAAGTGTGGTTGCTCCAGAGCTTAGTAAATGAGAGGAAGCTTCACTACTTTGGAGGTAATACCCAATTACATGCAAGGAAAAGGTAAAAAAAATGAATTTTTGCTGGCACATGATTGGATGATGGGAGTCAACAGAGCTCCCCTTCCTTTACTAAGCTCTGGAGTAACTACTTGCCTTTAATAAATCAACCCCATTGTTTCTACAATTTTGCAATCACTTTGCCATTAGGCATGTGCAATTTGTTTCGTTCTGAATTCATTTTTTAACAAATTTTGACAATTCGTTAATTTGGAAATATACGAATTAATGAAAACCTGTTTAACGAATTTTCGAAAATTTGTAAATTTGAAAATTTCTAAATTCGAAAAATATAAATTCGAAAATCCGTGAATTCAAAAAGAACATCCGATGTGTTTCAGGGGCACAAAGATTCCCCCTTCTTCAGGTTTTTCATAGAATCCCAAAGAGAACTCAATTCCTATGGGTTGCATTGAGATTCCCGTCTTGGTTCTTGGGTGTGTGACAACATTTCCTCTACACATGTCATGGAAAAAAGAAAACTCAACTCCTGTGGGTTGCATCGTACATTCACTAAAGCAGACATTTCAGTCTTGGTTCTTCGGTGTTTGACCGCATTTCCTCTACGCATGTCAAAGAAACTCAAAGAGAACTCAACTCCTATAGGTTGCATCATATTTCCACTCAAGAAAAGATTCAAGTCCTAGTTCTTGGGTGTATGACCACATTTCTTCTACACATGTCATGGAAACCCAAAGAAAAATCAGCTCCTATGGGTTGTACTGTATATCCACTCAAGCAGAGACTTTAGTCTTGGTTCTTCGGTGTGTGACCACATTTCCTCTACACATGTCTTGGAAACCCAAAGAGAACTCAACTCCTATGGGTTGTCCCATACATCCACTCAAGCAGAGACTTCAGTCTTGTTTCTTGGGTGTGTGACCACATTTCCTCTACACATGCCTTGTAAACCAAAAGAGAACTTAACTCCTATGGGTTGTCCCGTACATCCATTCAAACAGAGACTTTAGTCTTGGTTCTTGGGTGTGTGACCACTTTTCCTCTGCACATGTCATGGAAAAAAGAAAACTCAACTCCTATGGGTTGCATCGTATATTCACTAAAGCAGACATTTCAGTCTTGGTTCTTCGGTGTGACCACATTTCCTCTACGCATGTCAAAGAAACTCAAAAAGAACTCAACTCCTATAGGTTGCATCATATTTCCACTCAAGAAAAGATTCCAGTCCTAGTTCTTGGGTGTGTAACCACATTTCCTCCACACATGTCATGGAACCCCCCCAAAAAACTCAACTCCTATGGGTTGTACTGTATATCCACTCAAACAGAGACTTTAGTCTTGGTTCTTTGGTGTGTTACCACATTTCCTCTACACATGTCTTGGAAACCCAAAGAGAACTCAACTCCTATGGGTTGTCCCGTACATCCACTCAAGCAGAGACTTCAGTCTTGTTTCTTGGGTGTGTGACCACATTTCCTCTGCACATGCCTTGTAAACCAAAAGAAAACTCAACTCCTATGGGTTGTCCCGTACATCCATTCAAGCAGAGACTTCAGTCTTGGTTCTTCGGTGTGTGACCACATTTCCTCTACACATGTCTTGGAAACCCAAAGAGAACTCAACTCCTATGGGTTGTCCCGTACATCCACTCAAGCAGAGACTTCAGTCTTGTTTCTTGGGTGTGTGACCACATTTCCTCTACACATGTCTTGGAAACCCAAAGAGAACTCAACTCCTATGGGTTGTCCCGTACATCCACTCAAGCAGAGACTTCAGTCTTGTTTCTTGGGTGTGTGACCACATTTCCTCTGCACATGCCATAGAAACCCAAAGAGAACTCAGCTCCTATGGGTTGCATCATACATCCACTCAGGCAAAGATTTCAGTCTTGGTTCTTGGGTGTGTGACCACATTTCCCCTATACATGTCATGGAAACCCAATGACAACTCAACTCCTATGGTTTGCATTGTACATCCACTCAAGCAGAGACTTCAGCCTTGGTTCATGGGTGTGTAACCACATTTCCACTACTCATTTCATAGAAACCCAAAGAAACTCAACTCCTATAAAGAAGCCAGAGTTTATTGCTGTATGGAAGTTGTGCTGTCTTCCTGCATTGTGTAAAGGGGAGGAGGAGGCACAAAGTTATTGGTGATGTCTTCAAACTTCATCTTATCTGCTCTCCATTGGGAAAACTAGTAAAAATCATCTCCCAAGCTTCTGAGTATTTTAAAATAGACGGGAGAGAGCCAGCCCTGTATTTATTTGTGTGCATGCTTTTATCTGCTAATGTACTATTGAATAAGACAGTATTTTGTATTCTGATCCAGGCGTCTGAACAATAATGAGATCTCCGCTCTAGAAGCCACTGGTCTTTTCAAGAAACTTCCCCACCTCAAGAAGATGTAAGTCATACTTCAAAGATATATTCTTATGATGTATGCAGTTTATATATGCATAAAGTAGACCTTCACCCTACCCAATCACGTTATCTCCTCTGTATCATTTAGATATGTTTTATTACTTATTTAAGTATCTTTTTCTGGGGCACCTCCCCACACTCCCTGCTTTGCATGCAGCTTCATGGGATACACACATATATGGCATCCCAGGAGGGCATGGGGTACTCTTCTGCACAAGCTCTGACCTGAGTCACTGGGGGGGGCTATCTCTTCCTGGTTTTTAAAGCCAGCCGCTGTGGTGCATGCGCATCATCAGGGGGCAGCAGCAAGAACCAGGAAGTGACAGCCAAACCCCACGATGATGTCAGAAGAAGATGGAGGCACAGAACTTGATGTGGACGAGTGGATCCCCAGAGAAAACCACTGGATCGCTGGGTGTGTATGTTTTCTGTGCAGAACCCAGCTACATAGGTAAAAGGGGGGAAAAAACAGGAGAGGAGGGGGTAGTGAAATTCCTCTTTAAAGGCTAACCTTTTCCTATAAAGTGACCATGCTGACAAGGAACCCCCATTTGGTTTAAACAAGCTGATCCGATTTAAAATGATCATAACTGTTAAAATTTCCAGGTTAAAGATGCAACGTCTATCTTTTCCTAAATTGAGGGGAGACAAAAGATTTCTGGACATCTCATCATACTATCAAGCACCCCTTTTAGCCAGAATAGCGAATTGCTGCTGTAACAGGGCAGCTACATGCTGGGTATCTGGAATTGGAAGTTGCTAATAGCCTAGCCATAGGTTTGCCTTGGTTTTCCTCACATGTAACCCTGAAGCTCAGAGCACACCCTACCTTGGGTAGTACCATCCACATCTATCAGGAAACCTTTTGCTCCACCAATGTATCAATTGTTAACTCCTGTAGATGACATACCTGTAGACTATGTTCTTTTTCTCTGAAGCCTAACCATAGGATTGCCTTGGCTTTCCTCACCTTTGGAATGGCACAGTCTTAGTCCATAGGGTTCAAAATTGAGTTGGCCCACCCTTTGCAGCTATAACAGCTTCAACCCTTCTGAGAAGGCTGTCCATGGGAATGTTTGACTGTTCTTTCAGAAGCACATTTGTGAGGTCAGGCACTGATGTGGATAAAAAGGCCTGGCTCGCAGTCTTGGCTCTAATTCATCCCAAAGTGTTCTATCGGGTTGAGGTCAGGACTCTGTGCAGGCCAGTCAAGTTCCTCCACCCCAAACTCGCTCATCCATGTCTTTATGGACGTTGCTTTGTGCACTGGTCTGCAGTCATTTTGGAACAGGAAGGGACCGTCCCCAAACTGTTCTCACAAAGTTGGGAGCATGAGATTGTCCAAAATGTCTTGGTGTGCTGACGCCTTAAGAGTTCCCTTCACTGGAACTAAGGGGCCAAGCCCAACCCCTGAAAAGCAACCCCCACACCATAATCCCCCCTCCACCAAATGATTTGGACCAGTGCACAAAGCAAGGTCCATAAAGACATGGATGAGGGAGTTTTGGGTGGAGGAACTTGACTGGTCCTGACCTCAACCCGATAGAATGCCTTTGGGATGAATTAGAGCGGAGACTGCGAGCCAGGCCTTCTCATCCAACATCAGTGCCTGACCTCATAAATGCTCCTCTGGAAGAATGGTCAGACATTCCCATAGACACCCTCCTAAACCTTGTGGACGGCCTTCCCAGAAGAGTTGAAGCTGTTATAACTGCAAAGGATGGGCCAACTCAATATTGAACCCTACGGACTAAGACTGGGATGCCATTAAAGTTCATGTGTGTGTAAAGGCAGTGTATGTGTAACCTTCTAGATGTGGTCATCTGATATGTCTATAGTAAGATTTTACCTCATTTAATAAAATACTTGTGATAGATAGAATGGCTATACATTGGGAGCTTATAGCAGATTACTAATACTCTCAGTTACCTGAGTCCCCCAGTATAGACCTCCTTTAATTCTATCTTTTGTGTAAATGTGTCTTCCAGCAACCTGAGCAACAACAAGATCACCGAAATTGAAGATGGAGCATTTGAAGGAGCAACGTCAGTAAGCGAAATACACCTGACAGCCAATCACATGGAGTCAGTGCGTAGTGCCATGTTCCGCGGTCTGGAAGGGCTGAGGACGCTGTGAGTAGAGAAATATTATTTGTTCATTATGAACATTAAGGGCCCTGTGCTGACGGCTTCAAGTGGGGTTTTCATTTCCATACAAGCAGGACATTTCTTCAGCAGGAATGCGGGGGGGGGGGGGGGGGGACAAACTGTTCTGGCACCTCCAACACTGACTGTATGTAATGGCAAGGGATGCTGGAGTGTGCTGCAGGATCTATTGATGCTAGCTGCTGGGGGACCTATTCTAGCTGGAGGGGATCTATTTTTGCAGGGCGGTCTGTTGTTCCCAGGAGGTCTTTTGTTACTGGTAGGGGACCTACTGTTGCCGGGGGTGGGTCTTATATTGCTGGGAGGGGGGGGGGGGGGCAGTTTTTGGTGGGAGAGATCTACTGTTGAGGAAGGGAGTCTAATGTTGCTGGTTGACAGAGAGTCTGTTGAAGCTGGCTGCGGAGAGATCAGTTGTTGCTGCCGGGAGCCTTTTGCTGCTAGGGGGAAAAAATTTATGCGGGTTGTCCATTGTTGTTAGGGGGGATCTATTGTTGCTGGCGGAGGGGCCCTATTGTTACTGGCTGCAAGGGATCTATTTTACTGCTTTTCTTGCTATCATTACCAAATTCCATACAAATTATTTAGCACCACAAAATGATATGTGGTTCTGCGGTCTCTACTGGGAGGTGGAAAGGGGTGGAACCAAGTAATGGTACTCGGAGGCGGGTGGGGGGGGGGGGGGGGCAGAGAAAAGGGGTGAGTCGGAAAGGAGGAGTTTCTGCACCTATTCTCTGAGAAGAAAAAAAAGCCCTGCATACAAGTCTTTGGGGTTGCATTGCCAGAAGGTCAACTGCATTTATGAATGACATCAACTGCAGGTCCAAAGCCACTTCTTTGGTTGTAATGGTCCAAGCCACTTCTTTGGTTGTAATGGTCCAAGCCACTTCTTTGGTTGTAATGGTCCAAGCCACTTCTTGTTGGTCTGTCATGTTTAAGAGACTTCATAGTGTATCCAAGCCAATTCTTCAGTTCTAATGAGGAGGTGGTTTGGACTATTAGATCTAATTGTCCAAACAACCTATACAGTTCCAGTTTTCCAAGCTACTTCTTGTTGTTCTGTTATGTTGAAGACGCTTCATGGCTTATCCAAACCACTTCTTCAGTTCTGATGAAGAGTTGGCTTGGACCATTAGACCTAATTGTCCAAACAACTTATACGGTTCCAATTGTACAAGCCACTTCTTGTTCTTCTGTCATGTTAAAGACACTTCATAGCTTATCCAAACCACTTCTTCAGTTCTAATGAAGAGGTGGCTTGGACCATTAGTGCTAATTGTCCAGGCCGCTTCTTTGGTTGTAATTGTCCAAGCCACTTCTTATTGTTCTGCAATGTTGAAGACACTTCATAGCTTATACAAACCCCTTCTTCGGTTCTAATTAACCAAGCCTATTCTTAACCTCTAATTGTCCAGACCACTTCTTTGGTTGTAATTGTCCAAGACACTTCTTGTTATTCTGTCATGTTGAAGACACTTCATAGCCTATCCAAGCCACTTCTTCAGTTCTAATGAAGAGGTGGCTTGGACCATTAGAACGAATTGTCCAAACAACTTATACGGTTCCAATTGTCCAAGCCACTTCTTCATTAGTACTGAAGAAGTGGCATGGATAAATGTCTTCAGCATTACAGAAGTTAAGTTGAACGTGACTAACCACTAATAGACATTACTGGACAGTTGTGTGTTAAACTCATAAAAAGTCTGCACGGCAGGACTGCACATGAATGAACATCGTAAGCAGTGGCTAATTTGTTTCTGGTTAAGGCAGGATGGCGCTGTCAATTCAATTTACAAACCAGGTCATTCACAAAATGAAGCTCATTGCTGTGCATGTGCTTTCTGCTTCACAGGATGCTCAGAAATAACCGGGTCAGCTGCGTGCACAATGATAGCTTCACCGGCCTCAGGAACGTTCGCCTCTTGTCCCTCTACGACAATCAGATCAGCACAATCACTCCGGGAGCCTTCGACACACTGCAGTCTCTCTCCACACTGTAAGTAGACGGTAGTTGGTGGTAAGAAGTGAGGACCAACCAGTTGGGTATTGAGAATCGTACCTGGGATGGGGTTAGCTGAGTAGCCAACATAGGACCCCGCTCTTTGCTAGAGTTTTCATGGATTAGTCAAGTGAGTGTTCTTTGAAGGATGTTCTTATTTGCCATGTTTTTATAGCCATAGGAACATTAAAGTGGAGCTCAACCTAAAAGATGAAGCTCCGCTTGTCTGCCTCCTCCCCCGTCCACCCCACTCCGCTGCCACACTTGACACCTTTTTTGGGGGGGGGGGAGCGGGTACCTGGTTTTGACAGGTACCTGTTCCCACTTCTGGCTCAGTTCGGCCACCCTCCCCTTTCCCCGCAGCTTTCTGGGACACTTCACAGGTCCCAGAAGACTGTGGCCCATTCACAAAGTGCAGCGCGCTTCGCGCATGCGCAGTAGGAGACCGACTGTGAAGCCACAAGGCTTCACTGCCGGTTTCCCTTAGTCAAGATGGCGGCTCCAGCACCTGATAGCCGATTGAAGAATTGACTCAGGTGAGGTTACAGCTGGATGCCTGGACAGGTAAGTGCCTTAATATTAAAAGTCAGCAGCTACAGTATTTCTGAACGTTCGAATTTTTGAATTTCCGGATTTTCAAATTTTTTAATTTACGAATTTCGATCATAATGAATGACCCGAAAAGCAAAAAAAACCCCAAAAACGAATGAAACAAAAACTAACACATTTTTCAGCAGTGCACATGTCTAGTGATCAGTGCTGAAAATATGCACTGTCACTGTACTAATGACCTTGGCTGGGAGAGGTTTAAAATCTAGGGGCAGTCAAAGGGGTTAACTGTATGCCTATCCTGTGTTTGTGTGCACTGTGTGTGCTGTGTGTACTGTGTGGGCTGCTTTTACTAAGAGAAGAGATGGGTTTGAGTCTCTGCTTTGCAGGAGCACAGGATCCTTCCCTGTCAGAACAGATCTCTGCCTTGTTTTCATAGGCGGCTCTTTGTTCTGAGTCTCTGGCCGATGATCGGTGGCTGCCACAGACATTGAGTGCCCGGCACCAGCAGATCAGCTTCTACTGAATAATCACAGCAGAAGCAGCGTACGCCCCCTGCTGGAGGAAGTGCGGGATCACGTATATATATGCGATCCTGCGCACAGCCGCCGCCCTGTAGCAAGTGGTTCCAATAATGGAAAAAAAAATCAGCTTGGCCATGCGCAGTTTACATATTTCTGCTTCCTTTTCTGAATCAAACGTACATACATAGAGGGTCTATGTATACAGACAAGCCCCCCTCCATCACCAGGTAAATGCCAGTCAGCAAAGCGCACCCAACAGCAGCCTCAGGAGAGAATCAGAGCAGGCAGGAAGACCCGGAGATATGTGCGAAGCCTCATCCATACCGTCAAATTGCGGGAACAGGATCTTACAGTGAATTTTAATGATGAACACGTAATTGAATTGATTTGTGGTAATTTTTAAATGAGGTCGACGTTAATTAAAAATCCTTTATGAGCACGTAGGAAGACTCTACACCTTTCTTTTTTTTTTTTTTCCAGAGGTAGATGAATAAATGATGAATTTTCCAAGTTCTACATTAACGCAGAGCTTTATACCTTTACAGAAACCTGCTGGCCAATCCTTTCAACTGCAACTGCCAGCTGGCCTGGCTCGGGGATTGGCTGAGGAGGAGGAAGATAGTAACAGGAAACCCTCGCTGCCAGAACCCGGACTTCCTGCGCCAGATCCCGCTGCAGGACGTGGCCTTCCCAGACTTCAGATGCGAAGAAGGTTTGTTGTCCGATTTATTTTATTTATTTTTTTTGAAAAGCCTGTGGCATGTGAAACACACCCAAAAACTCCACCCGGTGCCAAAAAAACATGCAACGGGTGTTACACTGGTCCTCCCTAGGAAGGACCTTACCCTGATCCCAAAGGGCTGCTAGTGAAAACCACCCCAAATCCTCCTAGTACAAATCCCCCCTCAGTCCTCCCAAATATCCCCTGCTAGTGCAACCCCCCCCCCAATCCCCCCTGCTAGTGCAACCCCTCTCCAAATCCCCCCTCAGTCCTCCCAAATATCCCCTGCTAGTGCAACACCCCCCCCCCCCAACCTCCCCTGCTAGTGCAACACCCCCCCCCCAACCTCCCCTGCTAGTGCAACACCCCCCCCCATCCCCCCTGCTAGTGCAACACCCCCCCCCCCCAATCCTCCCTGCTAGGGCAACCCCCCTCCAAATCCCCCCTCAGTCCTCCCAAATATCCCCTGCTAGTGCAACACCCCCCCCCCCCCCAACCTCCCCTGCTAGTGCAACATCCCCCCTGCTAGTGCAACACCCCCCCCCCAATCCTCCCTGCTAGGGCAACCCCCCTCCAAATCCCCCCTCAGTCCTCCCAAATATCCCCCGCTAGTGCAACACCCCCCCCCCAACCTCCCCTGATAGTGCAACACCCCCCCATCCCCCTGCTAGTGCAACCCCCCCCAATCCTCCCTGCTAGTGCAACCCCCCTCCAAATCCCCCCTCAGTCCTCCCAAATATCACCTGATAGTGCAACCCCCCCCAATCCCCCCTGCTAGTGCAACACCCCCCATCCCCCCTGCTAGTGCAACACCCCCCCAATCCCCCCTGCTAGTGCAACACCCCCCTCCCAATCACCCCTGCTAGTGCAACCCCCCTCCAAATCCCTCCTCAGTCCTCCTAAATATCTCCTGCTAGTGCAACACCCCCCCCCCCCAATCCCCCCTGCTAGTGCAACAACCCCCCAAACCCCCCGGCTAGTGCAGCCCCCGTCCAAATCACCCCTCAGTCCTCCCAAATTTCCCCTGCTAGTGCAACACCCCCCCAATCCCCCCTGCTAGTGCAACACCCCCCGACCCCCCCTGCTAGTGCAACACCCCCCCCCCCATCCCCCCTGCTAGTGCAACACCCCCCTCCCAATCACCCCTGCTAGTGCAACCCCCCTCCAAATCCCCCCTCAGTCCTCCCAAATATCCTCTGCTAGTGCAATACCCCCCCCCCCAATCCCCCCTGCTAGTGCAACCCCCCCCCCCCCCATCCCCCCTGGTAGTGCAACCCCCCACCCAAATCCCCCCTGTTAGTGCAACCCCCCTCCAAATCTCCCCTCAGTCCTTCCAAATCTCCCCTTATAGCACATATTCTGTTATTACCCCCCCCCCCCCCCATCCAAATTCCCCTCTTAGCACAAAACCTCATCCCACAACATTCCTCTCATCACTACAGGGGTAGTGACAGCAACAGAGAGAAACCCGGGAGGAGGTGTAGGCTGTGCTCTACCCCCTCCCCCCCCCCCAACCCCTTCCCAGCAGTCTGGGGAGGAGCTAGGGGGCCTGTAGACTGCAATGTGTGAGCGCTCTGTGCTAACTCCTCTACACAGACAGGAGGGAAAGAGCACAGCCTGCGCCTCCTCCCGGCTCTTTCTCCTCTCTGCTGCTTTCTGTAGTCCTGTTGGCAAACCCAGACGGCTGTTCGCTCTGTCATCAGCAACCAATGATGTCATTGTATGGTGGGATGCAGGCGGGCGGTCCTCAAAGTTTTCTGGGCCGCCGACAGGAGTAGAGAGGAGAAGAGAGCCGGGAGGAGGTGCGGGCTGTGCTCTCTCTCGCTCCTGTTTGTAAGCAAATAGCATCTAGCGCGTTTATTGCCCCTTCGCTGTGGCACCCCTGAGGGCTTTCTGCGACACCCCGGTTGAGAAACGCCGGAGTACAGTACATAGGGAGGAAAGGGACAGCAATGAAACTTCACAAAGTTTCTAGGAATTCCTCACTCCACCCAGATCTAAAAACAAAGACGCCCTTTAATGTCTCTATATAATGCTGTCTTTTATTTGACAGGTCAGGAGGAGCTGAGTTGTGCTCCGCAGCCTCTGTGTCCCCAGGAATGCACCTGTCTGGACACCGTCGTCCGCTGCAGCAACAAACACCTCTTGTCCCTGCCGAAGGGGATCCCAAAGAACGTCACTGAACTGTAAGTATCATTCCAGCACTCCTATAAAGGAGACCTGCGCCAATGGAGATATGTAGGTTGCCGTTGGTGAATTTTCCTTCTACAAATGCTAGTTACCTGGTTGTCATGCTAATCCAGTCAATCAATTTTGGGTCCCTCCCCATAAAAAGAATGCGGATCAGGAGTTACTTAAAGCTGAGCTACAGGCAGGGCTTTTTTTTCTCAGAAAATGGGCACAGGAACTCACCCTTTCGGAGTCACCCCTTTTCTTCGCCCCTACCCACCTCCAAGCACCGTTCCTTGGTTCCACCCCCAGCCACCTCCAAGCACTGTTCCACCCATACCCACCTCCGAGCAACGTTCCTTAGTTTCACCCCACCGACCTCCGTTCATTGGTTCCACCCCTACCCACCTCCGAGCACCATTCCTTGGTGCCACCCCTACCCAGCTCCAAGCACCATTCATTGGTTCCACCCCTACCCACCTCCGAGCACCATTCCTTGCTTCCACCCCTACGCACCTCCAAGCACCATCCCTTGGTGCCACCCCTACCCAGCTCCAAGCACCGTTCCTTGGTTCCACGCCTACCCACCCCTGAGCACCGTTCCTAGGTTCCACGCCTACCCACCTCTGAGCACCGTTCCTTGGTTCCACCCCTACCCACCTCTGAGCCCCGTTCCTTGGTCCCACCCCCTACCCACCTCCCACTACTGCTCTTTTAGAGAATATAGAACCAAGTATCATTTTGTGGTGCTAAGTAATTAGTATGGAATATGGTAATGATAACAAGAAAAGCAGTAAAATAGATCCCCTGCAGCCAGTAATACTATAGCCCCCCCCCCCACCAGCAACAGTAGATCCCTCTAACAACAATGGACCACTCTCAACAAAATTAACCACCTAGCAACAATAGACTCCCGGCAGCTAGAACAAATCTCCCCACAAGAAGATCCCTCCCTCAACAGTAGATCTCTCCCAGCAGCAACTGACCCCCTAGCAATATAAGACCCACCCCCAGCAAAGGTAGGCCCCCCACCAGCAACAACAGACCACCTCAGCAACAATAGATCCCCTCCTGCTGAAAGAAATCCCCCAGCAGTCAGCATCAATAGACCCTGCAGAACACCCAGCACTCCTTACCATTGCATACAGTCAGTGCTGGAGGTGCCGGAACTGCGTTCCCCCGCGTTCCCGCTGAAAAAAAGCCCTGGCTACAGGTAAAAAAAAAAAATAACACTTATGCCCCGTACACACGATCGGATTTTCCGACAACAAATGTTGCATGTGAGCTTGTTGGCGGAAAGTCCGACCGTGTGTACGGGGCATTACAGTGGTCCAACCTCCAACCACAAGTTACCCGCTTGTTTTGCATAAGGGATGATGAATAAGGTATATACACTTTATGACCAAAAGTATTGGGACACCTGATTTTACACGCACATCAACTTTAATGGCATCCCAGTCTTAGTCCGTAGGGTTTAATATGGAGTCGGCCCACCCTTTACAGCTATAACAGCTTCATCTCTTCTTGGAGGGCCGTCCACAAGGTTAAGGAGGGTGTCTATGGGAATGTTTGACCATTCTTCCAGAAGAGCATTTGTGAGGTCAGGCACTGAAATTGGGCGAGAAGGCCTGGCTCGCAGTCTGCGCTCTAATTCATCCTAAAGGCGTTCTGTTGGGTTGAGGCCAGTCAAGTTCCTCCACCCCAAACTCTCTCATCCATGTCTTTATGGACCTTGCTTTGTGCACTGGTGCGCAGTCATGTTGGAACAGGAAGGGGCCATCCCCAAACTGTTCCCAGAAAGTTGGGAGCATGAAATTGTCTAAATTGTCTTGGTATGCTGACACCTTAAGAGTTCCCTTCACTGGAACTAAGGGGCCAAGCCCAACCCCTGAGAAACAACCCCCCACACACCATAATCCCCCCTCCACCAAATGATTTGAACCAGTGCACGAAGCAAGGTCCATAAAGACACGGATGAGCGAGTTTGGGGTGGAGGAACTTGACTGGCCTGCACAGAGTCCTGACCTCACCCTGATAGAACACCTTTGGGATGAATTAAGAGCGGAGACTGCGAGCCAGGCCTTCTCGTCCAACATCAGTGCCTGACCTCACAAATGCGCTTCTGGAAGAATGGTCAAACATTCCCATAGACACACTCCTAAACCTTGTGGACGGCCTTCCCAGAAGAGTTGAAGCTGTTATAGCTGCAAAGGGTGGGCCAACTCAATTTTGAACCCTACGGACTAAGACTGGGATGCCATTAAAGTTCATGTGTGTATAAAGGAAGGTGTCCCAATACTTTTGGTAATATAGTGTACTTACCTTATTCCCAGCTCCCGCAGCAGTGTGATCCAAGGGGAGGGGGGCAGAGAGCCAGAACATTTTATGTATAAGGCAGGAGTATGATCCAAGGGGAGGGGGGCAGAGAGGAGAATGGGAGCATTGTGTGTATAAGGCAGCAGTGTGATCCAGGGTGAGGGGGGCAGAGAGCCGGAACATTGTGTGTATAAGGCAGCAGTGTGATCCAGGGTGAGGGGGCAGAGAGGAGAACGGGAGCATTGTATATATAAGGCAGCAGTGTGATCCAGGGTGAGGGGGGCAGAGAGCCGGAACATTGTGTGTATAAGGCAGCAGTGTGATCCAGGGGGAGGGGGGCAGAGAGGAGAGCGGGAGCATTGTGTGTATAAGGCAGCAGTGTGATCCAGGGTGAGGGGGGCAGAGAACCAGAGCATTGTATGTATAAGGCAGCAGTGTGATCCAAGGGGAGGGGGCAGAGAGGAGAATGGGATCATTGTGTATATAAGGTAGCAGTGTGATCCAGGGTGAGGGGGCAGAGAGCCGGAACATTGTGTGTATAAGGCAGCAGTGTGATCCAGGGGGAGGGGGCAGAGAGCCAGAACATTGTGTGTATAAGGCAGCAGTGTGATCCAGGGGGAGGGGGCAGAGAGGAGAATGGGATCATTGTGTATATAAGGCAGCAGTGTGATCCAGGGGGAGGGGGCAGAGAGCCAGAACATTGTGTGTATAAGGCAGCAGTGTGATCCAGGGGGAGGGGGCAGAGAGGAGAGCGGGAACATTGTGTGTATAAGGCAGCAGTGTGATCCAGGGTGAGGGAGGCAGAGAACCAGAGCATTGTGTGTATAAGGCAGCAGTGTGATCCAGGGTGAGGGAGGCAGAGAGCCGGAACATTGTGTGTATAAGGCAGCATGTGAACCAGAGCATTGTGTGTATAAGGCAGCAGTGTGATCCAGGGTGAGGGGAGCAGAGAGCCGGAACATTGTGTGTATAAGGCAGCAGTGTGATCCAGGGAGAGGGGGGCAGGGAGGAGAGTGGGAGCATTGTGTGTATAAGGCAGCAGTGTGATCCAGGGTGAGGGGGGCAGAGAACCAGAGCATTATGTGTATAAGGCAGCAGTATGATCCAAGGGGAGGGCGGCAGAGAGGAGAACGGGAGCATTGTGTGTATAAGGCAGCAGTGTGATCCATGGTGAGGGGGGCAGAGAGCCAGAGCATTGTGTGTATAAGGCAGCAGTATGATCCAAGGGGAGGGGGCAGAGAGGAGAACGGGAGCATTGTGTGTATAAGGCAGCAGTGTGATCCAGGGTGAAGGGGGAAGAGAGCCGGAACATTGTGTGTATAAGGCAGCAGTGTGATTTAGGGGGAGGGGGGCAGAGAGCTGGAACATTGTGTGTATAAGGCAGCAGTGTGATCCATGGTGAAGGGGAAGAGAGCCGGAACATTGTGTGTATAAGGCAGCAGTGTGATCCATGGTGAAGGGGAAGAGAGCCGGAACATTGTGTGTATAAGGCAGCAGTGTGATCCAGGGTGAAAGGGGAAGAGAGCCGGAACATTGTGTGTATAAGGCATGTAAAATTAATATTAGTGGTACACAGGATTCAAATTTATGAGTTTAGTGGTCTGTGAAAGGTTGGCAACCCCTGATGTACAGTAGGACGTGCACTTCTAAGGCTGGGAGAAGCTTCTTATTACAGACCAACATAGTGGAAAAAAGTCTCTTCGTTCCTATTTTTCTTTATATAAAGTGAAACAGCCCTTCCACAATATCCATAGATCTTCAAAATCAAGGACAGAAGAAACAAAATTCATCTGTGGCAGTTCTTATATAACCAAAAATTTCTGTGCAGACCAGACGTGAGTTGGCAGTTGAAGACACGAAGAGCTGTTATGAGAAGCACATGGGGGGGACTTGGGCGCCTTGCGTACTCCTGTGCTATGTTTACAATGAACTCAATCCATGTTTCTTATCATAGTTATGTGCAATATTATAATGTGTAGCCTCCCTCTGTTAATTGAATACTAAATAAAAATGATTTTTCTTTGTATTGCAGATACTTGGACGGTAATCAGTTCTCAATGGTGCCCGCGCAGCTATCTACATTCAAATTTTTACAACTGGTGTAAGTATATGGCTTCACAACAGTCGGGGGTCTCCTCGGAGGAAATAATGTAGGCTGGCTGGGTGAGGTCAATGATGAGTGCCGGTGGCGGTCGGTGGTCATTTTTTTGGGGGGGGGGCGGTCGGTAGCACTTACCCCATCGCTTCACCGGCGGCTTGCCCTGTTCCTCCTGTTCTCCTGCTCTCCACAGGTCATCATGGCGGCGGCGGCGGCTTCCGTTTCCTCCCTCCTCCTTGGCGGCCAATTGGGAGTCTTCTCTTTTCGGCCACATGGAACACTGGTCTGCGCACCCGCTTCTGATTGGCCGGATTGAGGATCAGTGTTTCAATAGCGAATATTCCTTTTTTTGTTGTAACACATGGGTGGACTCATGGCGCAATGCTCTGTGAGACGAGCCCACCCTATTTTTAAGCCTACTAGAGCCTATGGTTCTAATAGGGATCTTCAAAAAAACACCCCCCGGGTGCCCGGTGTCCTGAAAGGGGCCGGACGTATGGATAGGGGGTGGCCGCGGCGGCCGTGGATAGATTCACGCAATGCGTGAATCTATCTATTATACATATAGGGGGACGGATAGAGGGCGCGGCGCCTGGGCGCCCCTAATGGACGGGCTGCCACTGATGAGTGCTGAACCCCTTTGTCTGCTCACTCTTTACAAGTATGGACCTTACTACCACTTACCACACTGTCAGTCCTGACCACTTGAAGACCAGGCATTTTCTGGCCCTTTTTGTGTTTTTTTGCTAAGAAAATTAGTTAACCCCCCCCCCCCCAAACATTACATAATATATATTTTTAAAGCAGAGATCCTAGAGAATAAATTTGGCGGGTTTTGCAATTTTTTTATGTCACACGGTAATTGCGCAGCTGTTTTTTCAAACGCAATTTTTGGGGAAAAAATTGGGGTAAGTGCTACACTTAAATTGGGGTAAAAATTGGGGTAAAAATTGGGGTAAGTGCCACACTTAAAAAAACAAAACAAAAACAAATTTATTGTAGAAATATAAAAGATGACGTCACGCCGAGTAAATAGATACCAAACATGTCACGCTTTAAAATTGCTCACGCAACCCCCAACCCGACCCCAATGCCAGCAGTTGCACCTGGCTGACCAGGCTTGCCTACAGATCTTGGGCAGTGTTTCCTTCTACTTCCGGCTCCTGAATGGAGCTCCTTCCCTCTGCACCAGGAGCCAATGGAGACACCCAGTACTTCCAGGTATGGTGGATCATTTGACTCTTGCCACGTGGCAGTTCTGGGTCAATCAGGGTTGTCATTGAGGGGAGGCTTGGTGATCACCTGGGTCCTCAAGCTCATTTGATGGACTAACAGTGGGGGGTTCACAACGTTTAGGAAGTTGCCACCGTTTACCACAGTTTGGTCAATCAGGACTTCAAAGCTGTTGTATTTGTCTGTGGAGGTTCTCACTGAAATAAACCTACTTGGGCAAGACCCAGATTCACTTTAAAGTGTTTCCTCTCTAATAGTGCTCATAGAAAAGGCAAAGCAAAACCAGATGAAATGTAACCCATGTGTTTAGAATCTCCACCATGTGCACCATGTTCATTATTCATTTAATAACATCTCCCATGAACGCTCTGACTACCAGATCCTATCTATGGTTTATGGTCTCATTACACGTGTGCCTGGATTCTTTTATTTGTGATTCTCCAGTGATAAGACATTGTAAAGCTGAATATGTTGTTTTATTATTCTGACCGACCTCCCCTCTCTCGCTCGCCAAAACCCAGACCCTTTGGTTTCCTTTGTTATCACTGAAAAATAATCTCTCGCCTCCTCCACCCCGGAGGTTTAGACATTAGATATCCCATCTCGTCTTCTTATAACCTCGTATTCATTTTATTTTCTATTTTCATCATTTTGTGTGTTGTGTAACTAAATTTTTCTTGCTTGTTACGCACACTACTGGACACATTTTTTTTTTTTACTTTTAGCTGTAAATGAAGAACTCTTTCAGAAATAGAAGTGTTATTAGTTGATTTTTTTTATCATATAACAAAATGGAAAGCGAATGAACTGAAGAAAAATCCAAATCCAATCAATATTTGGTGCGATCACCCTTTGCCTTCAAACCAGCATCAGTTCTTGATTCCTGCCGCATTCCGTGGCTTTCTTGGGCTCTTCCGTCCCACCAGGAGACCCAAACAACCAGCCGGCGCTTTTACCGGCTGATCATAGAGGCGGGCACCTGTCTAGATTATCAGGCATCTAATCTCACCTGGAGCAGCGAGTTTTTCTTGTTGGACATTGATCATAGAGACAAATAGAGACCACAATGGCTCTGATCCCCTCTATGATATAGGGAACCAGAAGTGATGAGCAGTGGTGGCTGGTGTTTTTTTTTTTTTTGAGGGGGGGAAGGGGCAACAAGAGCAATCACCCATCCCCCCCCCCTGGCGGCACCCACTAACCCCCCCCCCCCCGCTGTTTGCCGGTTGGTCCAGCACTTACCCCATCGTGGCGGGTGGCAGGCGGCGTGGTGCAGCGGCTCAGCTCCGAGTCCTCTCCTCCATGACTGCTTCCAGCTCCTCCCCTCCTCCTCCTTGGCGTCCAATATGATCGCCTGTCCTTTCAGCCAATTGGGTGATCGGTGTCCAAACCCGCTTCCTGATTGGCCGAAATCAGGTACAGCGAATATTGATTCGCTTTTGTTTTATACCTGGGTGGGCTCGGAGCTGCGACCCGAGCCCACCCTATATTGAAGCCTATTGGAGCCTCTTGCTCTAATCGGTGCTTCATAAAAAAACAGCCCCTCCGCATTGGAATCCACGAAGGAGGCCGGACGCATGGATAGGGGAGGCGGGGGGGGGGGGGTGGTGCCCATGCACCCTTAATGGACGGGCCGCCCCTGGTGATGAGCATGCACCACTTCCGGTTTCCCCGGATGTAAACAGCGCCATTTTTAAATAGCCAAAGCATCTGAACACACCGATCTTGGCTTGATCAGATGCTTTTAAAGCGGAGCTCCACCCAAAAGGGGAAGCTCCACTTGTTTGCTTCCTCCCCTCCTCCGCTGTCTGTGTCAATGGATGCAGCTGCAAAACTCGTGAGCGCGCCCGCATGAGTGCCCCCATGGAATGCTGCTGTCGGTAGGGGCACTCGATGAGGAGGAGGAGCCAGGAGCACCGCAGAGGGACCCCAGAAAAAGGAGGATCGGGCAGTTCTGTGCAAAACCCTTGCACAGAGCAGGCAGGTATAACATGTTTGTTATTAAAAAAAAACAAAAAATGAACCTTTACAATCACTTCAAGGGTGCGGCGGCCCCACTCCTTAAAGTGGTTGTAAACCCACTTAAGAAAAAAACCTGCAAGACAAAGGCATAATGAGCTAGTATGCATAGCATACTAGCTCATGAATTACTTACCTGAGATCGAAGCCCCCGCAGCAGTCCTCATACACCGTTCCGGCCGATGACATCGCTCCCAGAGTTACTTCCGGGTATCGCAGGCTCTAGCGCTGTGATTGGCCGAGCCGCAATGACGTCAATCCCACGCATGCGTGCGGGAGCTGTTGGTAGCGGCACACAGGCACACAGGTGCATAGGTGAATTTGCACGACTACCGATACTCATGCAAATGCTTAGTATCGGCATTGATACCGGTATTGGTGTAACCCTAAAAAAGTGGGTTTTTTTTGTCCCAAAAAAATTGTGTTTGAAAAACCGCTGCGCAAATACCATTTGACATAAAAAAATTGCAACACCCAGGGAAAAATCTCAATAAAAACATTGAAAACATTGCAACACCCACCAATGTATTCTCTAGGGCCTCTGTGTTTAGGAAAATATGTCTGAGGGTTCTGAGTAATCTTCTAGCAAAAGATACCGATTGTTACATGTAAACAAAAAGTGCCAGCCAAAAAAAAAATAAAAAATTAAAAGGAATTAAAAAAAATAAAGGAAAAAAACCCTTCCCTTCTTAACATACAATATATTATAAAAGGTAGAATACAGGTATAGAATTCTCTCTGACACATCCCTGGTTAAGGAACCCAACCTCCCTAACTATTCAGGTTCCTAGTATCCCTCAGTTCGACAATCAGTCATTACACCCCTATTTCAGTGGAGAAGGTGAGATTTTTATCATATTAAGTAACAAGGGAGTCCACACCGATTCCTAAGACCCCTTTCACACTGGGGCGCTTTACAGGCGCTAAAAATAGCGCCTACAAAGTGCCCTGAAAGAGCCGCTCCTGTGTCTCGGGGCTCTCACACGGTACGCTGGCAGGACGCTAAAAAAAGTCTTGCTAGCTGCATCTTTGGAGCGGTGAAGGAGCGGTGTGTATATACCGCTCCTTCACCGCTCCTGCCAATTGAAATCAATAGGGCAGCGCGGCTGTACCACCGACAAAGCGCTGCTGCGGCAGCGCTTTGCGGGTGGTTCTAACCCTTTCTCGGCTGCTAGTGGGCGAATACCGCTGCAAATACGACGGTAAAGTGAGGCTAAAAAAAGCGGCGCTTTACCGCCGAAGCCGCCCCAGTGTGCCCCAGTGTGCAAGGTGTCTAAGTGACGGTACACCCATTGAGTAATTGATAAATCTTAACTTGAGACACCAAAAAAAAATAAAATAAATAAAAAACACCCAAATCAAAAGAATCTTCCTAAACAGTAACGCCAAACATTAAAATAAAACTTATATAAAATCTGTGATAATTATTTATCTCTTATAGTGTGTGTGTGGGAGAGAGAGGGAAGAAAGAAGAGAAATGAAAGAAAAAAAAATTGTGCACTTGATAGAGTAAAAATCGAAAATAAATGTAAAAGTCCTCTAAGGGCCACATTGCCACCAAGTACCTATTTAATTGACTAATAACTAAAAAAAAATAAAAATAAAAAAACATATAATATTTCCCTAAAATTTATTGTGCACTTACTAGTGTACCAATCAAGAAAAAATGTAAAAGGCCTCTAAGGGCCTCACTGCATCCAAGTGCCTATCATTCCAAAAAAAAAAAATGGGCCAGAAAATGCCTGGAACCAAAGTGGTAGCAAACATAGAAAACCTAAAAAACGTTGCTGGGGGGTCTCCATCACTGAGCCCCCCATTAACACTTGAGTGTGACCATAGTCAGATGGTTTTAGAGGCATTTTTCGCATGCAGTAGAGCCGGAGTCACGCATTTTTTGTCCCTGTAGACTTCCAAATGAAGATATGGGTAAACAACATGCTGCCTTTAAAGTCTATGGGGCCAAAAATCACGCAGTTCTGCCCCAAAGTAGCTCCTGGACTTTTTTTTGAGCTTCACATGACAGCTGACAGGCAACCCAACGCTCAGGTGTGAATGGGCCCCTTGAGAATAATGGGATTCCTCATCTTGAGTGTTGTCACTCTTCGGGCGATCAGTCAGGTGTGAATGGCGGCTGATGGAGGACGTGATCCTCAGATAAGCCTGGAGGGTTTCTGTGTCCTCTGGAGGCTGAGCTCCGGATCTCGTTACTTTCACACTGATATTCTGTAACATTGTATCTCATGTAATCCAGGTAAGGAAGGAAGGAGAATGTCACATGTTACTAATTGTGCTGATCTCTCGGATTTTACAGAGACCTGAGCAACAACAAGATCAGCTCCCTCTGCAATTCGTCCTTCACCAACATGAGTCAACTCACCACATTGTAAGTTCACATCTGGTGATAGATTTATTTGTTTTATTTTTTATTTATTTCAGGTACTTATAAGGCGCCTGTAAATGTGGAAGTTACTGCGCTAACTTAAAATAAGAAAAAGAAAAAAAGCTGCTACTTTAACAATGTGACAAACATCAGAAATGTGGATGGTGGATAGTGTAGCGCTAACAGGTAAACACATATATCAATATAGAAGTGAAATAGTATAAAAATCAAATATACAAAAATGACATACCGTATATACTCGAGTATAAGCCGAGTTTTTCAGCACATTTTCTTGTGCTGAAAATGCCCCCCTCGGCTTATACTCAAGTCAAGCACTTTTCTGCAGCAGAGAATGACATTTTCTCGAACCGACTTTGGGGTCCCGTATCTCGGGGTGCTAGGAACCCCAAATTTGGTGTCCAAACCAGGTGCAACTAGCACTACAATATATCCAAAGCTAGGGTTCCTAGCATAATGTGGCCCCGAGATACAGGGCCCCAAATTCGGTTTGGAAAATGTCATTCTCTGCTGCAGAAACGTGCTTGACATTTTCTGAACCGATTTGGGGCACCGGATCTCGGGGCCACTTGGTGCTAGGAACCCCAGCTTTAGGTATGTTGCAGTGCTAGTTCCATTGGGTTTGCATGCCAAATTTGGGGTTCCTAGTACCAAGTGGCCTTGAGATACAGGACCCCAAAATCGGTCAACTGTGTCCATCTGCAGCAATGTCATTTCGGGGCCCTTTGGGTCCAGACACCCCAAATTTTGGCTGCAGCTAGGGGGGCATCTAGGAACCCTTAACTACCGAGTTTGAAGTTTGGGGGACCTATGGCTGCAAATGGGCACAGTGAGGCTGCAAATGGGCATTGTTGACCCTCTTTTCCACTTGCAGTAGCTGCGCATTTCTCGCCCTAGGCTTATACTCGGGTCAATACGTTTTCCCAGTTTTTTGTGGTAAAATTAGGTGCCTCAGCTTATATTCGGGTCGACTTATACTATACGGTAAATGGAAATGTGAAAAAGTCCAATAGATGTAAAAAAGTCTTCAGAAGGGCCCTATGCGTCAACCACCAAATGATGATAAATCAATGATGGAATAAGCTGGCACTGTCCGGCATGGGAAGCATCAAGGGTGGTGCATCTTCAACCAAAAAGCGAAGTATATCTACTCTTACTGGAACCGGTGGACTCGAGTGTCAGCGACAACCAGTCATAAAGGCAAGGGTGCCGAAATCGGCGGATCGATGGAACTCCAAGGGACCCAGGGCCTCCAAACACCACTCCAGGGACGTTGTGGGTAACCACCCAACCGAACCTCAGGTGGAAGGAACACCAGAGCTGGGCGGTGTATCCAGGTGTGGAAAGACCATCTGGACCACAAGGGAACTCTCACCAGGATGGTTATGTAAAGAAAAAAAAATGCTTCCATATGGTGTAGGTCAAAAAAATAGGCTTTTTATTTCTAAAAACCGGCATATAACAATAGGAGTAAAAACTGTGATCACAGAATAAAATTCAGGGCAATGTGGAGAGCAGAAAGCCAAGCCCGACGCGTTTCGTTCCAAAGGACTTCAACTGGGGCATATATCAGAAGACTTTCACATCTATTGGACTTTTTCACATTTCCATTTATGTCATTTTTGTATATTTGACTTTTGCACTATTTCACTTATATATTGATATATGTGATTACCTGTTAGCACTATATTATCCACCATCCACTTATATAGCGCCGTCAATTTACACAGCACTTTACATATCTATTATATATTCACATCAGTCCCTACCCTCAAGGAGCTTACAATCTAAGGTCCCTAACTCACATTCATACATACACATACTATGGCTAATTTAGACAGGATCCAATTAACTTACCAGCATGTCTATATAGATCATTACTTGTGTCCCTCCGCTCTTACCTGCAGGCGATGCAAACATTCTAATTGTAAGAAGAGAAGCAGTCAGGACATATATACAGTATATCAGACCATATATATATATATATATATATATATATATATATATATATATATATATATATATATATATATATATATACACACATACAGTATGCAATCTCTGGCCACTTTATTAGGTACACCTGTTCAATTGCTTGATAACAGAAATTGCTAATCAGCCAACCACATGGCAGCAATTCAACGCATTTCGGCATCTAGATGTGGAGAAGACGACTTGCTGAATTTCAAACCGAGCATCAGAATGGGGGAAAAAAGGGGGTTGAAGTGACTTTTGAACGTGGCATGGTTGTTGGTGGCAGACGGGCTGGTCTGAGTATTTCTGGGATTTTCACACACAACCATCTCTCGGGGTTTGCAGAGAATGGTGGGAAAAAGAGAAAATATCCAGTGAGCGGCAGTTGTGTGGAGGAAAATGCCTTGTTGGTGTCAGAGGTCAGAGGAGAATGGGCACACTGGTTCCAGATGATAGAAAGGCAACAGTAACTCAAATGTTTAAACAAGAAAGGAAGAGGAAAGAATTGGACTTTATATATGTCACTGAATAAATATCTAGTTTATATTGATCAATAAATTGTTTATTATTTCAAAACAAGTTAAAAAAGTATCAGTAATCTTTGGCAAAAGACATGATATACTGTAAATAACAGTATACATACAATTATTATACAAAGTAAAAAAACAACATGATTAGCAGTACAATTTCATTACAGTAACTCAAATAACCATTTGTTACACCCAAGGTATGCAGAATACCATCTCTGAACGCACACAACACATCCAACCTTGAAGGAGATGGGCTACAGCAGCAGAAGACCACACCGGGTGCCACTCCTGTCAGCCAAGAACAGGAAACTGAGGCCACAATTGGCACAGGATCACCAAAATTGGACAATAGAAGATTGGAAAAACGTTGCCTGGTCTGATGAGTCTGGATTTCAGCTGCGACATTCAGATGGTGGGGTCAGAATTTGGCGCATGGATCCATCCTGCCTTGTATCACCGGTTCAGGCTGGTGGTGGTGGTGTAATGGTGTGGGGGATGGGATATCACCGGTTCAGGCTGGTGGTGGGGGGTGTAATGGTGTGGGGGGTGGGGTATCACCGGTTCAGGCTGGTGGTGGGGGTGTAATGGTGTGGGGGATGGGATATCACCGGTTCAGGCTGGTGGTGGGGGTGTAATGGTGTGGGGGATGGGATATCACCGGTTCAGGCTGGTGGTGGGGGTGTAATGGTGTGGGGGATGGGCTATCACCAGTTCAGGCTGGTGGTGGTGGTGTAATGGTCTGAGGGAAATTTTCTTGGCACACTTTGGGCCCCATAGTACCAATTGAGCATGGTATATACACCACGACCTACCTGAGTATTGTTGCTGACCATGTCCAGCCTTCATGCTTGGTGGAATTGATACAACAAGGTGTTGGAAACATTCCTCAGAGATTTTGCTCCATAGTGACCTGATAACATCACACAGTTGCTGCAGATTTGTTGGCTGCACATCCATGATGCCAATCTCCCGTTCCACCACATCCCAAAGGTTTTCTATTGGATGAGATGTGGTGAGTGTGGAGGCCATTGGAGGACAGGGACCTCATTGTCCAGTGGTGAGATGATTGGAGCTTTGTGACATGGGGCATTATCCTGCTGGAAGGAGCCATCAGAAGATGGGGACACTGTAGTCATAAAGGGATGGACATGGTCAGCAACAATACTCAGGGAGGCCGTGGTGTATAAACCATGCTCAATTGGTGCTAAGGGTACTTTTTTCTAAATAATGTTTAATATACTCCATGGGTGTTCCTCCTTGAAGAATCCTTGTTTCCAGCCCTTCGGGGTTTCTTTCCCGCTTTCTTCCTGTTCCTGGTTTTTGTTTATTACTAAGGGGCCCAAAGTGTGCCAAGAAAATATCCCCCACACCATTACACCCCCACCACCAGCCTGAACCGGTGATACCCCATCCCCCACACCATTACACCCCCACCACCAGCCTGAACCGGTGATACCCCATCCCCCACACCATTACACCCCCACCACCAGCCTGAACCGGTGATATCCCATCCCCCACACCATTACACCACCACCACCAGCCTGAACCGGTGATACAAGGCAGGATGGATCCATGCGCCAAATTCTGACCCCACCATCTGAATGTCGCAGCTGAAATCCAGACTCATCAGACCAGGCAACGTTTTTCCAATCTTCTATTGTCCAATTTTGGTGATCCTGTGCCAATTGTAGCCTCAGTTTCCTGTTCTTAGCTGACAGGAGTGGCACCCGGTGTGGTCTTCTGCTGCTGTAGCCCATCTGCTTCAAGGTTGGATGTGTTGTGTGTTCAGAGATGGTATTCTGCACACCTTGGGTGTAACCAGTGGTTATTTGAGTTACTGTTGCCTTTCTATCATCTGGAACCAGTCTGCCCATTCTCCTCTGACCTCAACAAGGCATTTTCCTCCACACAACTGCCACTCACTGGATATTTTCTCTTTTTTCCCACCATTCTCTGTAAACCCCGAGAGATGGTTGTGTGTGAAAATCCCAGAAATACTCAGACCAGCCCGTCTGCCACCAACAACCACGCCACGTTCAAAGTCACCGAGATCCCCTTTCTTCCCCCATTCTGATGCTCGGTTTGAATTTCAGCAAGACGTCTTCACCACGTCTAGATGCCTCAAGGCATTGAGTTGCTGCCATGTGATTGGCTGATTAGCAATTTGTGTTACCGAACAATTGAACAGGTGTACCTAATAAAGTGTCCGGTTAGTGTACTTCCCATTTTAACGGCATTATGGCCAGTAGATGGAGCTGATGATCACAGGAAATACTTGTCCGGTATGGTCTTCAGCTCCAACTAGTGGCCGTATATTTTAATCTTTTCCCAAACCCTTCTATATTTAATTAATGAAAAACATTCGACTGGATTGAAAATAATCTACTTATTTTTTGCTCCCCCCGTCACGTAAGGAATGAATGCACATGCAGTGTCACAGCTCTGCGATTTTTTATTTTTATTATTATAAACACAGCCAAAGTCCGCAACATGAATGAGTTTTGCTTCTAGATTTCCAAAAGAGAAGACGTTGTTTGGTTGAGCTCCGCAGGGGAAGTCAGCGGGCTGTGGAAAGTTATTATCTGCTTTGCTTTTATCCCTCCAGGATCCTGAGTTACAATTCTCTGCGCTGTATTCCTCCTCTGGCTTTTGAGGGACTGCGATCCCTGCGGCTCCTGTAAGTATGACATTGCGCGTTTGTTGTGTTGGGTGCCCCTCCTGAGTCCGTGTCGGGCGCCCTCGCCCCTCCCCCCCCCCCCCGTGCCGCTAATGAAATGCTAATACTGATCCTCTGCTCCAGGTCTGTCCACGGGAACGACATCTCCAGCCTGCCGGAAGGAATCTTCTCTGATGTCACCTCGCTGTCTCACCTGTAAGTTCATCTTCAAGGAACGGAACATCTTATTATCTTCGATGTTGGATATATTCTATAACAAGAACCGAGGGGGGGGAGGGAGGCTCTATGGATGGGGGAAAGACAGTTTTCGTTAGCCGTTGGAATTTAGTCAAGTTTACTTTAGACCTATCTCTCCAAATTACATGGATATTGGATGCCTAGGGCTGCCCCAAGCATGCCCCCCCCCCCCCCCCCCGGTATAATGGAAGAAATAGGACTAACTCGGTACCCAAGGATTAGGCCAAAATTAAGAGAACATGATTAAAACTGGTTTATACAAAAAAACTGTTAGTATACAGTTGAAGATAACAACCGTGCATAGTTCATACAGAAGGGCTGCTCCCCGGGGGGGGGGGGGCAAATGATACCAGAGGCAATCTATGGGGCTTTGACTCGGCTGTGATCAATTCCTTTTGGAACTTAACACAATCTTGGTCTACAAGCAACAAACATAATGCCTGTAAGATTTCCATATTGATGTGATGATACTATCATTTGCCCTCTGTTTCTGACCCCCCCCCCCCCTCCCCCGGGTTGCTACTCTTAATACTTTGATATATTAGAAATCAATGCCTTCAAGTGTCTCCAGTGTCCACCATGGGGGGGGGGGGGGTCTACCTTCGGGTGACTCTAAGGTGCTGATCTGCGTTCTCTTGGTTTCCACTGAGGATAATGATTGACTCCTCCTGAGGAAGCGGCTGAAGTCGCGAAACATGTAGAGGATGGTGTCAAGGTCTACATTTTCAGCTCCCCGTATTATCCATGGGGTTTTCATCAACTTCTTTAAAACCTTCTGTATGAACTATGCACGGTTGTAATCTTGGGTTGGACGGTGGTGGGGCTACCTGTTTGTACGGAAAATGATCTGAGGATTGATAACGTTTTTATGGACTACAGGGAGATTTCACCTTGGGAAGTAACATTATAGAGAAGAAAGAAAGTAAAGTGTGAGCCAGTAGTAGAGGGCATGGCTAAAGAGGAATAGGAGAGACAAGGGGTAAAGAAGAGAGGGTTTGGGGGGGGTGACAAGATATGGGGGTCCAGTTGCCAACATGGTATAAGTGACCTTTATGGCTGAAGAGTTGCTCACGTTATAAGATGCTGGCAAAGTAAATTGCTGTATGGTGAGGTGAGAGTATGAGTTGGGGGTCTCTGTGTGGTGTCCACCAATTATTGGATGGGACAGCGATGGGGCTACCTGCTTGTCCAGAAAATGATTGTATGTATTCTTTAAGGTGATTTTGGGGGTCTGTTAGTCCCTTAATTTCTGCCCTGCCCCTTTATGGTTGCAGATTCGCTCATGTTCTAAGATGCGGGCAAAGTGAACTGCTGTATGCTGAGGTGAAGCTATGAGTTGCATTCGATGTGTGGTGTCCACCAATTATTTAGTAGGACTGGCGGTGGCGCCACCTGCTTCTCCAGAACATGATTTAAGCATTTATAAAGTTCGCCAGCATGGTATGAGTGACTTTTGTGGCTGCAGAGTCACTCATGTTATCAGATGGGGACAAAATGAACTGGGTGGCGAGGTGAGGGCACATGTGCGATTCTATTGGTGGTGTCCACCAAACTATCGGTTTGGACGACGGTGGGGCTACCCACTTCTACAGAAAATGGGGTGAGGATTGATAACGTTTTTTGCAGACTACAATCTCACCTTGAGAGCAACATTATAGAGAAGAGAGAAAGGAAAGTGTAAAACACAAGGAGAGGGCAAAGGTAAAGAGGAAAAGGAGAGACAAGGGGTAAAGAAGAGAGGGTAGGGGGTGACAGGACATTGGGGTCCAATTGCCATCATGGTATAAGTGACCTGTATGGTTGCAGAATCGCTCATGTTCTAAGAAGCGGGAAAAGTGATTTATTTTTATTTTTTTTTGGTGAGGTGAAGGTATGAGTTGCATTCTATATGTGGTGCCCACCAATTATTGGGTAAGACGGAGGTGGGGATACCTGCTTGTCCATAAAATTATTTAAGCATTTCTAAGGCTTGCCAGCATGGCATGAGTGACTTTTATGGCTGCAGATTCACTCATGTTATCAGATGGGGACAAAGTGAACTGTGTGGCGAGGTGAGGACACTAGTTGGATTCTATTGGTAGTGTCCACCAACTATTGAGTTGGATGGCGGTGGGGCTACCTGCTTGTACGGAAAATGAAATCAAGCATTTATAAAATTTGCCAGCGTTGACCAGCGTTGATTGACTTTTATGGCTGCAGAATCACTCATGTTATCAGTTGGGGGACAAAGTGAACTGTGTGGTGAGAATATGAGTTGGATTCTATGTGTGGTGTCCACCATATATTGGGTGGGACGGCAGTGGGGCTACCTGCTTGTCCAGAACATGATTATGTGTATTCTTTAAGGAGATGTCGGGGGTCTATTAGTCCCCCAATTTCTGCCCTGCCCCTTTATGGTTGCAGAATCGCCCATGTTCTAAGATGCGGGCAAAGTGAACTGCTGTATGCTGAGGTGAAGGTATGAGTTACATTCGATGTGTGGCATCCACCAATTTTTTGGTAGGATAGCGGTGGGGCTACCTGCTGTTCCGGAAAATGATTTAAAAAGTTCACCAGCATGGTAATGAGTGGTTTTATGGCTGCGGAATCACTCAGGTTATAAGATGGAGACAAAGTGAACCGCGTGGCGTGGGCACAAATCAGATCCTATGGGCAGTGCTCAATTATTGGGTTGTATGGCACTACCTGCTTGCACGGGAAATGATTTGGGGATTGATAAACTTTTTGCAGACTTCAGGGATATTTCACGAGAGGGTTGAGGGTGACAAGATGTGGAGGCCCAGTTGCCAGCATGGTACTGGTGACCTTCATGGTTGCACAATCGCTCATGTTCTAAGATAAGGACAAAGTAAATCTCTGTATGGTGAGGTGAGGGTACGAGTTGGATTCTAAGTGTGGTGTCCACCAACTATCGAGTTGGACAGCGGTAGGGCTACTTGCTTGTATGGAAAATGATTTGAGGATTGATAAAGTTTTTTTTGCAGGCCGATGTTGGGGCCCAGTCACCAGCATGGTACAGGTGACCTTTATGGTTATAGAATCACTCATGTTCTAAGATGAGGGCAAAGTAAATTGCCGTATGGTGGGGTGAGGGTACGAGTTGGATTCTATGTCCGCTGTCCACCAATCACAGGGTAGGATGGCGGTGGGGCTTGTACAGAAAATAATTTGAGGATTTATAAAGTTATTTGCAGACACCATCTGGAGAGTTCGCCTAGGGGAGGTACCTTTCCGTAGTTTTAAGCACTTTTTATTGGTCTCAGCCCTTAAACAGTTGATAGAACATCAGAGAACGTTTAAAGGCGTATCGCCCACTTCACACGGAGTCTACGGCTGATTCAGGATCATTCACGGGATTAAGGGCCCATTTGTTTCTATTATTAATGGCAGGGACCGCTGCGGAGATGGAAGTGAACGACGCCCTTTCACCTCCACCTGTTCTGTTTCGCCTTTTTTCTCTGCCTTTGTAGTTTTGTATTCATTGAGAATGTTTTGTGCTTTGGCTCAAGGGAGCGCAGCCGAACCGCTTCTGTCTTTTTTTTTTTTAACTCGATCTTTGTTTAATTTGGCGCACGAAAGTAGCTGCTTTCATGCTTAACAAAGACAATTCATCCAACGCCGCGGAGTATCTCCAGGACTTCTTTTCTTTCCAGTGTGATTTATGACGGCTGAGCATACTGTGCCTCACAGCTGTTAAACAAAAGGAAAAATAGCAGCTAAGGAAGCTTTTAGGTGTTTGCAAATGTTAACACTGCCCTGAGCTATTCATTTCCTCCCGCTTGGCTGTTCCAGAGCGCCGCCTGGTGGAGCACTTCTTGTCACAATGCAACGGTCACAGATTGATACAAATTCAGCAACGAGTTTATGTATCTAATATGGTTTTATACTATTAGGCACTGTACAGTGCCTTGAAAAAGTATTCATACTTCCCACATTTTTATTTTAACAAAAATATGTAGCAGAATACATACAGTGCCTTGAAAAAGTATTCATACCCCTTGATATTTTCCACATTTTCTCATGTTACAACCAAAAACATAAATGTATTTTATTTGGATTTTATGTGATAGACCAACACAAAGTGGCACATAATTGTGAAGTGGAAGGAAAATGATAAATGATACAAATAAATATGTAAAAAGTGGGGGGGGACATTTGTATGGCGCCCCCCGGAGTCAATACTTTGTAGAACCCCCTTTCTCTACAAGTCTTTTTGGGGATGTCTCTACCAGCTTTGCACATCTAGAGAGGACATTTCTGCCCATTCTTCTTCTTTGTAAAATATCTCAAGCTCTGTCAGATTGGATGGAGAACGTCTGTGAACAGCAATTTTCAAGTCTTGTCACAGATTCTCAATGTGATTTAGGTCTGGACTGTGACTGGGCCATTCTAACACATGAATATGCTTTGATCTAAACCATTCCATTGTAGCTCTGGCTGGATGTTTCGGGTCGTTGTCCTGCTGGAAGGTGAACCTCCCCCCCAGTCTCAATTCTTTTGCAGACTCTAACAGGTTTTCTTCTAAGATTGTCCTGTATTTGTCTCCATCCATCTTCCCATCAACTCTGACCAGCTTCCCTGTCCCTGCTGAAGAAAAGCATCCCCACCACATGAAGCTGCCACCACCATGTTTCACGGTGGGGATGGTGTGTTCAGGGTGATGTGCAGTGTTAGTTTTCCCCCCACACATAGCGATTTGCTTTTAGGCCATAAAGTTGAATTTTGGTCTCATGTGACCAGAGCACCTTCTTCCACATGTTTGCTGTGTCCTCCACATGGCTTCTCACAAACTTTTAAATGAATTTTAGTGCGCACAAGCACAACCCAAGTTTTGGTCAAATATAAAAGATGATGTTTCATCGTGTAAGCAGATACCAAAGAAGTCAAGATTTTAAAATTTGCACACGCCTGTGAAATGGCCACCAACTGCAATACCTAAAGCCGTCCAAAGGTGATGCGCTAAAAGCCTTTACGGGTTACAAGTTTAGAGTTAACCATGATTAATTGGGACCCTAAAATGATTGCTCTTACTCCAACGTTTGTGCCGATATCTCACATGTGTGGCGCAATCACCATTTACAAATGCACACTGGACCTACGCATGCGTTTGCATTTGTGTGTATGTGCGAGTGGGGGGGAGGTGTTTAATATTATAAATATTAATATAATATAATATAATTATAATTCATTATAATTATAATTAATTAAAATTATAATATTATAATATAATATTTTTTATTTATTTCAATTCATTTTTTTACACTTAATTTTTTTTACATTTAACTTTATTGCTATCACAAAGTGTTGAACAAACTCTGCATGCAATGGGCAGGTGAAATGTATTCTTTATATAGACATCGGGAGTGGGGGGCACACTATGAATGAAGTTCAATTGGGGTGCATGTCACCTCTGGGACATATCTTGATTACTTATATGTTAAAGGTTTACTGCACTCCTGGAGGACACACTGCGGCCATGGTGAGGAGAGAGGCACACACACAGTAGCTTTCCCCAGCCTCTCCACTCTGCTGCCCATTCGCAGAAGCCTTTGTATTTTGAAAGTTTACATAATACAAAGGCTTCTGTGAATGGGCAGACGGAAGGGAGGGGCGGGCAGAGTTTCAGCGAGTCTGCTCTTGAAGAAACGGAGACCACAGTGAGCAGTGTCCCTGAGCTCCCGATGTTTTTTTCCTGGAGCACAATAAACCTGTCAGTTGTGAATAATAGAGATACTTCAATGAGGCGGCAGGCACCTCCTTAGACTTAACTCATAATGTGCCTGCAGTTTTTACAAAATAGCCAATTCCTGGAATTCAGCTTTAAATATAACCTTCTGTTCATGTAAAATCCAGAATAGTGTATGGGACACCTGCCTTTACACACACATGAACTTTAATGGCACCCCAGTCTTAGTCCATAGGGTTCAATATTGAGTTGGCCCACCTGTTGGCCCTGTTTTGGTGGATCAGTATAAAGCCTTTGAGTCTATGAGAGATCTGTAACACATTGAATGGCTCGCTCTAACCGGTATTGTTTGGGGGATTTGTGTTTTGCTAGAGCAATCGGAGCCAACCCTCTGTACTGCGACTGCAACCTGCGCTGGCTGTCAAACTGGGTGAAGACCGGTTACAAGGAGCCGGGCATCGCCCGCTGTACGGGGCCCCCGGAGATGGACGGAAAGCTGCTTCTCACCACACCGGCCAAGAAGTTCGAATGCACAGGTAGTGACCTTCCCATCTGTTCCCATCTGTTGGCTTTTACTTAATGAATTTCGCTTCGGGGGGCGCAATTTGTGCAATGAAAATGTATTAAAATGTAGCAGTTATCACCAAGGGCTCGTTCACACTTACGCCGCGTACACACGATCGGACTTTCCGCCAACAAAACCGTGGATTTTTTTTTTTTTTTGCGTCTTGCATACACACGGTCACACAAATGTTGGCCAAAAATTCCGAACGTGAGAACGGCGGTGACGTACAAGACGTCCGACGAGCCGAGAAAAAGGAAGTTCAATAGCCGGTGCGGTGCCTTCTGCTTGATTCCGAGCATGTGTGGACTTTTGTGCGACGGACTTGTGTACACGCGATCGGACTTTCTGACAAGTTTTGTTTGCTGAAAATTTGAGAACCTGCTCTCAAACATTTGTTACAGTAATAAGGAGAGCCGGCAAAACTGTAATCCTTGAAGTGTCGTTTATTGGTACATCAGAGTGACAACAAAACAATAACTCTGACGCATTTCGGCAATAGCCTTAGTCGTAGCTGCCTTAGTCATAGCTACGACTAAGGCTATTGCCGAAACACGTCAGCTTTATTGTTTTATTGTCACTCTCCTTATTACTGTTGCATTGGAGTGTGTTGGGACACATCGAGCCTCGGCACCTGCGAGTGAACCTGGTGTATGGATTGAGTTGTCCCTGTAGAGGGCGCTGTTACCTTTCTTCTTTTCCATGCACAAACATTTGTTGGCGGAAATTCCGACAGCAAATGTCCGATGGAGCGTACACACGGTCTGACTTTCCGACAACAAGCTCACATCCAACATTTCCCGTCGGAAAGTCTGACCGCGTGTACGCGGCATTAGACTGAATGAGGGGAGTTACCAAAGTTTCCTTCATCGTTGTAATGGTGCAGGAAGTGGTGGAGTTGCACCACATTAAAAGCGGTTAACGACCGCCCTATTGTAGCTTTACTGCTACAGGGCAGCCGCTCAGTGCAGAATCACGTATATACACTATATTACCAAAAGTATTGGGACGCCTGCCTTTACACACACACATGAACTTTAATGGCATCCCAGTCTTAGTCCGTAGGGTTCAATATTGAGTTGGCTCCGCCCTTTGCGGCTATAACAGCTTCAACTCTTCTGGGAAGGCCGTCCACAAGGTTTAGGAGGGTGTCTATGGGAATGTTTGACCATTCTTCCAGAAGAGCATTTGTGAGGTCAGGCACTGATGTTGGACGAGAAGGCCTGGCTCGCAGTCAACGCTCTAATTTAACCCAAAGGTGTTCTATCGGGTTGAGGTCAGGCCAGTCAAGTTCCTCCACCCCAAACTCGCTCCTCCATGTCTTTATGGATCTTGCTTTGTGCACTGGTGGGCAGTCATGTTGTAACAGGAAGGGGCCGTCCCCCAAACTGTTCCCACAAAGTTGGGAGCATGAACTTGTCCAAAATGTCTTGGTATGCTGATGCCTTAAGAGTTCCCTTCACTGGAACTAAGAGGACAAGCCCAACCCCTGAAAAACAACCCCCACACCATAATCCCCCCTCCCCCCCACACCATAATCACCCCCTCCCCCAAAATGATTTGGACCAGTGTGCACAAAGCAAGGTCCATAAAGACATGGATGAGTGAGTTTGGGGTGGAGGAACCTGACTGGCCTGCACAGAGTCTTGACCTCAACCCGATAGAACACCTTTGGGATGAATTAGCGCGGAGACTGCGAGCCAGGCCTTCTCATCCAACATCAGTGCCTGACCTCACAAATGCTCTTCTGGAAGAATGGTCAAACATTCCCATAGACACACTCCTAAACCTTGTGGACGGCCTTCCCAGAAGAGTTGAAGCTGTTATAGCTGCAAAGGGCGGAGCCAACTCAATATTGAACCCTACAGACTAAGACTGGGATGCCATTAAAGTTAATGTGCGTGTAAAGGCAGGCGTCCCAATACTTTTGGCAATATAGTGTATACACCATTTTGGATTTTCCAGATGGGGGGGGGGGGGGGGGCGTGCACGTGCGCTGCCCGCGCACTGCTTCTGCTGTAATTAGTCACGGCAGAAGCCGATCAGCGGGTGCCGGGCCAATGAATGACACCCGCTGATCGGCAAGGAAACGCGCTGGATGGAGCTCTGTATATGTAAACAATGCAGAGCTCTGTCCTGTCAGCGGGGGATGTGCTGGACTTGGTTTCCCTTCAAAGCACATCCCTTAGTGAAAGCAGCACACATAAACACTGGCTAGGCACACATTTAACCCTTTGATCTCCCTTAAATGTGTAACCCCTTCCCAGCCAGTGTCATTAGTACAGTGACAGTGTATATTTTTAGCACTGATCACTGTATTCGTGTCACTGGTCCCCCAAAAAAAGTGTCAGTGTCAGATTGTCACCGAAGAAGAGCCAGGAGAGTGGTAGGGAACACCAGGTGGGATGCAGATTAGGTCTTGAGATCCTACATGTACATATAAAAACAAAACACAAGAGGGCGCCTCTACACCTAGGTGTAGCGATTTCATCCAATCTTTTATACATTTTTTAAATAAATCGCTACACCTAGATGGAGGCGCCCTCTTATGTTTGCTTTTTTAGAGTGTGAGATTGTCCGCGGCAATATCACAGTCCCACTCAAAGGTCGCTGATCGCCGCCATTACTAGTATAAAAAATAATGAATTCATCAAAATTCCAGTATATATACCATAGTTTGTAGACGCGATAACTTATTGGGATTTTTTTTTTTTTTTACCAAAAATATGTAGCAGAATACATACAGCGCCTTGAAAAAGTATTCATACCCCTTGAAATTTTCCACATATTGTCATGTTACCATGTAAATGTATTTTATTGGGATTTTATGTGATGGACCAACACAAAGTGGCTCATAATTGTGAAGTGGAATAAAAATGATAAATGGTTTTCAAAATTTTTTACAAAGAAACGTGAAAAGTGTGGGGGGTACATTTGCATGGCACCCCCTGGAGTCAATACTTTGTAGAACCCCCTTTTCCTGCAATTACAGCTGCAAGTCTTTTTGGGGATGTCTCTACCAGCTTTGCACATCTAGAGAGGAACATTTCTGCCCATTCTTCTTCTTTGCATAATATCTCAAGCTCTGTCAGATTGGATGGAGAGCGTCTGTGAACAGCGATTTTCAAGTCTTGCCACAGATTCTCAATGTGATTTAGGTCTGGACTGTGACTGGGCCATTCTAACACATGAATATGCTTTGATCTAAACCATTCCATTGTAGCTCTGGCTGGATGTTTCGGGTCGTTGTCCTGCTGGAAGGTGAACCTCCGCCCCAGTCTCAAGTCTTTTGTAGACTCTAACAGGTTTTCTTCTAAGATTGTCCTGTATTTGGCTCCATCCATCTTCCCATCAACTCTGACCAGCTTCCCTGTCCCTGCTGAAGGAAAGCATCCCCACCACATGATGCTGCCACCACCATGTTTCACAGTGGGGATGGTGTGTTCAGGGTGATGTGCAGTGTTAGTTTCCCCCCACACATAGCGTTTTGCTTTTAGGCCAAAAAGTTAAATTTTGGTCTCATCTGACCAGATCACCTTCTTCCACATTAATGGGAATATGTGCAGCGCTAATGTGAAACGGTCTCTGTATAAACACAGGAACTATAAACAAATAAAATATTCGTTTCCAATGACTTGTGCATGACTGAATATCACGCATAAATATAGTGCAATACTCATATAAGATAACCAAAGGTAATGTGTCCATAATTGTGAAAAACAAGTACATAGTCCACAGGGTAGAAGGTAACCGCCACCAACTTTGAGAAGGCTTACCGGAACTATCGGACTCAAAAGAGCATACGCCCTGTGAGTCTTCAAGACTTGTGGTGTAAACCAGTGGCGTCGGGAGGGGGGGCTGGGGGGGGGGGGCTGGAGCCCCGAATGGGTCCCCAAAAAGTCCACAGGGTGAAGAAGAAGTGTTGTGGTAGATCCAAAAATCCTTATGGCACCGATACAAATGGAAAAACAGGTGAGTATAGAAGGTAACCGCCACCAACTTTGAGAAGGCTTACCGGAACTATCGGACTCAAAAGAGCGTACGCCCTGTGAGTCTTCAAGACTTGTGGTGTAAACCAGTGGCGTCGGGAGGGGGGGTGGGGGGGCTGGAGCCCCCGAATGGGTCCCCAAAAAGCCCCAGGTCTCAGGTGTGCCTAATTTTATTGTTAGCCCCGAGTGCCGCTGAGCGTACCAATAGATTGGAACATCCATATCTCTAACTTCTGGCCAAAATGAGGAGATGATCCCTCCGTCCTTCGGATGGCTTGAAGTGACAGTACTCAGATGCGGCAGATGTTCTCAAACTGAGGTGGCCCAAATCTTCCCCATACACTCACATGGTACAACCCTGAGCTGGAAAGCCGAATAACTCTGCTCTGGAATCAGAGCCTGGAGAGTCTCTGGATCTGGTGCCCGGAGAAGATGTCACCATCTAGGTGACCCACAGGGGAGGAGAGAGAGGAGAGAAAAAAAGAAGGAAAGAGAGGGAGACAGTTATGGAAAGGCCAGGAGCTGAAGAGCTATGAGCCAGAGGGGTGAGGAAGTAGAAGTAGAATCCCCCTGTAGAGCATCGGTGTGCTCTTTCCTCGCCCCTCTGGATCATAGCTCTTCAGCTCCTGGCCTTTCCGTAACTCTCCCTCTCTTTCCTTGTCTTTTCCTCTCCTCTCTCCTCCCCTGTGGGTCACCTAGATTTTTTGGATTGGCAGTGGGGTTGTGTGGTGGTGTGGCGGGGGGTAAGCTCACTTGTCAGTACCCATCAATGCTGACCACTAAACTGACCTACCTGACTCACACTGACCTACCTGACACACACTGACCTACCTGACTCACACTGACCTACCTGACATACACACACTGACCTACCCGACCCACACTGACCTACCCGACCCACATTGACCTACCTGACATACACACACTGACCTACCTGACATACATTGACCTACCTACCTGACACACACTGACCTACCTGACATACACACACTGACCTAACTGACATACACTGACCTACCTGACATACACACACTGACCTACCTGACACACACTGACCTACCTGACATACACACACTGACCTACCTGACATACACACACTGACCTACCTGACACACACTGACCTACCTGACATACACACACTGACATACCTGACATACACTGACCTACCTACCCGACACACACTGACCTACATGACATACACACACTGACCTACCTGACATACACTGACCTACCTACCTGACACACACTGACCTACCTGACATACACACACTGACCTACCTGACATACACTGACCTACCTGACATACACACACTGACCTACCTGACACACACTGACCTACCTGACATACACACACTGACATACCTGACATACACACACTGACCTACCTGACATACACACACTGACATACCTGACATACACTGACCTACCTACCCGACACACACTGACCTACAGGACATACACACACTGACCTACCTGACATACACTGACCTACCTACCTGACACACACTGACCTACCTGACATACACACACTGACCTACCTGACATACACACACTGACCTACCCAACCCACACTGACCTACCCGACATACACTGACCTACCTACCTGACACACACTGACCTACCTGACATACACACACTGACCTACCCGACCCACATTGACCTACCTGACATACACTGACCTACCTATCTGACATACACTTACCTACGTGACACACACTGACCTACCCGACACACACTGACCTACCCGACACACACTGACCTACCCGATACACACTGACCTACCCGATACACACTGACCTACCTGACATACACTGACCTACCTATCTGACATACACTTACCTACGTGACACACACTGACCTCCTACCTACCTGACATACACACACTGACCTACCTGACCAGGAGACAGACGTCATGTGTCCAGGGTTCTGCAGCAGCAGCTCAGCCGTGGTGCTGGTGTGCGAGGCAGCCAGAGGAGAGCTGCCCACAGAGCGGGGATCGATGTGGCGCGGCGGCTGCATTGTAATTCCCACCTTCTGGAGCTTGCAGCGCCTATGATGGAACGTCACACGTCTCGCGGTCCCGCCATTGGACTAGTGGGACGTCCATCATAGGCGCTGCAGGCTCCAGCAGGCGGGACCTGCTATGTGACACGGCCGGACTCGGCGGCGCTCAGCGGCGCTCTGGATCAGATCGGTCCCCGTTCCGCGGCGCTCTGGGCTAACAATAAAATTGGGCACACCTGAGACCCGGGGCTTTTTTGGGACCCATTTGGGGCTCCAGTCCCCCCCAGCCCCCCTCCCGACACCACTGGTTTACACCATAAGTCTTGAAGACTCACAGGACGTGCGCTCTTTTGAGTCCAATAGTTCCGGTAAGCCTTCTCAAAGTTGGTGGCGGTTACCTTCTATACTCACCTGTTTTTCCATTTGTATCGATGCCATAAGGATTTTTGGATCTACCACAACAATTCTTCTTCACCCTGTGGACTATGTACTTGTTTTTCACAATTACGTGATATTCAGTCACGTACAAGTCATTGGAAACTAATATTTTATTTGTTTATAGTCCCTGTGTTTATACAGTGACCGTTTCACATTAGTGCTGCGCATATTTCCACTACTGTTTGTTTGAATTTGTCTTTCACTGTCCTGGCTGCTGCTTATCATTCAGGGTGTATTTCACTTTGATTTTGTATTCACCTTCTTCCACATGTTTGCTGTGTCCCCCACATGGCTTCTCACAAACTGCAAACTTCTTATGACTTTCTTTCACCAATGTCTTTCTTCTTGTCACTCTTCCATAAAGGGCAGATTTGTGGAGAACACGACTAAGAGCCCTTGCACACTGGGGCGGGGGGCGGCGTCGGCGGTAAAACGCCGCTATTATTAGCGGCGTTTTACCGTCGGTCTGCGGCCGCTAGCGGGGCGGTTTTACCCCCCGCTAGCGGCCGAGAAAGGGTTAAATACCACCGCAAAGCGCCTCTGCAGAGGCGCTTTGCCGGCAGTATAGCCGCGCCGTCCCATTGATTTCAATGGGCAGGAGCGGTGAAGGAGCGGTATACACACCGCTCCTTCACCGCTCCGAAGATGCTGCTGGCAGGACTTTTTTTACCGTCCTGCCAGCGCATCGCTCCAGTGTGCAAGCCCTCGGGGATTTCACACTGGAATGCAAGGAGCGGCACTTTCGGGTCGGTTTGCAGGCGCTATTATTAGCGCAATAGCGCCTGCAAACCGCCCGAGTGTGCAAGGACTCTAATAGTTGTCCTGTGGACAGATTCTCCCACCTGAGCTGTGGATCTCTGCAGCTCCTCCAGAGTTACCATGGACCTCTTGGCTCTTCTCTGATGAATGTTCTCCTCGCCCGGCCGGTCAGTTTAGGTGGACGGCCATGTCTTGGTAGGTTTGCGGTTGTGCCATACTCTTTCCATTTTCCGATGATGGATTGAACAGAGCTCCGTGAGATGTTCAAAGCTTGGGAGATTTTTTTAAAACCTAACCCTGCTTTAAACTTCTCCACAACTTTATCCCTGACCTGTCTGGTGTCCTTGGCCTTCATGATGCTGTTTGTTCACTAATGTTCTCCAACAAACCTCTGAGGGCTTCACAGAACAGCTGTATTTATACTGAGATTAAAATACACACAGGTGGACTCTATTTACTAATTAGTTGACTTCTGAAGGCAATTGGTTCCACTGGATTTTAGTTAGGAGTATCTGAGTAAAGGGGGCTGAATACAAATGTCCCCCACACTTTTCAGATATTTATTTGTAAAAAAAAATTGAAAACCATTTATCATTTTCCTTCCACTTCACAATTATGTGCCACTTTGTGTTGGTCTATCACATAAAATCCCAATAAAATACATTTACATTTTTGGTTGTAACATGACAAAATGTTGAAAATGTCAAGGGGTATGAATACTTTTTCAAGGCACTGTATTGGCATACACTTATGAAGAAACTTGATTTTTAAATTTTTTGATTTGAATATGTTTTATAGCAGACCCACAATGGCGAGGCTTTGCGATGGTTGCAAGGGGTGAGTCAAGTGGCAGGCGGAAAAGGCGGCCACCTTGGGTGCTTCAACAGGAACAGGCCCTAAAAGGACTGTACCTTTTCTCCTGAAGTGGGTCACAGCTTGATGGAGGGATGGGGGGGCCATCTTTAACCTAAGGTGCTAAGAGACAGTGTACAAAAAAAATCAGTAAAACAAAACAAAGACATTCCAAATAATCCCGAGCCCATCAGAATTTCCATCAAAGTCCCTCTATACATTGGAGTTCCCCTTGCATCGGAGTCCCCATCAAAGTCCCCTTACATTGAAGTTCCCCTTACATCAGAGTCCCCATCAAAGTCCCCCTATACATTGGAGTTCCCCTTGCATCAGAGTCCCCATCAAAGTCCCCTAACATTGAAGTTTCCCTTACATCAGAGTCCCCATCAAAGTCTCCCTTACATTAGGAACAACGGTCTGGCAATTACTTGACTGAGTTCCCTAAGTACCCTCGGGTGCAAGCCATCTGGTCCCGGTGATTTATTAATGTTAAGTTTCCCAAGTCTAATTTTAATTCTGTCCTCTGTTAACCATGGAGGTGCTTCCTGTGTTGTAGAGAATAGAAAAAATAAGAGTTGCGCTAATACCTGTATAGCATACCATAAGAATCTACAATGAAAGAAGATAGTGATGGTAAGTATAAATGAAGTGAATCTGAAAAACATGTGATAATGATCAAAAAAGTCCCATTGAATGAAAAGTCAATACAACATCCTAGTGGCTGCAAAACAACAGCGTAAATATAAAACAAGTCCACGTGATAGTAAGTGTTAATCCGTGACAACAAGGGAGGGTCCACCACCGGGAATGGAAGGGGTTACTCCTTACCAGATGGCCGTGACCCCCCACTACAGAGGATCACAGCAAGCAGATAACTTTGTGAGCCGGAGAATGGAAACTGTTAGCCGCATCCACTAGAGGTCATCTCATCGTCAGCCACACCAGCAAAACCCAGGGCAAGGGTACCATAAAATATATGGAGGAAACTCACATAGTGTAAAACTGACAAATTTATTCAAAGTTAAAAAACACAGAGTGCACACTTACAAACATAGTAGATCAAAAAGCCTGAAGTCCGGTTCCTTGGCCACAGGAGCGCGGACAAACCCGTCCTACTGGAATGCGATTAGCTTGGGGGTGACGTCAGCGCGTCGTCTGGCTCCGCCCTACGCGTTTCGTGACATCATCACGTCTTCCAGGGGCGCTTCCTGTGTTGTGTCCTGAGGATAAACACTGCAGTTTTGGTTACTGAAGCCCCCCGATTCACTCGTGAAGACTGAGGAGAAGAATAAATTCAATACCTTCGCTATCTCCCCATCCTTTGTAACCAGATGTCCTTCCTCAATCTTTATGGGGCAAATTTGGTCAGTCCTCACTTTTTTATTGAAAAATTGAAGTTCCCCTTACATCAGAGTCCCCATCAAAGTTCCCCTTAAATTGGAGTTCCCCTTACATCAGAGTCCCTGTCAAAGTCCCCCTAACATAGAGTCCCCATCAAAGTCCCCCTCAGATCAAAGTTCCCCTTACATCAGAGTCCCCATCAAAGTCCCCATATACATTGGAGTTCCCCTTGCATCAGAGTCCCCATCAAAGTCCCCTTAAATTGGAGTTCCCCTTACATCAGAGTCCCTGTCAAAGTCCCCCTAACATAGAGTCCCCATCAAAGTCCCCCTCAGATCAAAGTTCCCCTTACATCAGAGTCCCCATCAAAGTCCCCTTACATTGAAGTTCCCCTTACATCTGAGTCCCTATCAAAGTCCCCCTATACATTGGAGTTCCCCTTGCATCAGAGTCCCCATCAAAGTCCCACTTACATCAGAGTCCCCATCAAAGTCCCCCTTACATTAGGAACAATGGTCTGGCAATTACTTGACTGAGTTCCCTAAGTACCCTCGGGTGCAAGCCATCTGGTCCCGGTGATTTATAAATGTTAAGTTTCTCAAGTATAATTTTAATTCCATCCTCTGTTAACCATGGAGGTGCTTCCTGTGTTGTGTCCTGAGGATAAACACTGCAGTTTTGGTTACTGAAGCCCCCGATTCACTCGTGAAGACTGAGGAGAAGAATAAATTCAATACCTTCGCCATCTCCCCATTTGTAACCAGATGTCCTTCCTCATTTATGGGGCCAATTTGGTCTGTCCTCCCTTTTTTATTGAAAAATTGAAGTTCCCCTTACATCAGAGTCCCTGTCAAAGTCCCTCTAACATAGAGTCCCCATCAAAGTCCCCCTCACATTGAAGTTCCCCTTATATCAGAGCCCCCATCAAAGTCCCCCTTACATTGGAGTTCCCCTTACATTAGAGCACCAATCAAAGCCCCCCCCCCCCCCCTTACATCAGAGTATCCTCGTACCTGAAAGGGCCACATAATGTCTTGCACCAGGAGATGTTTATACTTATGATCACCCTGATTGGTCATCAAAGAGATCTCAATGTACAGAGCTGCTTGGATCGGCTCTGTACACTGTGTCTGGGAACTGAGCCACCCGCAGAAGGCTCAGTTCATGGCTATTACTGAGTACACTGGCCACCCAAGGGTACTTCTGCAAGCCGTATATAAATGGTAGCTTCTCTTGGCTCAAAGCACTTTCCGATGATGAGCAATGTCAAGAAGAATGCAAAGGATGACCCCTCTCCCCTTCCCATCCCAAGCTGCCATTATGAAGCGTTCATCTCTTTTCTAGCTGTTGTCGGGTTGGCTGTGGGGGGGGGGGGGGTCAGGTTCGACCACATAGCTAGGGTGAGGAAGCACCATGCACCATGGGACAAACTACTGTATGTACTTTGTCCAGAGGTAGGTTGGACCTTATAGCTAGGGTGAGGAAGCACCTAGCAACATGGGACAAACTACTACATGTACTTTTGTCCAGAGGTAGGTTGGACCTCCATAGCTAGGATGAGGAAGCACCTAGCAACAGGGGACAAACTACTACGTGTACTTTGTCCAGAGGTAAGTCGGACCTTATAGCTAGGGTGAGGAAGCACCTAGCAACAGGGGACAAACTACTACGTGTACTTTGTCCAGAGGTAAGTCGGACCTTATAGCTAGGGTGAGGAAGCACCTAGCAGCATGGGACAAGCTACTACATGTACTTTGTCCAGCGGTAGGTAGGACCTCATAAATAGGGTGCAGAATAACCTTGCAACATGGGACAAACTACTACATGTACTTTGTCCAGAGGTAGGTTGGACCTCATAGCTAGGACAAGGAAGCACCTAGCAACATGGGACAAACTACTGTATGTACTTTGTCCAGAGGTAGGTTGGACCTCATAGCTAGGGCGAGGAAGCACCTAGCAACATGGAACAACCTACTACATGTATTTTGTCCAGAGGTAAGTCGGACTTCATAGCTAAAGCAAGAAAGCACCTAGCAACATGGGACAAACTACTACATGTACTTTGTCCAGTGGTAGGTCAGATCTCATAGATAGGGTGAGGAATCACCTAGCAGCATGGGACAAGCTACTACATGTACTTTGTCCAGAGGTAGGTAGGACCTCATAACTAGGGTGCGGTATCACCTAGCAACATGGGACAAACTACTACATGTACTTTGTCCAGAGGTAGGTTGGACCTCATAGCTAGGACAAGGAAGCACCTGGCAACATGGGACAAACTACTGTATGTACTTTGTCTAGAGGTAGGTTGAACCTCATAGCTAGGACAAGGAAGCACCTAGCAACATGGAACAAACTACTACATGTACTTTGTCCAGAGGTAGGTTCAACCTCATAGCTAGGGTGAGGAAGCACCTAGCAACATGGGATAAACTTCTACACGCACTTTATCCAGAGGTAGGTCAGATCTCATAGCTAGGGCGAGGAAGCACCTAGCAACACAGGAAAAACGACTACATGTACTTTTGTCCAGTAGGGGGCAGAATAGTAATAAAGCTAAATATAATTCTATTACTTCGGTGGGCTGTGGCAGGAGGGGAGAGGGAGGTAGGTCGGACCTTAATAGCTAGGGCGAGGAACCACCTAGCACCATGGGAAAAACTACTACATGTACTTTGTCCAGTGATTGTACGTCTTTAAAAACAAAACCTGAAGGAGCTCTTAAAAGCTCCTTAGATATCTCCTAAAGCTCTTCAGGTTTTGTTACTGAATGGCCACCATTACTGTGCAGGACCTTCTTGTAGCATAGGTAGCATTCCGGTAGGTTTACGCTGCCTCTTAATGGGCTCTGCCGCCATGATGCTTTTTTTTTTTTTTTTTCCTCTGGTCCAGTCACGTCTCAATGGAGATACACCATGAAACCCTCCTGAGACACTCTTAGTATATATTGCTTCCTATCTGTTGTCAGGACGGCTGTGTGTGTGGGGGGGGGGGGAGGGGGGCATGTTGGACCTCATAGCTAGGGTGAGGAACCACCTACCACCTAGCAACATGGGACAAACTACTACATGTACTTTGTCCAGAGGTAGGTTGGACCTCATAGCTAGGGTGAGGAAGCACCTAGCAACATAGGAAAAACGACTACATGTACTTTTGTCCAGTAGGGGGCAGAATAGTAATAAAGCTAAATATAATTCTATTACTTCGGTGGGCTGTGGCAGGAGGGGAGAGGGAGGTAGGTCGGACCTCATAGATAGGGCGAGGAACCACCTAGCACAATGGAAAAAACTACTACATGTACTTTGTCCAGAGGTAAGTCGGACCTCATAGCTAGGACAAGGAAACACCTAGCAACATGGGACAAACTACTACATGCACTCTGTCCAGTGATTGTACGTCTTTAAAAACAAAACCTGAAGGAGCTCTTGAAAGCTCCTTAGATATCTCCTAAAGCTCTTCAGGTTTTGTTACTGAATGGCCACCATTACTGTGCAGGACCTTCTTGTAGCATAGATAGCATTCCGGTAAGTTTACGCTGCCTCTTAATGGGCTCTGCCGCCATGATGCTTTTTTTTTTCTCTGGTCCAGTCGCGTCTCAATGGAGATACACCATGAAACCCTCCTGAGACACTCTTAGTATATATAGCTTCCTAGCTGTTGTTGGTCCAGTTACGTCTCAATGGAGATACACCATGAAACCCTCTTGAGACACTCTTAGTATATATAGCTTCCTAGCTGTTGTTGGTCAAGTTACGTCTCAATGGAGATACACCATGAAACCCTCCTGAGACACTCTTAGTATATATAGCTTCCTAGCTGTTGTTGGTCCAGTCACGTCTCAATGGAGATACACCATGAAACCCTCCTGAGACACTCTTAGTATATATAGCTTCCTAGCTGTTGTTGGTCCAGTCACGTCTCAATGGAGATACACCATGAAACCCTCCTGAGACACTCTTAGTATATATAGCTTCCTAGCTGTTGTTGGTCCAGTTACGTCTCAATGGAGATACACCATGAAACCCTCTTGAGACACTCTTAGTATATATAGCTTCCTAGCTGTTGTTGGTCAAGTTACGTCTCAATGGAGATACACCATGAAACCCTCTTGAGACACTCTTAGTATATATAGCTTCCTAGCTGTTGTTGGTCAAGTTACGTCTCAATGGAGATACACCATGAAACCCTCCTGAGACACTCTTAGTATATATAGCTTCCTATCTGTTGTTGGTCCAGTCACGTCTCAATGGAGATACACCATGAAACCCTCCTGAGACACTCTTAGTATATATAGCTTCCTATCTGTTGTTGGTCCAGTCACGTCTCAATGGAGATACACCATGAAACCCTCCTGAGACACTCTTAGTATATATAGCTTCCTAGCTGTTGTCAGGACGGCTGTGTGTGTGTGGGGGGGGGGGGGGGGGGGAGGCATGTTGGACCTCATAGCTAGGGTGAGGAACCACCTACCACCTAGCAACATGGGACAAACTACTACATGTACTTTGTCCAGTGATTGTACGTCCTTAAAAACAAAATCTGAAGGAGCTCTTAAAAGCTCCTTAGATTTCTCCTAAAGCTCCTTCAGGCTTTGTTTCCTAATGGCCGCCATTACTGCGCAGGACCTTCTTGTAGCATAGATAGCATTCCGGTAACTTTGTGCTGCCTCTTAATGGGCTCTGCCGCCATGATGCTTTTTTTTTTTTCCCTCTGGTCCAGTCGCGTCTCCATGGAGACACACCATGAAACCCTCTTGAGACACTCTTAGTATATAGCTTCCCATTCCTATATCCCCCACATGTTTTACTGTACAATAGCTACTATTGATTTATAGAAGGCGAAATTAACCTAAAAAAAAAAAAGTCGAACCCTGGAAAGGAAAAAAAATCGCGTTTTACAAGGACTTGGAGCAGTGCTGCCCGTGACAAGACCCCCCCCCCCCTCCCCCCAACCACCACCACCACTTTGTATACCATTTTGGTTTTATTTATGGCTAGGAAGTCAAATTTGAACGGCCAGCTCCCCATATTCACACGTCATTCACAGCATTGAACAATAGGATAGTCATGGCCACCTACAGAAAACCTTGCAGCTCCGAAAGACGGGATTGTGGGAGCTCTCCGCTGATTAGAATGACCTTCATTGCTGATCTAGTGTGGAATTCTCTTCCATCTGTCCCTCTCCAGCCTAACTGCATCCCACACCCGGCTTAGCGACCTTCTGCCATTGTTTTAGGGTCGCTCTATTTATGCCTCTCCTGCGGGTTCAAGAGACAGAATCCTGATTTACTACCTGCGCCTCCGCCGCATGACACTTTTTTTTTTTTTTTGGTCAGCAATGCATTATGGAAATTGCTTCCTCTGAATATTTGTCACCAACGTTCACTGGAGCAGAAATCACGGTTCGCTCTGAAGCTATAAAAAAAAATCTGCCGCTTAACTCGTCTCTCTTGTTTAAAATAGATTTCGTAAGCAGTGTTTGCCGGATTATTTAATGGCGCGGGAGAGCCGCGGAACGGAAGGTAGTCACGCGTTTCGTTCCAGCACATATCTCAAAAAATGACCAGAGAAGTATGGGATTAACTTTTGACAGGTGGGACATCATGGGTCTTTAAGGTCCCTGATGTCTCATTAAAGAGAACCTGTCACAACAAAATTACATCACAGAGGGGACCTTTGGGGGATTCTCCTGTGTGCGTACATGCCACTGGGTTCTGGTATCTGGGAGCTTGTAGATACTTGCTCCATGTGTCTAATAGACCCCTGATGTCACAATAAAGAGAACCTGTCACAACAAAACTGTATCACAGAGGGGACCTTTGGGGGATTCCCTTGCATGCGTAAATGCCACTGGGTTCTGGGACCTTGTGGATAGTTGCTCCATGTGTCTATCAGACCCCTGATCATTAGCTTCAATGGAGAGCAGATGAGACATCGGGGTCTAATGGACCCCTGATGTCTCAGTAAAGAAATGGGATGGGATGAGATTAACTTTTGACAGGTGGGACATCAGGTGGGACATCATGGGTCTTTAAGGTCCCTGATGTCTCATTAAAGAGAACCTGTCACAACAAAATTGCAACACATAGGGGGACTTTTGGGGAATTCCCATGTTTGCGTACTTGCTGCTGGGTTCTAGTATCTGAGACCTTGTGGATACCCGCACCATGTGCCTAATAGACCCCTGATATCTCAATAAAGAGAACCTGTCACAGCAAAATTCCATCACATAGGGGGCCTTTGGGGGATTCCCTTACATGGGTCAGGTGTATCACATAGGGGACCTTTGGGGGATTCCCTTGCATGCGTACATGTCTCTGGGTTCTGGGACCTTGTGGATAGTTGCTCCATTTATCAAAAAGACCCCTGATCATTAGCTTCAATGGAGAGCAAATGAGACATCGGGGTCTAATGGACCCCTGATGTCTCAGTAAAGAAATGGGATGGGATGAGATTAACTTTTGACAGGTTGGACATCAGGTGGGACATCATGGGTCTTTAAGGTCCCTGATGTCTCATTAAAGAGAACCTGTCACAACAAAATTGTAACACATAGGGGGCCTTTAGGGAATTCCCATCTGTGCATACATGCTGCTGGGTTCTGGTATCTGAGACCTTGTGGATACCCGCACCATGTGCCTAATAGACGCCTGATATCTCAATAAAGAGAACCTGTCACAACAAAATTCCATCACAAAGGGGGCCTTTGGGGGATTCCCTTACATTGGTCAGGTGTATCACATAGGGGGCCTTTGGGGGATTCCCTTACATGGGTCAGGTGTATCACATAGGGGACCTTTGGGGGATTCCCTTGCATCCGTACATGCCTCTGGGTTCTGGGACCTTGTGGATACTTGCTCCATGTGTCTAATAGACCCCTGATGTCTCAGTAAAGAGAACCTGTCACAGCAAAATTTTATCACAAAGGGGACCTTTGGGACATTCCCTTGCATGTGTACATGCCACTGGGTTCTGGTATCTGGGAGCTTGTAGATACTTGCTCCATGTGTCTAATAGACCCCTGATGTCACAATAAAGAGAACCTGTCACAACAAAATTGTATCACAGAGGGGACCTTTGGGGGATTCCCTTGCATGCGTACATGCCACTGGGTTCTGGGACCTTGTGGATAGTTGCTCCATGTGTCTAATAGACCCCTGATCATTAGCTTCAATGGAGAGCAGATGAGACATCGGGGTCTAATGGACCCCTGATGTCTCAGTAAAGAAATGGGATGGGATGAGATTAACTTTTGACAGGTTGGACATCAGGTGGGACATCAGGGGTCTTTAAGGTCCCTGATGTCTCATTAAAGAGAACCTGTCACAACAAAATTGCAACACATAGGGGGACTTTTGGGGAATTCCCATGTGTGCGTACTTGCTGCTGGGTTCTAGTATCTGAGACCTTGTGGATACCCGCACCATGTGCCTAATAGACCCCTGATATCTCAATAAAGAGAACCTGTCACAGCAAAATTCCATCACAAAGGGGACCTTTGGGGCATTCCCTTGCATGTGTACATGCCACTGGGTTCTGGTATCTGGGACCTTGTAGATACTTACTCCATGTGTCTAATAGACCACCAATGTCACAATAAAGAGAACCTGTCACAACAAAATTGTATCACATAGGGGACGTTTGGGGGATTCCCTTGCATGCGCACATGAATGGCTCTGGGTTCTGGTATCTGGAACCTTGTAGATACTTGCTTCATGTGTCTAATAGACCCCCAATGTCACAATAAAGAGAACCTGTCACAACAAAATTGTATCACATGAGGGACCTTTGTGGGATTCCCTTGCATGCGTACATGCCTCTGGGTTCTGGGACCTTGTGGATTCTTGCTCCATGTGTCTAATAGACCCTGATGTCACAATAAAGAGAACCTGTCACAACAAAATTGTATCACATGGGGGATCTTTGGGGGACTCCCTTACATGGGTCAGGTGTATCACATAGGGGACCTTTGGGGGATTCCCTTGCATCCGTGCATGCCTCTGGGTTCTGGGACCTTGTGGATACCTGCACCATGTGCCTAATAGACCCCTGATGTCTCAATAAAGAGAACCTGTCACAACAAAATTCCATCACATAGGGGGCCTTTGGGGGATTACCTTACATGGGTCAGGTGTATCACATAGGGGACCTTTGGGGGATTCCCTTTCATGCGTACATGCCTCTGGGTTCTGGGACCTTGTGGATACTTGCTCCATGTGTCTAATAGACCCCTGATGTCTCAGTAAAGAGAACCTGTCACAACAAAGTTGTATCACAAAGGGGACCGTTGGGACATTCCCTTGCATGTGTACATGTCACTGGGTTCTGGTATCTGGGACCTTGTAGATACTTGCTCCATGTGTCTAATAGACCACTGATGTCACAATAAAGAGATCCTGTCACAACAAAATTGTATCACATAGGGGACCTTTGGGGGATTTCCTTGCATGCGTACATGCCTCTGGGTTCTGGGACCTTGTGGATGCTTGCTCCATGTGTCTAATAGACCTCTGATCATTAGTTTTATTGGAGAGCAGATGGGACATCAGGGGTCTAATTGACCCCTGATGTCTCAATAAAGAGAACCTGTCACAACAAAATTTTATCACATAGGGGACCTGTTGGGGATTCCCTTGCATGCGTACATGCCTCTGGGTTCTGGGACCTTTTAGATACTTGCTCCATGTGTCTAATAGACCCCTGATCATTAGCTTCAATGAAGAGCAGATGGGACATCAGGGGTCTAATAGACCCCTGATGTCTCAGTAAAAAAAACTGTCACAACTAAATTGGGGGGCTTTTGGGGGATTCCCATGTGTGTGTACATGCTGCTGGGTTCTGGTATCTGAGACCTTGTGGATACCCGCACCATGTGTCTAATAGACCCCTGATGTCTTAATAAAGAGAACCTGCCACAACTAATTTGTATCACATAGGGGACCTTTGGGGGATTCCCATGTGTGCGTACATGCCTCTGAGTTCTGGTAACTAAGACCTTGTAGATACCTGCTCCATGTGTCTAATAGACCCCTGATGTCTCAGTAAAGAGAACCTATCACAACAAAATTGTATCATCTAGGGGGACTTGTGGGGGGATTCCCATGCAAATGTTCATGAATGCCACTGGGTTCTTGTATCTGGGACCTTGTTGATACCTGCACCTCACATGCACATGCGTGGAAACCTTGCACATGCTCAGGGCCTCTGCAAAGTCTCTGCCCGTTGCCAATAACCTGTCAGGGAACAGCACCATGCCTGCACATGTCTATTTGCTGATCTCCCCTACCTAGTAAGAGCCCAGAAACTGTCAGCTGTCACTTTCCCTGGCTGTTTTGGCTGTGGATAGAAGCTAATGATGCTCAATGTGTGCTCCATTAGCTTCAATAGAGAGCAGAGGAGACATCGGGGGGTCTAATAGACCCCCCCCCCGATGTCTTAGTAAAGAGAACGTGTCACATTCTGCAAAGTCTCTGCCAGTTGCCAAAGCCCTTCTTTCAGTGCGCTTGTGCCCCTCAGCAAAACTCTGACTTCTGCAATATGACGTGGACATCCCAGGAAGCTGTGGTAGGGACCTACGTCATTCATGCCTAGGCAGGAAAGCAGGAAGTGCTGCTAAATGGTTCGGGGAGGATGTGGGGGGGAATCAGTAGAGAAAAAGGTATTCTCATGGGCAAGGGTACACTTTAATATTAACATGCAGGTGGGATTCAGTGATTTCTGTGCTACAATGTATGTATTTCCTGATACGAATGGTCTATAGTTGCGTATGAAGACCTTTCATATTTAGACGCAGTGTTCCAGAAAATGATGTTCTAATTTCTGGTTGACAAAGTAGGTCAGTATTCCCAGGATCTGGGCTCACCGTCATATGACATCATCAGTTATGCTGCTTTAAATATTTTATAGGGCCGCCAAGCCTAAGTATCCAGGCCAAGTGCCACCCCTGCCTGTCCAGTCCGTGCCGGAACCAAGGCGTCTGCCAGAACGACCCCGTGGAGTACTACAAATGTATCTGTCCACCTGGGTACAAGGTAAGGTCCATGCTGGAAAAAGATTTGTGTGTAAAAAGGGTCTTTCTAGTTTTTGTGAATAGGATTGGCCTAATGTCAATAAGGAAGTCCATTGATAAAAAAAACAGCCCATTATTAAAAACAGCCCATTATTAAAAACAGCCCATTGTTAAAAACAGTTCATTATTAAAAACAGCCCATTGTTAAAAACAGTCCATTATTAAAAACAGCCCATTGTTAAAAAACAGCCCATTATTAAAAACAGCCCATTGTTACAAACATGCCCAAAAGACCAGCCTCGTTTTGGATTTTAGGTGTTTACAAGTTTAAAACAGGTTTTTTTGCTAGAAAATTACTTAGAACCCCCAAACATTATATATTGTTTTTTTTCTAACATCCTAGAGAATACAATAGTGGTCATTGCAATACTTTTTTTTGCACCGTATTTGCGCAGCGGTCTTCTAAGCGCACTTTTTTTGGAAAAAATTCACTTTTTTGAAAAAAAAAATAAGACAACAGTAAAGTTAGCCCAATTTTTTTTTATATTGTGAAATATAATGTTACGCCAAGTAAATTGATACCCAACATGTCACGCTTCAAAATTGCGCCCGCTCGTGGAATAGCGTCAAACTTTTACCCTTAAAAATCTCCATAGGCGACGTTTAAAAAATTCTACAGATTGCATGTTTTGCGTTACAGAGGAGGTCTAGGGCTAGAATTATTGCTCTCACTCTACCGGTCGCGGCGATACCTCACATGTGTGGTTTGACCACCGTTTTCATATGCGGGCGCTACTCACGTATGCGTTCGCTTCTGCATGCGAGCTCGTCGGGACAGGGCGCTTTAAAAAAAATTTTTTTTTTTTTTATTATTTATTTTATTTTATTTTATTTAATTTTTCACTGTTTTAAAAAAAAAAAAAAATTTGGATCACTTTTATTCCTATTACAAGGAATGTAAACATCCCTTGTAATAGAAAAAAGCATGACAGGTCCTCTTAAATATGAGATCTGGGGTCAAAAAGTCCTCAGATCTCATATATAGACTAAAGTGCAAAAAAAAAAAAAAAAAAAGTCGTTTAAAAAAATGACACTAAAAAAATTTGTGCCTTTAAGAGAGTGGGCGGAGCCGTCGAATGACGTCGCTCCGGCCGTCACATGGTATGGAGACGGGTGGGGGCCATCTTGGCCTCACTTGTCTCCATACCTCAGCAGGGAAAGGACCCGATCGCCTCCGCCGTTACCGACGGCTCCGGTAAGCGGCGGAAGGCGCGGGAGAGCGGCGGGAGGGGGGGTGGCACCTCTCCCGCAGCCGATAACGGTGATCTCGCGGCGAACCCGCCGCAGAGACCACCGTTATCGTGTACAGAACCGCTCACTGTAAAGATGGATATCTCGGTTGTGGCAGCAGCTGCTGCCGTTACCGAGATATCCATCTTCAAAAAAATGACGTATATATACAGTGAGCGGGGCTTAAGTGGTTAAAAACAGTCCATTATTAAAAACAGCCCATTGTTAAAAAACGGCCCATTATTAAAACCAGCCCATTATTCAAAACAGCCCATTATTCAAAACAGCCCATTATTAAAAGCAGTCTATTATTAAAAACAGAGAAGTAGCCTGAAGTCATTCGATTTTGCCCCATTTGCACAGAACAAATGTACATGCAGTTTCGATGGGCGAACAGCTATGCAAACATTTTTTTAATCAATACACCGCCATATATGTCAACGTTATTCATTGAAAAAAAAAGTTTGAATGATAAAAACAACAAATTATGGCCACTAGATGGCACTGATTATCATAGGAAATTAGTATGCTCCTCAGAGCCATCTAGTGGTCACTGCTTTTTTACATTTTTTTTATATGCTGAAAATATAGTCAGAGAACTTTCGATTTTGCCCGGCACAGAACTAATTGACATGCCGTTTCGATGGGCAAACAGATATGTAACTTATGGTTTAAATACACAACGATGTATGCCAGTGTTATTCTTTTTTTTTTAATTGTGTGAAAGGGGAAAATACCACATTATGGCCATTAGATGGAGGTGAGTGTCCTACGAAATAAGTACATGCTCCCTCTAGTGGTCAATATGTATTTTCCCCATTCACAGATGATGGAACTGAGTACCATAGGAAATAAGTACATGCTCTTCAGCTCCATCTAGTGGCCAATGTGTGGTATTTTCCCTATTCACAGATAATGGAACTGAATACCATAGGAAATAAGTACAAGCTCTTCAGCTCCATCTAGTGGTCATAATGTGGTATGTTCCCTATTCACAGATAATGGAGCTGAATATCATAGGAAATAAGTACAAGCTCCTCAGCTCTATCTAGTGGCCAATATATGGTATTGTCCCCATTCACAGATAATGGAACTGGGTACCATAAGAAAAAAAGATATACTTCTCAGCTCCATCTAGTGGCCAATATGTGGCATTTTCCACATTCACAGATAAGGGAGCTGAGTATCATAAGAAATAAGTACATACTCCTCAGCTCCATCTAGTGGCCATTATGTGGTATTGTCCCCATTCACAGATGATGGAGCTGAGTATCATAGGAAATAAGTATATGCTTCCTGGCACCATCTAGTGGCCAATATGTGGTATTGTCCCCATTCACAGATAATGGAGCCGAGTATTAGCAAAAATAAGTACAAGCTCCTCATCGCTATCTAGTGGCCAATATGTGGTATTTTCCCCATTCACAGATAATGGAGCTGAGTATCATAAGAAATAAGTACAAGCTCCTCGGCTCCATCTGGTGGCCAATATGGGGTATTGTCCCCATTCACAGATGATGGAGCTGAGTATTAAAGGAAATAAGTATATGCTTCCTAGCACCATCTAGTGGCCAATATGTGGTATTGTCCCCATTCAACAGATAATGGAGCTGAGTATCATAGGAAATAAGTATATGCTTCTCAGAGCCATCTAGTGGCCATAATGTGGTATTGTCCCCATTCACAGATAATGGATCTGAGTACCATAGGAAAAAAAGAAATACTTCTCAGCTCCATCTAGTGGCCAATATGTGGTATTGTCCCCATTATCAGATAATGTAGCTGAGTATCATAAGAAACAAGTACAAGCTCCTCGGCTCCATCTAGTGGCCAATATGTGGTATTGTCCCCATTTACAGATGATGGAACTGAGTACCATAGGAAATAAGTATATGCGTGCCAGCACCATCTAGTGGCCAAAAATTGGTATTGTCTCCATCCACAGATGATGGAGTGTCATAGGAAATAAGTACAAGATACTCAGCTCCATCTAGTGTCCATAATGTAGTATTTTCCCTTTTCACACATCTTTTTTTTTTTTTTTTTTTTTTTTTTTCAACGAATAACATTTGATCTACAGAGAATAGAGAACATTTCCTTTTTGTCCCATTTGCACAGAATGAATTTACACACAGAATCAATGGATGAACAGCTATGCATTTTGTTTCTTTTTAATGCAACCCATAGTTTGTTACCAGTAGTTCTTTCACATAATGTACTTTTGTAACGGTTTTGCTTCATGTATCAAGATCCATAAAATGATAGAAAATCTTAGTGTCCGGTTTTCTTCAGATCTTTGCCATGCATTGAAATTTAAAAAAAAAAAGAGAAAAAAAATGTTTATAGAAATGTTTTTTTTTTTTTGCAACATGATAATACAGAAAAAAAATTTAAAAAAATAAAGAAAAAAACAAACTAATTACATGTGTCCAGTGATTATAAAAAAAATAAATTAAAAAAAATCCTTACACCATTTTTACTATTCTAGATGTACGTAAATTTCTGCATTTCCTAGAAAACAGGAATTGGCTACAAAATATTAGTGCCCAGTTTTCTTTAGATCTTTGCTGCTGGTGGGAAAAATGTTTATAGTATTCTTTTTTTTTTTTTGTACCATCATCAATGAAATAAATACATTAAAAACAGAAAAAATACTAGTGTCCAGTGATTGGCAAAAAAAAAAAATCCCTACGCCATTTTTACTTCTGTAGATGTATGGAAATTTCTGTATTTCTTAGAAAATGCAAATTGGCTACAAAATAATAGTGCTCAGTGTTTTTGCAACATCAAAAAAAAAAAGAAAAAGATAAAAATAAATAAATAAATAGAAAAATAAATTATATGTGTCCAGTGATTGGCAAAAAAAAAAAAAAAATCCCTACACCATTTTTACTTTCTCTAGATGTAAGGAAATTCCCGTATTTCTTAGAAAATGCAAATTGGTTACCTGACAAAAGGTGCTGATTGCGTGTTGTTTTTTTTTTTTTTCACTATAAAAGGAAGCGCAATTAAAACCTGCCAATATTTTGCATGTTCTGAATCGGATGTTAATTTAGAGCCTTTTCCCGTTCCGACAGGTGATTCAGGATCACATTCTGAGAGGGAATAAAAGAGATTTTTATTTAAAAAAATTTTGTTATTTTACAACAAAGTAGAAGCCGCCTCTAGGAAAGCATTACAAGACGGCGGGGTCTTACGCATTATTCTAACACAAGCCGCCCGAGTGGTGCTTTTAGAGCCGGCGTGCTCTCGTGCCGCACTTTTCATGAAGTGCGCGGCATTTCTCTTTCCATTTTTTTTTTTTTGTAACCAGTCTTAATGGATCTGTGTGTGCAGCTGGGGTACAGATATGAATAGATGAGGACATGCTTGCTCTCTCTGAAGAAACTTCCATTTGTAAAGCTCTTACTAAGAGCATGGCCTGGCGGTAAGGCCGCTTTCTGGTGATGCCGCCACTTGTTAGGTTAACCAATCGAGACACAGCGGGCTTGTTAGTGTATATTATTACAGTGCACTGGACAGGAAATGTCTGCTTAGCTCACGTCCTCCTAATACGCCATATGCTTCTCTTGTTACGCCTACAGGGGAAGAACTGCGAGATCTCCCTGAATGCATGTTCCAGCAACCCGTGTGAAAATCAGGGTGTATGTCACCCCAAAGACAACGCCAGCGGATTCACGTGAGTATATCGGATGGTTTTTGGGATAAGATGTTACGATATGATTAATGCTTCCCATCCACATGTGCGGCAGGTTTGTAAACACCTTCTAAAAAAACATTGGTTTAGAGATGGTGGATCGGTTTAGAGATGGTGGATCACTTTAGAGATAATGGAGCAGTTTAGAGCTGGTGAATCGGTTTAGAGATGGTGGATCGGTTTAGAGATGGTGGATCAATTTGGAGACGAAGGATCAGTTCAGAGACGAAGGATCAGTTTAGAGATGGTGGATTGGTTTAGAGAGGGTTGATCGGTTTAGAGAGGGTGAATCAGTTTAGAGATTGTGGATCAGTTCAGAGATGGTGAATCGGTTTAGAGATGGTGGATCGGTTTAGAGATGGTGGATCGGTTTAGAGATGGTGAATCAGTTTAGAGATGGTGGAGCAGTCTAGTGGTGGTGGATTGGTTTAGAGATGGTGGATCAGTTGAGAGTGGATCAGTTTAGAGATGGTGGATCTGCTTAGAGATGGTGGATCTGCTTAGAGATGGTGGATCGTTTAGGGATGGTGGGTTGATTTAGAGATGGTGGATCCGTTTAGAGATAGTGGATCAGCTTAGAAAGGGTGGATCAGCTTAGAGAGGGTGGATTAGTTTAGGGATGGTAAATCGGTTTAGAGATGGTGGATCACTTTAGAGATAATGGAGCAGTTTAGAGATGGTGAATCGGTTTAGAGATGGTGGATCAGTTTAGAGATGGTGGATCAGTTCAGAGATGGTGAATCAGTTTAGAGATGGTGGGTCGGTTTAGAAATGGTGGATCGGTTTAGAGATGGTGGATCGGTTTAGAGATGGCGGATCAGTTTAGAGGTGGTGGAGCAGTCTAGTGGTGGTGGATTGGTTTAGAGATGGTGGATCAGTTGAGAGTGGATCAGTTTAGAGATGGTGGATCTGCTTAGAGATGGTGGATCTGCTTAGAGATGGTGGATCGGTTTAGGGATGGTGGGTTGATTTAGAGAGGGTGGATCAGCTTAGAGAGGGTGGATCAGCTTAGAGAGGGTGGATTAGTTTAGGGATGGTGAATCGGTTTAGAGATGGTGGATCACTTTAGAGATAATGGAGCAGTTTAGAGACAATGGATCAGTTTGGAGATGGTGGATTGGTTTAGAGAGGGTGGATCGGTTTATAGATGGTGGATCAGTTCAGAGATGGTGAATCAGTTTAGAGGTGGCGGATCGGTTTAGAGATGGTGGATCGGTTTAGAGATGGTGAATCAGTTTAGAGATGGTGGAGCAGTCTAGTGGTGGTGGATTGGTTTAGAGATGGTGGATCAGTTGAGAGTGGATCAGTTTAGAGATGGTGGATCTGCTTAGAGATGGTGGATCTGCTTAGAGATGGTGGATCTGCTTAGAGATGGTGGATCGGTTTAGGGATGGTGGGTTGATTTAGAGATGGTGGATCCGTTTAGAGATAGTGGATCAGCTTAGAAAGGGTGGATCAGCTTAGAGAGGCTGGATTAGTTTAGGGATGGTAAATCGGTTTAGAGATGGTGGATCACTTTAGAGATAATGGAGCAGTTTAGAGATGGTGAATCGGTTTAGAGATGGTGGATCAGTTTAGAGATGGTGGATCAGTTCAGAGATGGTGAATCAGTTTAGAGATGGTGGGTCAGTTTAGAAATGGTGGATCGGTTTAGAGATGGCGGATCAGTTTAGAGATGGTGGAGCAGTCTAGTGGTGGTGGATTGGTTTAGAGATGGTGGATCAGTTGAGAGTGGATCAGTTTAGAGATGGTGGATCTGCTTAGAGATGGTGGATCGGTTTAGGGATGGCGGGTTGATTTAGAGAGGGTGGTTCAGCTTAGAGAGGGTGGATCAGCTTAGAGAGGGTGGATTAGTTTAGGGATGGTGAATCGGTTTAGAGATGGTGGATCACTTTAGAGATAATGGAGCAGTTTAGAGACAATGGATCAGTTTGGAGATGGTGGATTGGTTTAGAGAGGGTGGATCGGTTTATAGATGGTGGATCAGTTCAGAGATGGTGAATCAGTTTAGAGGTGGCGGATCGGTTTAGAGATGGTGGATCGGTTTAGAGATGGTGAATCAGTTTAGAGATGGTGGAGCAGTCTAGTGGTGGTGGATTGGTTTAGAGATGGTGGATCAGTTGAGAGTGGATCAGTTTAGAGATGGTGGATCTGCTTAGAGATGGTGGATCTGCTTAGAGATGGTGGATCTGCTTAGAGATGGTGGATCTGCTTAGAGATGGTGGATCGGTTTAGGGATGGTGGGTTGATTTAGAGATGGTGGATCCGTTTAGAGATAGTGGATCAGCTTAGAAAGGGTGGATCAGCTTAGAGAGGGTGGATTAGTTTAGGGATGGTAAATCGGTTTAGAGATGGTGGATCACTTTAGAGATAATGGAGCAGTTTAGAGATGGTGAATCGGTTTAGAGATGGTGGATCAGTTTAGAGATGGTGGATCAGTTTAGAGATGGTGGATCAGTTTAGAGATGGTGGATCAGTTCAGAGATGGTGAATCAGTTTAGAGATGGTGGGTCGGTTTAGAAATGGTGGATCAGTTTAGAGATGGTGGATCAGTTTAGAGATGGTGGATCAGTTTAGAGGTGGTGGAGCAGTCTAGTGGTGGTGGATCGGTTTAGAGATGGTGGATCAGTTGAGAGTGGATCAGTTTAGAGATGGTGGATCAGTATAGAGATGGTGGTGCTTTTAGAGACGAAGGATCAGTTTAGAGATGGTGGATTGGTTTAGAGAGGGTGGATCGGTTTAGAGATGGTGGATCAGTTCAGAGATGGTGGATTGGTTTAGAGATTGTGGATGGGTTCAGAGATGGCATTCAGGAGGTGATATGATGTCTTTAGAACACCTGACTTTTTAAATTGAAATCCCACCAGACCATGCTTTAGACACAGTTGTAACATTGTGCAAACAAAATGAACAACCTCCTGCGCCCAAGATGGGTGTACCTGCAATGGTAAACCTTAGACCTTCAACAGCTTGAAACCTTTCAAAATGTTGACACCCCCTAAGGACTAGGGAAGTCTAAAAGAGGGTAGGTCCCCTCTGGAGTATAGGTCCCCTCTTCCTCAGAGCCAAATGATTTAGCTCTGAGGAAGAGGGGACCTACCTTTGAAACACGTCATCCATTTTGAAGTGTTTCGCTCATGTTGGGATTGTCGCAGTGGACCAGACAATGCGGAACACTGTGGTGAACTTAATATCATATGCTGTTTGTGAGTATATATTTGTTTTATTTCTTCAAAAAAAGGATTTATAAAGGTAACGAGCAAGGCTGGTGCGCCCTCTGTTTCTATTTTTCCACAATTGCAACGTTGTTGAGACATAGTGCCATTACTTGAATAGGGCGCGGTTGGCAAGCAGCACCGCCTATCCACTGCAACATGCTGTGTAAAATTTTCCTTGCAGCCGCAATGCATACAAACATGTCCACTAGTCATTGCACGCTCCCTGAACACTGACCAAGCTGTCATTGACTGCTCTCGGTCATGGCTTCTGATTGGGAACCAACAGAACAGGCTCAGGATCATGTGACTACTGTGAGAGCCAATCAAAACAATCACATAATAGAGAAGCCATGGTGCCCTCTGTGCATGAAAGCCCACTTAAAGGGCTGCAGGAAGGCAAAATGGCTTCTCAACTATGAGACTGCTTTGATTGGCTCTCACAGTGGTCAAATGATCAGGAGCTCGTCTTGCTGGCTCCCAATCTGAAGCCTTGACCCAATATGATTGGTTAGTCTATCTTGTTGGCTCCGAATCAGAAGCCTTCTCAACCATAAGACTGCTTTGATTGGCTCATCTCTCATAGTGGTCACATGATCGGGAGCCCGTCTTGCTGGCTCCCAATCGGAAGCCTTGACCCAATCTGATTGGGAGCCTATCTGGCTGGCTCCCAATCAGAAGCCTTCTCAACCATAAGACTGCTTTGATTGTTCTCTCACAGTGGTCACACGATCGGGGGTCCATCTTGCTGTTCTTACTTACTGCACTCAGATGAGCGCCACTGTGTCTTTCTATCCTATTCTGCCAATTAGAAGCATTGACCCAGCCCATCTTGCTGGCTCTCAATCAGAAGACTTCTCAACCATAAGACTGCTTTGATTGGCTCTCACAGTGGTCACATGATCGGGAGCCTGTCTTGCTGGCTCTTAATCAGAAGCCTTGACTCAAGCTGATTGGGAGCCCATCTTGCTGGCTCCCAATGTGAAGCCTTCTCAACCATAACCGACTGGCTCTCACAGTGGTCACATTATCAGGAGCCTGTCTTGCTGGCTCCCACTCAGAAGCCTTGACCCAATCTGATTGGGAACCCATCTTGCTGGCTCCGAATCAGAAGCCTTCTCAACCATAAGACTGCTTTGATTGGCTCTCACAGTGGTCACATGTATCGGGAGCCCATCTTGTTGGCTCCCAATTAAAAGCCTTCTTAACCATAAGACTGCTTTGATTGGCTCTCACAGTGGTCACATGATCGAGACCCCATCTTGCTGGTTCCCAATCAGAAGCCTTCTCAACCTTAAGACTGCTTAGATTGGCTCTCACAGTGGTCACATGTGTCAGGAGCTCATCTTGCTGGTTCCCAATCAGAAGCCTTGGCCCAATCTGATTGGGAGCCCATCTTGCTGGCTCCCAATCAGAAGCCTTCTCAACCATAAGACTGCTTTGATTGGCTCTCACAGTGGTCACATGTGTCGGGAGCCCATCTTGCTGGCTCCCAATTTAAAGCCTTCTCAACCATAAGACTGCTTTGATTGGCTCTCACAGTGGTCACATGAGTTAAGACCCCATCTTGCTGGCTCCCAATCAGAAGCCTTCTCAACCATAAGACTGCTTTGATTGGCTTTCACAGTGGTCATATGTGTCGGGAGCCCATCTTGCTGGTTCCCAATCAGAAGCCTTCTCAACCATAAGACTGCTTTGATTGGCTCTCACAGTGGTCACATGGTCGGGACCCCATCTTGCTGGCTCCCAGTTAAAAGCCTTCTCAACCATAAGACTGCTTTGATTGGCTCTCACAGTGGTCACATGATCAGTTTACAAGGAGTATGATGACTCAAGTCATATTTCCCACCTTGCCATCAAATAGCGTAAACTTCTTCAACCCATCGTCTCAGAGCGGAGAAGTTTCATGTTTAGTATGATTTTTTTCTTTAACTGCGGCGCTTTGCAGAACAGAAAGAACATTCTACCATTGTCAGAAGAATAGTTCGGTAGCCTGCGCTCGGCATAAAGCCGCGTGGAAGTGAAAGCGTTTCTTCTCTTCTTGTGGTAAGTTTGTGTAGAGAAGAAAGACGAAGGTTCTCGTCCTCTGGAAGGAAGCGCGGTGTACATTAGATAATGAGAGCGCCACTTTTGTTATGTTTGCAGATATTATTGTCAAGGATTTTGTCTGCAGGTGCATTTAAAATAGATTCGCTCCGGCTTCAGGGCTTTGCAGAACGTCTTCTCTGGAGTTTCTATGGAAACATTTAAAGTTAGTTTCCAGTTTAAGCACCTCTAAAAATGGCAGCGTAATTTGCAAACAGCTTGTGACAACATAAACCTCCCCTTGCTTTCCACTTCATGATAGGAAAGCTGTTTATCTGAGGACTAGTGCTGGACATTCCAAAGAAGCCATGGGGTGGATTTACTAAAGAAAAATAGACTGTGCGCTCTGCAAGTGCAGTTGCTCCAGAGCTTAGTAAATGAGGTAAAGCTTCACTCTGCAAAGAATAATACCCAATCACGTGCAAGGAAAATAAAAAAACAGCATTTTTGCTTGAACATGATTGGATGATGGAAGTCAGCACAGCTTCCCCTCATTTACTAAGCTCTGGAGCAACTGCACATTTTATTTGCCTTTAGTAAATCACCCCAATGTGTCCGAAAGGCTTGTTTATCTGTGTACACATCACCTAGTGCTGGACTTTCTAAAGTCTCAAACTGGTGGCCCTCCAGCTGTTGTGAAACTACAATTCCCATCATGCCTCTGTGGGAGTCATGCTTGTAACTGTCAGCCTTGCAATGCCTCATGGGACTTGTAGTTTCAAAACAGCTGGAGAGTCACCAGTTTGAGACCCCTGTCAAAGAAACAAAGGGTTGATTATCAGTGCAGTCCCAACAGTGCCCACCAGTGCTGCACAATCAGTGCCCATCAGTGTCACCTATCAGTTCTGCCTATCAGTGCCCATCAGTGCCGCCTACCATTGCTTATCAGTGCTCATCAGTGCCACTTATCAGTGCCACCTATCAGATCCCATCATTACCGCCTATCAGTGCCCATCAGTGCCGCCTATTAGCAGGGCCGCTGATAAGGCAGTACAGCCAGCCCTCCTGTACTGGACCCAGGCCAGTTCAAAAAAAAAGGGGGCCCGGGCACCTGCTGGGCAGAAGGTCCAGCTGTACTGTCCTACTGCAGACACCGATCCTCTTCATCCTCCTCCCACAGCGCTGCCAGCTTCTCCTCTGCTCCCTCCTTCCCTCAGGGATCAGTTCTGCGTGCCCCCATCCTCTTGCTTTCCGGGGCCTCCTTGTGCGCCTCTTTACCCTGCAACATTGCTGGCATCTCTCTTCTCCTCTCCCTTGGGCAGCTGCTGTGGGTACACAGAGCAGGTGTAGAGGCTGGCAAAATATCTTTTGTATTTTGTGGGGAGGGAGTGGTGCCCTCTCAGGTAAGCAGTATGGGGCCCCCGTGATTTCTAACAGCAGCCCTGCCTATCGGTGCCCATCAGTGCCACCTACCAGTGCCTCCTATCAGAGCCCATCAGTGCAGCCTCATCAGTGCCCATCAGTGCCGCCTATCAGTGCCCACCAGTGCAGCCTCATCAGTGCAACCTATCAGTGCCCATCGGTGCAGCCTCATCAGTGCCCATCAGTGCAGCATCAGTTCCCATCAGTGCCGCCTATCAATGCCCATCAGTGCAGCCTCAGTAGTGCAGCCTATCAGTGCCCATCAGTGCAGCCTCTTCAGTGCCCATCAGTGCCACCTACCAGTGCCTCCTATCAGTGCCCATCAGTGCCGCCTATCAGTGCCCATCAGTGCCGCCTATCAGTGCAGCCTCATCAGCGCAACCTATCAGTGCCCATCAGTGCAGCCTCATCAGTGCAAATTATCAGTGCCCATCAGTGCAGCCTCATCAGTTCCCATCAGTGCCGCCTATCAGTGCCCATCAGTGCAGCCTCATTAGTGCAGCCTATCAGTGCCCATCAGTGACGCCTATCAGTGCCCATCAGTGCCGCCTATCAGTGCCCATGAGTGCAGCCTCATCAATGCCCATCAGTGCAGCCTCATTAGTGCAGCCTATCAGTGCCCATCAGTGCAGCCTCTTCAGTGCCCATCAGTGCCACCTACCAGTGCCTCCTATCAGTGCCCATCAGTGCCGCCTATCAGTGCCCATCTGTAACACCTATTAGTGCCCATCAGTGCCCATCAGTGCCGCCTATCAGTGCCCACCAGTGCAGCCTCATCAGTGCCCATCAGTGCAGCCTCATCAGTGCAACCTATCAGTGCCCATCGGTGCAGCCTCATCAGTGCAAATTATCAGTGCCCATCAGTGCAGCATCAGTTCCCATCAGTGCCGCCTATCAATGCCCATCAGTGCAGCCTCATTAGTGCAGCCTATCAGTGCCCATCAGTGCAGCCTCTTCAGTGCCCATCAGTGCCACCTACCAGTGCCTCCTATCAGTGCCCATCAGTGCCGCCTATCAGTGCCCATCAGTAACACCTATTAGTGCCCATCAGTGCCCATCAGTGCAGCCTCATCAGCGCAACCTATCAGTGCCCATCAGTGCAGCCTCATCAGTGCAAATTATCAGTGCCCATCAGTGCAGCCTCATCAGTTCCCATCAGTGCCGCCTATCTGTGCCCATCAGTGCAGCCTCATTAGTGTAGCCTATCAGTGCCCATCAGTGACGCCTATCAGTGCCCATCAGTGCAGCCTCTTCAGTGCCCATCAGTGCCGCCTATCAGTGCCCATGAGTGCAGCCTCATCAGTGCCCATCAGTGCAGCCTCATCAGTGCCCATCAGTGAAGGAGAAAAATTACCTGTTTGCAAAATTTTATAGCAAACTATGAAAAAATTTTAGTTTTTTGTTTTTCAAAATTTTCAGTCTTTTTTCGTTTGTTTAGCAAAAAATAAATACCCCAGTGGTGATTAAATACCACCTAAAGAAAGCTCTATTTGTGCGATAAACAATGATATAAATTTCATATAGGTACAGTGTTACATGACCGCGCAATTGTCATTCAAAATGCCGAAAGCTGAATAGTGGCACCTGGGCAGGAAGGGGGTGAAAGTGCCCGGTAGGCAAGTGGTTAAAGATTTTTTTTTTAAAAAGGGGGTGGGGGGGACGCACCAGAATGCATTAAAAAAACGCATCAGATGGTAAGTTTGCATGGCAGAAATGGTGATGTGAACTGACCCTGAGTGTACTGTAAGGAAATACTTGGTGGATACAATTTTAACACTATGTTATAATGATGAAAAAAGAAAGAAAGAAAAAAAATAGTGACTATGTTGCAGATCTGAGATTACAGTGAAATAAATGAACAAAGGCAAGGCCAGATAAAACACAGATGTACTTGTTTGACCCTTTGAGAGAAATGAACTGAAATAACCAGCAGATCAGGGTAACTGTATCAAAATTCTAACGCTTAATTGCTTTTAGTACAATTTATTTTTCTTCGCTGTCTTTTCTTTTTTTTTTCTTTTCTTTTTTCTGTTACATTAAGTCAATTTAAACCACACAATGGTTGCTTTTCTTACTGCTCGGGATGATTATCCAAACTGTTTTTAGAATTCTATATAGCCCTCCAATTAACCTGTTCTGTACATTATGTTGCCATCTGTTACCTTCTCTTCCACGCAGACAAAAAAAAAAAAAAAAAAAAAATGATGAGCGCTAATAAAAGGACTGTCAGCGTCTTCACATATTTACATTCTAAATTGTATTTTTTTTTTTTACATCTATCTATAGTGCCTCAGATTCTGCTATAATTACTGTGATTTGCTTTTAACTTTGCATGCATCTAAACTGACAGCATCTCCCATCACCCAAGCAGCACTCTAAGTCCAGGCATTCCACATATACGGGGACCCACTTTTCACTTAGTCGCCGCGTTTCACCAATCCCTGCAAGATAATTAGTTGCCGAAAATAAATCTTAGTCGAGGAGAGTAAAGAGACCAGGAGGATTGGGTTGTATGAAAATGATGTCGAATCAAGAGGCAGAAATGACCAGACCTGCTTTTAAGAGCCTAAAATTACCAGATGTAAAATAAAAAATAAATAAATAAAATACTTAATGGCCTCTCGTTCTGTTGCCTTGGTAACCAAGCATCTTTACAATAGGCCTATATTTTCCTTTGGGGTTTGCAAAGCCATTCAATCAAGCCATTTACTCTTCACAGCTTTCAACCTGCTCACAAATCTTTCCAACCTGTTTTATTTTTTATTTTTTTTTATTATTTTATTTTTATTTTTCCTTTATTTTGGGGAATTTACAGAGAATAGAATCCATTTCACATAAAAAAAAAAAGGAGACCGTTAGCGGACAACTGCTTTATTAAAAAGAGCAAAAAGCAAAGATCAACCTATATAGAAAAAAATAAAATAAAAAGAAAGGAAAGAATGCGGAGAGAAGATGCGAGACCGAAACAATGTTTCCAACATCGTCTCTTATGACAATAGGCAACTCGTTGTCGTTGAGCATTGTTCCCTCACATACAAAGTAACGACACCTTTTAGGCTGGAAAGATTAACCTTCCACGGGCTGAAGGATCTTTAGACAAGTTAATCTACGACTTACCTCAATTTCTTCAGAAAGAAAAAACAAATAAGAAAAAAGGAGGTGAAGAATCCACCTGAGCTCTATTCAGTTCTGGTGGAAAGTGAATAGACGGCCGTGCTACGTGATAATATTCAAAGCACGGTTCAACTCAGATGTTGCAGAGACAAGGGAATGTATGTCCTCTACCAAAGTATAATAAAACCCTTCACTAGACCCACTCATGTGCGTCGCTTCTTCGCTCATGGGCTTGAACTCAATGGTGGAGCCTATAATGGAAATATCGGTACAATAGGTCATTCACATTAACAGAACAGAATTCCTATGAGTTCTATCAACTTGAACAATGGACTCTTCACAGTTAAGTGGAGCCCACCTGTACCCAACAGAAAAATGATTCAACCTGTCCTGGCGGTGTAGACCAGAACAGCAATATGGCTTTGATGTTTCCTAAGCTTGGTTGTAAGTGGCCACTACCAGAAAGCAGTGACTTATCTGCAGCAACTAGTCCTGTGTGACATCCTGTACTGAGGGAGAATATGGCCAAGTTAGTGGAGGACTAGATATCTGTGTGTTAGTGGAAGCAGTCTTAGAGGGCTTGAGGTGTGTGTGTGTGGAATCGCTTTTGGGGGACCTGATGTGTGGGAGTTGAAGTACTCTTAGTTGGAGGGCCTAATGTGCATGAGTGAAAAAACTCCTGGAAGGTCTGATGTGTACGAGCGATGTGTACGAGCGATGTGTACGAGCGATGTGTACGAGCGATGTGTACGGGCGATGTGTACGAGCGATGTGTATGAGCGATGTGTACGAGCGATGTGTACGAGCGATGTGTATGAGCGATGTGTACGAGCGATGTGTACGAGCGATGTGTATGAGCGATGTGTACGAGCGATGTGTATGAGCGATGTGTACGAGCGATGTGTACGAGCGATGTGTATGAGCGATGTGTATGAGCAATGTGTATGAGCAATGTGTATGAGCGATGTGTACGAGCGATGTGTACGAGCGATGTGTACGAGCGGAAGCACTCTTGGTGGGTCTAATGTGTATGAGTGGAAGAACCTCATGGAGGACCCAATGTATATGAGAGCAAGAATTAATGGAGGACCCAATTTGCATGCGTGGAAGAACTTATGGAGAACCAGATGTGTATGAGTAGAAGAGCTTATGGAAAACCCAGTGTTTATGAGAGGAAGCACACTTGGAGAACTCAATGTGTACCACAGGAAGCATTCTTGGAGGACCCGATGTGTATGAGTGGAAGAATTTATGGAGAGCTCAATGTGTATGAGTGGAAGAACTTATGGATAACCCAATGTGTATGAGAGGAAGCACTCTTGGAGGACCCAATGTGTATGAGTGGAAGAACTTATGGCGAACCCAGTGTGTGTGTGAGAGGAAGCACTCTTGGAGAACCTGATGTGTATTAATGGAAGCACTACTGGAGAATTCTTGGAGGATCTGATGTGTATGAGTGGAAGTACTCTTAGAGGATCTGATGTGTATGAGTGGAAGCATTCTTAGAGGATCTGATGTGTATGAGTGGAAGCATTCTTAGGGGATCTGATGTGTATGAGTGGAAGTAGTCTTAGAAGACCCGATGTGTATGAGTGGAAGCATTCTTAGGGGATCTGATGTGTATGAGTGGAAGTAGTCTTAGAAGACCCGATGTGTATGAGTGGAAGTAGTCTTAGAAGACCCGATGTGTATGAGTGGAAGCATTCTTAGAGGATCTGATGTGTATGAGTGGAAGTACTCTTAGAAGACCCGATGTGTATGAGTGGAAGTACTCTTAGAGGATCTGATGTGTATGAGCGGAGGCAATCTTGTAGAACCAGAACCTAATGTGTATAGTGGAAGCATTCTTTGAGGACTTGATGTGTATTAATGGAAGCACTATTGGATGATGTGATTTGTATGAGTGGAAGCAGTCTTGGATGATTTGATGTGTATGAGTAGAAGCGCTATTGGAGGACCTGAAGTGAGGTAGTGGAAACAAACTTGGAAGCTGTTTAATCCCATCCTGAGGAGAGCCCCATACGTGCAAATTGCTACTTTTCCCTTGTGGGAGGAATTGGGCGCATTATGTTTGAGCTAAGAACTTGGATTGGGAGCACTGGAATTGGATTATTTCCTTTGACATAAAAATTTTGCAATGATTGCTTGATTACTTTTTGGGAACTCGCGCTGGGGTATTTATGACTACTTTAAGACCCAATGTATACATCTGAATAAATTAATAACTTCATACATGCCCTACATGGTCATCTTTTTTGGGATCTCCTAGCACCCTTACCTCTTTGTGTGGCATTCCTTTCCAGGATAGTGAACTCTAATATGAATAAAGATCTTTGGACACAAACCCAGGTGTCTACCCAGAATCACACAGTGGGCATATCTTTTCTTCTTATGATGTTCTGGGGTATTAGTGGGAGGAATAGTGCCTCATCATTGATATTATATATCATTGGATATATATATATATATATATATATATATATATATATATATATATATATTCTACTAGCTGATGGTAGTCAGTATATGAAAAAACTGCATTTCTTTTCTTCCTTCTCTTCTCATTAGATACATTAGTATGTAAAGGAAAGACACGTTGTGTTTCCCTATGTTTTTATCTCCCCGTATCTCTGCAGTCGGTGTATAGGGAATGTAAATCTCTATCTTGTATAATGCGATGAGGGAAAGTAAACTGTGTTCTGGGATTGATATTTTGTTGCCTGTTCTATATTTGTCCCTATATATCACATAACTATGAAATGCACTCATATGAATGCGGAAATGTTGGTAAATTCACCGTTCTGAATGAATTTTCATACTTAATGGAAACATAAAAGTGTATAAGTAAGTAGACAAGGTTTGTAGCCGGGGATGGAATTCCAGCAATACTATCGCGGTATTGGACCCTCGGGGGGGTTTCTGTGTAACACATCGAGTGCAATAAAATAAACATTCCCCAGTAATCGATTGTTCTAATTCTTACCCCGACACTTGCAGTTTATATCATTGAAGGAGAAGTACGGGGGAAAGCTGGTTTGGTGGTACTTCTCCCGTGGATCTCAGAATTGTAGATCGTTCTGCACTCCTGTGACCCCTGTCCAGCTGACAGCGGGGCTGAAGCCCGCTGTCGGGTGATATCACAGAGCCTCTCCAGGCTCGGGCAAGATCCTGACCGTATGATCGAGATCCGCTCCAGCATCTGAGCAAGCCGCTGAGAGCCTGAGCCGGCCGCTCTCGCGCTCTCCACAGCCCACCACTCCAGTGAGCGGGGGAGGGGGCAGAGCAGACAGCGGTGACTGACAGTCCCCAGATTTCTGCTCAGGGGGTCCTGAGAACCGAGTGATCTGCTGTGTTCGATCGCCTCGGAACGAGCCGCTGAGAGCCTGATCCGGACGCTCCCATCCCCTCTACAGCCCACCACTGCAGTGAGCAGGGGGGGGGGGGGGGCAGAGCAGACAGCGGAGACTGACAGCTCTCTGCTCAGGTAGATCTGAGAACCAAGTGACCTGCTGTGTTCGATCGCTCGGTTCTCAGTGATAGAACCGGCGAGGGGGGGGGGGATGAGGGGAGACAGATGCAGCATCCAGCTAGTTAAGTATAATTGCAGGGAAAAAAAAATCCCACACTTCCCTTTAAATGGTGCTGGTTCCTGCCCTTTTAGTGCTGAAGCCCGCTGTCGGCTGACGTCACAGAGCCGGTCCAGGCTGGGGATAGATTGCGATCATATGGTTCGGGATCGGCCCACATGCCTGGACCGTCACCCGGTGGTCCGCTGAGAGGCTAAGCCAGACGCCCCCGCCCCCTCCACAGCCCAGCGCCCCAGTGAGCAGGGGAGGGGGCAGAACTCAGAACTGACAGTCACCAGCTCTCTGCTCAGGGAGTCCTGAGAACCGAGTGATCAGTGGTGTTCGATCGCTCGGTTCTCAGTGTTAGAGCTGGCAGGGGGGGGGACAGATGCAGCATCCGGCTAGGTAAGTATGATTGGGGGGGGAATCCCATACTTCTCTTCTAAATGGTGCTGGTTCTTGCCCTTTTAGTGACACTTCCCTGAACAGGAATAAGTGATTGTAAGGGATCGTTTTTAATTTTTTTAAAATAACAAACATATCATACTTATCTCCATTGTGCGTCTCGTTTTTACACAGAGTGGCCCTATCCTCGTCTTCTGGGGTCCCCTGGCGGCTCTCGTGGCTCCTCCCCACATCAGTTAACCCCCTAGGAGAAGCGCTTGCCCGAGGGGGTTACCTTGCGGGCGCGCTCCTGAGTCCATAGCCGCCGAATGTATGACTCGGATCCGCCCCCCCCCCCCCCGCATCATTGGATTTGATTGACAGCAGCGGGAGCCAATGGCTGCGCTGCTATCGATCTATCCAATCAAGAGCCGAGAACCCCGGGCAGAGGAAGAGTGCATCCCCGCCGGGTCAGGCTCCAGGGCTCAGGTAAGTAAAACGGGGGAGGGGCCGGTCACTGCCAGGTGAAGGTTTACAACCCCTTTAACATTGGACAGTGCAGTCTGGAGCCAGTCTGTTAGCTTGGGGAAAGAGGCGGGAGGGAAGTGCCTTGCCATTCCTAGGCTGTGGGGCTGTATGTTTCTATTGATGCGCACAGTGTAGGGAGACAACTCTAGTCCATGCATGCAAGGGAGGCTCCATAGAATGCTGTAAGGGAAAAAGGAGCCTATGTTCCAGTTTAACCTGGTGCCATGACCGCTGCCCATCATGGCACCAGCCTGAACTGGAACATAGGCGAGGATTGAAAGACGACAAAGCTGCATACTCAGTAAGTGATTAAATCAGCTGCTGAAAGTGCTTGAAAACACTGAGTAATATCACTTTATGGGCCCCCCCCCCGTCTCTCTACTCATGGTCTCAAAGGCCGCCCATATGTCAAAAGTATTGGGACTCCTGCCTTTACACGCACATGAACTTTAATGGTATCCCAGTCTTAGTCCATCTGAGTTGAGGGGTTTGGGGGGGGTGATTATTTTAAAGAGTTGGGGTTGGGGGGGGTGATTATTTTCTACCCCCCGCTGTATACTATATAAAATGCATTGAATTTCTTCAGCAGGATGTGCCAGATGCAATTTTTTTCTCGCATTGATTACTATGGAGTGTGACAGCCGACGTCAGTAAATTCACGGACAGATTGCGGATTTTACAAAACTGTCCGTGAATTTACTGACATTTGGCGGCCCCCCAACCCCCCCGTGATGGCGCCGGGCCCCATAGCGGGCACATGGTCTGCTATGACTATAATCTCACCTCCGATGTACAAAAAAAATAAAAAATCGTTTCAAATTGAATTCTCTGGGATTTCTATGAACCGGCTTCACCCCCCCCCCCCCAATCGCCCTTCTATGGCGTAACCTGACAATCGTCTTCTCCACCCAATCAGATGCTCCTGTCCCGATGGGTTCGAGGGCCCAACGTGTGCGGCGAACAGAGATGAATGCAAATCCAGTGACTGTTATAACGGCGGCACCTGTGTGGACGGAATCAACACCTACACCTGTCTGTGTACCGCACAATTCACAGGTAATGTCATGTACAGATTTTTTTGTCTTATCGATCTGCCCCATTCTGTGTGGAATTACATGGCCACTAGCCACCAGCGCCATCTAGTGGTCATAATGCGGTATTTTCCTGATTTACTCTATTATTTACGAATTAATAACACTCGACCTTGGAGAGAAAATAGCGTAAGTCCTGGGACCGGACCCCCCACCACCCCGCCGGGCTGGTCCCAGGACCACGGGCGGGACAGCAGGGTCTGAGAAACATGGATGGGAGTGCATGAAAGTGATCAGGAGGTTGTACGGCCATCCGATCGCTTCGACCTGACAGCCAACAGTCGGCTGCTGACTTATGACCTATATTGGTGGCAACAAAAGGGTTAAAATTTAGATTTTTTTTTTTAAAAAACACTTGGTGCCTTAGGACCCGCGTTAGTGGGCTTTCCTGCTTGTTCAGACCAGAGCTGCTTCTCTCTCTATACAAAGGCAAAAGTCAAATGTTCATTACGCTATTTTCTCTTCAGGTCGAGTGTTATTCATTCATAAAGAATAGAGTAAATCAGGAAATTACCGCATTATGACCACTAGATGGCGCTGATGGCTAGTGGCCATGTAATTCCATACGTAATAGAGTAAATGCGCAAAATACCGAATTATGACCACTAGATGGAGCTGATGGCTAGTGGCTGTGTAATTGCTTAGATGACCTCTCAGACAAACTTCCAGCCAGCTTCACTCCCTATATAATCAAAGTCAAAAAAATCGAATGTTCATGAGGCTATTGTCTCTCCAAGTCGAGTGTTATTCATTCATGCGGAATAGAGTAAATGAGCAAAATACCACATTATGACCACTAGATGGCGCTGATGGCTATTGGCCGTATAATTCCATACAGAATAGAGTAAATGTGCAAAATACTGCATTATGACCACTAGATGGAGCTGCTGGTTAGCAGCTGTGCAATTGCTTAGCTAAACCTACAGCCTCCTTCTCTCCCTATACAATCAGAGACAAAAGTCAATTGTTCATTAAGCTATTTTCTCTAATCAAAGGCAAAAAAATGGAATGTTCATGAGGCTACTTTCTCTCCAGGTCGAGTGTTATTCATTCAGACAGAATAGAGTAAATGAGCAAAATACCACATTATGGCCACTAGATGGAGCTGATGGCTAGTGGCTGTGTAATTGCATAGATGACCTCTCAGACAAACCCTCCAGCCAGCTTCACTCCCTATATAATCAAAGGCAAAAAAAATGAATGTTCATGAGCCTATTTTCTCTCCAGGTCGAGTATTATTCATTCATGCAGAATAGAGTAAATGCACAAAATACCGCATTATGACCACTAGATGGAGCTACTGGTTAGCAGCTGTGCAATTGCTAGATAAACCTACAGCCTCCTTCTCTCCTTATACAATCAGAGACAAAAGTCAATTGTTCATTAAGCTATTTTCTCTCCAGGTCGAGTGTTATTCATTGAGACAGAATAGAATAAATGAGCAAAATACCACATTATGGCCATTAAATGCAGCTGATGGCTAGTGGCTGTGTAATTGCTTAGATGACCTCTCAGACAAATCCTCCAGACAGCTTCACTCTCTATACAGTCAAAGGCAAAAATCGAAAGTTTCATGAGGCTATTTTCTCTCCAGGTCGAGCGTTATTCATTCATTCCAAAAAAAAAATTATAAAAATAAATAAATAAAAAATTATCCCTTCGTTTGTAGATGCTATAACTTTTGTGCAAACCAATCAAAAAAATAAAAATAAATAAAAATTAAAAAAAAAAAATCCTTAGTTTGTAGACGCAATAACTTTTGCGCAAACCATTCAAAATTCACTTATTGGGATTTTTTTTTTACCAAAAATATGTAGCAGAATATATATTTGCCTAAATTGATGAAGAAATTCGATATTTTTTTTTACATTTTTTATTAGATGCTTTAAAGCAGAAAGTAAAAAATATATATTTTTTTTTTCAAAATAGTCGGTATTTTTTTGTTTGTAGAATAAAAAATAAAAAATATAAACCGCAGAGGTGATCAAATACCACCAAAAGAAAGCTCTATTTGTGGGGGGAAAAAAAAGGACAAAAATTGTATTTGGGTACAGCGTCGCACGACCGCGCAATTGTCAGTTAAAGTAACGGAGTTGCTGTATCGCAAAAAAATGGCCTGGTCGTGAAGGGGGTAAATCTTCCGGAGGTCAAATGGTTAATCTTCAGGCCTTAAATGTCATGTTTTGTCGCCATTATTTCTGCTTGTTGTCCAGGAGCCCGAAAAAAGAGTTGCAGAGGTGTAGAATTTATTTTTATCTCCATTTTTAATGTTAAAAAGCTAAAATAACTAGAGTTCTCGCTCACTCGTCTGCTTTTTTTTTTTTTTTTTCCATTCTCTCTAATGACAGGCGAATACTGTGAACAGTTGGTGGACTTTTGTTCTGTGGAGCTCAATCCTTGTCATCCCAATTCCAAATGCGTTGCAACTGCAGAGGGTCCAAAGTAAGTGCACCATTTTTTATGTTTTTTGCAGTAAATGCCTAGTAAGGAAGGGCTATCCCCTCTGTAGTCTTATATTTTTCCATTAATGAGCACCAAGAACTCATTGGCCTTGACTTTTAACCAAACGGTTAACTTCCAGGCCACCAGCTGCCAGCCTTCTATTAGCATGAAGTAGAAAACAACGATGGTGTCACGGTTAGAGGTCAGGCTCAGAGGCAAGTAGCTATAGCCGTAGAGAGACTCCCACCAACCCAACAGGATAAGTACCAAAGCAGATCACCCTGGTGGATGACGCGGGCTCAACCCAGGTGGAGGGGTCTAAGCACTAACACCAGAGCTCCTGATGGTGGAGATGGGTTTTGTTGCGTGTTAGTACCTGGTCGTGGTTCTCAGGATCACCCCACTAGAAGGTTAGCAAGTCGGGAGCCCAGTAGCTGATATAGCAGGTAGGGATCAAGCAAAAGCGCAGTCCGTAAGTAAGAGAAAGGTTTGTAGCAAGGGGTTGCAGGTCGGGGTCAAGCAAAAGCAGCTTCGAGGAACAAACCTAAGCTTGGTAACAAGTGGTTGCAGGTTGATATTAAGCGGAAGCGTAGTCAAGGAAGGAACAAGCCAAAGGTTGGTAACAAGTGGTTACAAGTTGGAATGAAGCAGAAGCGTAGTCAAGGAGCAAGCCAAAGGTTGGTAACAAGTGGTTTCAGGTTGGTATGAAGTGGAAGCGTAGTCAAGGAACAAGCCAAAGGTTGGTAACAACATCCAGGATCACCCCACCAGAAGGTTAGCAAGTCGGGAGCCCAGTAGCTGATATAGCAGGTAGGGATCAAGCAAAAGCGCAGTCCGTAAGTAAGAGAAAGGTTGGTAACAAGGGGTTGCAGGCCGGGGTCAAGCAAAAGCAGCTTCGAGGAACAAACCTAAGCTTGGTAACAAGTGGTTGCAGGTTGGTATTAAGCGGAAGCGTAGTCAAGGAACAAGCCAAAGGTTGGTAACAAGTGGTTACAAGTTGGATTGAAGCAGAAGCGTAGTCTAGGAACAAGCCAAAGGTTGGTAACAAGTGGTTTCAGGTTGGTATGAAGTGGAAGCCTTGTCAAGGAACAAGCCAAAGGTTGGTAACAAGTGGTTACAGGTTGGAATGAAGCAGAAGCGTAGTCAAGGAAGAAGCCAAAGGTTGGTAACAAGTGGTTTCAGGTTGGTATGAAGTGGAAGCGTAGTCAAGGAACAAGACAAAGGTTGGTAACGAGGGGTTTCAGGTTGGTATGAAGCAGAAGCGTAGTCAAGGAACAAGCCAAAGGTTGGTAACAACATCCAGGATCACCCCACCAGAAGGTTAGCAAGTCGGGAGCCCAGTAGCTGATATAGCAGGTAGGGATCAAGTAAAAGCGCAGTCCGTAAGTAAGAGAAAGGTTGGTAACAAGGGGTTGCAGGTCGGGGTCAAGCAAAAGCAGCTTCGAGGAACAAACCTAAGCTTGGTAACAAGTGGTTGCAGGTTGGTATTAAGCGGAAGCGTAGTCAAGGAACAAGCCAAAGGTTGGTAACAAGTGGTTTCAGGTTGGTATGAAGTGGAAGCGTAGTCAAGGAACAAGCCAAAGGTTGGTAACAAGTGGTTACAGGTTGGAATGAAGCGGAAGCGTAGTCAAGGAACAAGCCAAAGGTTGGTAACAAGTGGTTACAGGTTGGTATGAAGTGGAAGCGTAGTCAAGGAACAAGCCAAAGGTTGGTAACAAGTGGTTTCAGGTTGGTATGAAGTGGAAGCGTAGTCAAGGAACAAGCCAAAGGTTGGTAACAAGTGGTTACAGGTTGGAATGAAGCGGAAGCGTAGTCAAGGAACAAGCCAAGGTGGGTAATGAGGAATAGTGCAGATACAGACGACAGCAGGAGAGACAAGAGTGAGATATTGGCTGAAAAGAGAATAATCTGGCAAACAGGAGGTGCAAATGAATGGCTTAATTAGGAAGCTCATGGGAGGAGCAAGGAGTTCAAGGTGCACCAGAAACAAGGCACAAGGCAGGATTGCCTAAACGATTAGAAAGGGTGCTGTCCAGTATCTCAGGTGGCTTAGCAAGAAGAGCTACTGCCAGACACAGCAGTGGTCATAGGTTCAGATCCAAACATGTGACAATAGATAATCTAATATCTTTTACCCAAAGCTTAGGGAGAAAGAGATTAAAAAATTGGACAGTAGGTGAGCTTGTCCTATGATTTAGAAGTTCTCAGTGGGTTCACCAAGGTTTCCAAATGTTGGGAAGTGTGTCAATCTATATACAATTTTATCAGTCTTTTCTAAGCCGCTGACGGTGAAGGAATGTATTTTTCCTTTTTAGTAGCACTTTCAAAGAAAAGCAGAACAACAGTATTGTCCATATGTGGGCTGAGCTAAACCTTCAGAAACATTGCCAAGGCTAAGGGGGCTTACATAGTAGCAAGTAGCTAATGGGAGTTAGTCATAAAACAATATAATACTTTTGGCATACCCAGGGAATGTCCCACATTCCATGATCCACATGCAAACTTGGAGGCCAGTGCTAACAATGGGCGAAGGGAAGTGGGGTAGTGGAAGGACTAGCTGTGGAGACTATTTGTCAGGACCCGGGTCTGAACTTGCAACCTTTGCTTTGTCTGGTGATGTGTTTTGGCTGAGCAACCTGAGATGCTGGACAGCTTCCTGTCTGACCCATTGGACAGTCCTGCCTTTTGCCTTGTTTCTGGTGAACCTTGAACTCTTTGCTCCTCAAATGAACTTCCTATTTAAGACTTTGCACTTCCTGTTTGCCAGATTATTGTGCTCTCTCCAGCCAATGTCTCGCTCTTGTCTCTCCTGCTGCCGTCTGTATCTTTGCCACCAGTCATTACTGACCTTTGGCTTGTTCCTCAACTACACTTCTGCTTAATTCTAACCTATGACCACCTGTTACTGACCTTTGGCTTGTTTAGGCTGGGTGAACTCAAAATGTGGAACCCATACCCAAGCTACAGCTTTTTGGGCAAGTTGGTTGCAAGACAGTGAGGATGCTAGAGAGATAGAGCCACCTAAGGTTTTTGCCAGCTGCTGACACATAATTCTCATACATCTTGGGGAGCGCAGTGTGGCATGTTCGCCCCGGGGCTCTAGATGACCTTGCCCCGGCACTGCCTGCAACCACTTGTTATTGACCTTTGGCTTGTTCCTTGACTGTACTTTCGCTTGATCCCAACCTGCAATCACTTGTTACCAAGCTTAGGCTTGTTCCTCGACTATGCTTCCGTTTGATCCCAACCTGCAACCACTTGTTACCAACCTTTGGCTTGTTCCTTGACTACGCTTCCTTTTCATTCCAACCTGTAACCACTTGTTACCAACCTTTGACTTGTTCCTTGACTATTCTTCCGCTTCATTCCAACCTGAAACCACTTGTTACCAACCTTTGACTTGTTCCTTGACTATTCTTCCGCTTCATTCCAACCTGAAACCACTTGTTACCAAGCTTAGGTTTGTTCCTCGACTATGCTTTGGCTTGACCCCAACCTACAACCCCTTGTTACCAACCTTTACCAACCACTATAAATAAAAAGGAGGTGGACTTTTGCTGCAGAGTAGTAGGGCCTGGGAAGGGGAAGTAAAAACGTGCTATCCCAGGATCTTTGCATATGGTGACATGAAACCTTTTAACCTAAAATGATCAAATAAATCCAATGCACTTCAGGGAGGTGTTTCCCCCCGAAATACATTGAAATTACCCAAGACCGTTATTCAAAAAAAATCTCCATTTGACCTCTGAGAGTCATGAACGTTTGTACTGGGTGCTCCTCAATACCCATCCCAGAGTTTGTCATCTACTGAGCATTCTCTTTGAGGCTATCAAAGAGGCAGCAGCCCGATACTTAAACTAGGTCCATCTACACTGCACCTTCATTGCACCTTAGCCCCTTTGAAGGAGGACTGTCTTCTATGCTATATCCAACACTATCAAGACCTTGCTTCGATTAGTCCAGCGCTATCACACCTACACCTCAAGACCAAAATTATATCAATTTTTGGACAAGACCATCGTGTGTGGAGTAGTTTTCCTATATGACCTCATCCCTGGAAATATCTGTCACTGTAGGACAGAGCAGCTTTCACAATCCGAGCCAGCAGCGAAATCCATTTTTCAAACTTGCAATGAAGCCCATTCATCAACCTGGAGCTTAGATTGGCACTGACACATGAAGCATATCTGGCAAGGGTCTCGAAACTTTCTAAACACACGGGCCAGTTTACTGTCTTTCAGGCTTTAGGGGGAGCTGGACTGTGTCCATTAGAGTAGAAAATACCAATGTGAGTGGAAATAGACAACGTCCCATCATTGGATTTAGTAGGAGGAATAATGCTCCATTGATGGTGTCAGTGGAAGGAATAGTGCCCTATCATTGGTGTCATTGGGAGAAATTGTTCCCCATCAATGGTGTCAGTGGGAGGAATGATGCCCCATCATTGGTGTCAGTTGGAGGAAAAGTGTCTCAAGGGCTGGATAAAGGCAAGCAAAGGGCCGCATCCAGCCCTTAAGCCACAGTTTGAAGACCACTGCTGTGGGCTTTAGTCATTTGGGGCAAGGCTTCTTAATACAATCTGGGCTATTGGGTAAATAATAAAGTTTAGTATCCATCGAATTTATCGTCTACTTCCACTTCTATCATCTACTACTATTTCTTCTTTATAATAACATATGGTTGGTTGCTATTGTGTACAATTCTGTGCACATCAGCGTAGATTTTGGCTGTATCTTGCAAACACTACTGACTCTCGGGTTTTTCTTGGACTTTGTCTCATAGATGTGAATGTGCTCCAGGCTATGGAGGGGAAAACTGCAGCCTCAACCACGACGACTGCCGGGACCACCGCTGCCAGAACAACGCCAAGTGTGTGGATGAGGTGAACGGCTATTCCTGCCAGTGTACAGGGGGATACAGGTAAGAGCACAGGTCTAAGGCCCAGTAATCATCTTACACTACCAATGTAGCGAATGAAATTAGTTAAATCTGAACTCCAGGAATGATCTTTATTGCATAGCCAGCAGTGGTGAAATGCGTCGAGCAAGGTTGGTTTCGGATGGAGACATCAATGTATGCAGTCTTTTCTTTCAGTTTTTAACCAATTCCCACCCACCAATATACTGCAAATGGGAGGCCAGTGTAGACAAGGAATCATACCCTGTATATCCCTGCCTACTTTCGGGGTTTAGGGTGCACACTCGCACTCCCCCCGCCCGGAGCCTGTCAGCAAGCCAAGGCCAATGATTTACAGGCAGGGACCTGCTGATCAGCTGGGTACAGTCACAGCCCAGAGCTCTGTGTTGATAAACAACACAGAGCTCTGTACAGCAGTGAGCAATCTGTCAGTTGCTCATCCCTGCAAAGCAGGGATGCGAAACTTAGAGATCTACTATTAAAAGCAGCACACTGTAAACACATAGTAAACAGGCACACATTTAACCCTTTGATTGCCCTAGATGTTAACCCCTTCCCAGTGTATTATCACTGATCACTGTATTAGTGTCAGTGGCAGTTAGTCAATTCCCTCCAGCATCAGTTAGTGTCAGATTGCCCAGGGCACTATCGCAGTCCCATTATAAGTCACCATTAGTAGTATAAAAAAAAAAATTCAAGTATATATACCATAGTTGCACACAAACCAATCAATATATACTTATTGGGATGTTTTTTTAAATCAAAGACATGAAGCAGAATACATTTCGGCCAAAATTGATGAAGATATTGGATTTTTTTTTAAAAATCTTATTGAATATGTTTTATAGCAGAAAGTAAAAAATATTGTTTTTTCCCCCCAATTTTTTGTCTTTTTCGTTTATTTCGCAAAGGATAAAAAACCAAGTGGTGATCAAATGCCATCAAAGGAATGCTCTATTTGTGTGAAATATATTATATAAATTTCATTTATGTACAGTGTTGCATGACCGCGCAATTGCCAGTTAAAGTAGCGCATCTCCACATAGCAAAAAATGGCCTGGTCATGAAGGGGGGGGGGGGTAAAATCTCCTGGAGCGCAGGTGGTAAATAATAAACAAAACAGACTGCATACATTGATGTCTTCACCCAAAACCAACCTTCCTTGACATGTTTCGGGACTTCCCCTATCCTTGTGAGCAAGCCAGCAGTGGTGAAACACGTCAATAAAGGTTGTTTTTGGGTGGAGACATCAATGTATGCAGTCTTTTCTTTCTGTGTTTAATAATAATCAAAACAGGCTGCATACATTGATGTCTTCACCCAAAACCAACCTTTCTTGATGTGTTTCTAGACTTCCCCCTAACCTTGTAAGCAAGTCAGCAGTGGTGAAACGTGCCAAGAAAGGTTGGTTTCGGGTGGAGACATCGATGTATGCAGTCTTTTCTTTCTGTGTTCATTAATAGTCAAAAAAGACTACAAACATTGATGTCTCCACCCAAGACCAACCTTCCTTGACTTGTTTCGGGACTCCCCCTATCCTTGTGAGCAAGCCAGCAGTGGTGAAACGCATCAAGGAAGGTTGGTTTAGGGTGGAGACATCGATGTATGAAGTCTTTTCTTTCTGTGTTTAATAATAATCAAAAAAGACTACAAACATTGATGTCTCCACCCAAGACCAACCTTCCTTGACAGGTTTCGGGACTTCCCCTATCCTTGTGAGCAAGCCAGCAGTGGTGAAACGCATCAAGAAAGGTTGGTTTAGGGTGGAGACCTCAGTGTATGCAGTCTTCCTTTTTCGATCATTATTAACCCTTTGACGCCAGCCGCTCGAACATATGTGGCCCCATCGGCACCTTGACCTTGGACCAGTATTGAATTGCTGTCAATACAGCTGTTCCTGAGAGCTTACGGCACAGTCACCGGCGCCTAACTGAAAGCTTTTCGATTTCTGCTTGCGATCTGCGGTTTTCGGATCACGTGAACGCCGTGACAGCCAATCACAATGGTCACGCGATCTTAAACCCCGCCTCCCGGCATCCTAAACCTCTTAAAGGGCCAGGAGGTACCGGCGCTAAGAGGTTAAACACAGAAAGCTAGGCTTTTGAGTGCTGCTTACATTTTTTATACTATATTTTTATATAGTATTTATAGTTTTATATAGTAGTTTTTATATAGTATTTAAAAAAAAAATTTTATACTAAGGACAAATTTTATTCTGTGATTTTTTTTTTTTATCACAACATGATATAAAATGATGACGTTTCTGCTACAAAATTGTTTTTTTTTTTGTTTATAATTTTGCATTTTATCACTTATGCTGCAAAAATGAATGAACAAAAGCACAGACATTTCTATACTGGTAATATAAATACTTACTAGGGAGAGAAAGGAGTCAATTTAGGCAAATTAGTGATAGAATATTGGTAAAAAAAATAAAAAATAAAAAAGATGTTTGTATGTGTATATATAGACCCAACTTCAGCAATTCCAGTGAAAAATATTAGACGCAATTAGCGTCTCCTGACAACTGCAGATAACTACAATGTATCTATTTTTGTTACATTTTAACAAGCATGCTGGAACACCTGTTATAGTGATCAGTGCTGAAAGAACCGCTAATCGCATTCCCTACTACACCGATCCCAACCTTGGCTGTCACAATGAGAGGACTCGGCTGTACTTGGTTCTTCCAACAATAAGGGTGTTTTAGTAAAGACCAAATACATGGATTTCAAAAGGGTCATGTTCCAAAGAACCGCTCAGCCTTCCCCCCGAATAGCTCCACAGGTAGTTAAAGGGGGATGGGTCAGAATGGGGACCTTGGCTTCCAACTGCTGACTTGTTTTGGAAGGTGCTTGCTGCTCCTCTGTCATCCTTATCGTTACTTCACGATTTAGTAAGCCATTGACTCAGAAGTAGCATTTGCATGTTAGGTGGCTAACATCTGAGAGAAAGGAGGATAGCGATAATAGGTTTGGGATTTTAACCTTCAAAACAAAATAATAATAATAATGGCAGCCCATAGTATACATCTTCTGACCAGCAGGGTTGGGACAAAGGGTGGGCAGGTAGTAGTAAGGGGAACACCCTCTCATCGCACGTTCCTGGTCAGTGGCTGGCAAGTATTAATGAGGAACCTGTTCTGATACTGCTTTTAAGTATTAACGTGGCTTTCCAACACGTGCAAATGAATGTAACTTGGAGAATCTTAAGCTGGATAACCACTTCTGCATTCAGCTACACATGTACAAAGCAGAAGGTCAACTCTAGGCCAACTCCATAACCCATGGGCAACTCTCAGCCTTCATCGCCTGGGACAAACTCTAAAGCCTGTTGGCTATGGAATCTGAGGCCAACTGTAGCCCTGTGTGCCTCCAAAGCCTGAGGCAGCCTCTAGGCCAGTGTGCCTCCATATTTTATTTCCTACTTCCATAGCACAGCACAGAATCTGTAGAAGATTGGTATATTCCAATGCCTGTGTGTCTCCATAGCCTGAGGGCAACCCTCAGTGTGTGAGCCTTTATAGCCTAAGACCAACTCTAGTCTTGTGTGCCTCCATAGCCTGAGGCTAACTCTAGGCCTGTATGCATCCATAGCCTGAGGGCAACTCTAGGCCTGTGTGTCTTCATAGCCTGAGGCCAGTTCTAGTCTTGTGTGCCTCCAAAGCTTGAGGCTAACTCTACGCATGTATGCCTCCATAACCTGAGGGCAACTCTAGGCCTGCGTGCTTCTATAGACTGGGGGTAATTGTAGTCCTATGTGTCTCCATAGTCTGTGGGCGACTCTAGTCCTGCATGCCTTCATAGCCTGAGGGCATCTCTAGTCGTGTGTGCTTCCATAGCCTGAAGCCAACTCTGGCCCTGTGTGCCTCCATAGCCTGAGACCAATTCTAGTCCTGTGTGCCTCCATAGCCTGCGGCTAACTCTAGGCCTGTATGCCTCCATAGCCTGAGGGCAACCCTAGGCCTGTGTGTCTTCATAGCCTGAGGCCAGTTCTAGTCTTGTGTGCCTCCAAAGCTTGAGGCTAACTCTAGGCATGTATGCCTCCATAGCCTAAGGGCAACCTCGGGCCTGTGTGCCTCCATAGACTGGGGGCAACGCTAGTCCTATGTGCCTCCATAGCCTGTGGGTGGCTCTAGTCCTATATGCCTTCATAGCCTGAGGGCATCTCTAGTCATGTGTGCTTCCATAGCCTGAAGCCAACTCTGGCCCTGTGTGCCTCCATAGCCTGAGGGCAACTCTAGTCCTGTGTGCCTCCATAGCTTGAGGCCATCTCTAATTCTGCGTGCCTCCATTGCTTGAGGTTATCTCTAGTTCTGCGTGCCTCCATTGCTTGAGGTTATCTCTAGTTCTGCGTGCCTCCATTGCTTGAGGTTATCTCTAGTCCTGTGTGCCTCCATTGCTTGAGGCCATCTCTAGTCCTGTGTGCCTCCATTGCTTGAGGCCAACTCTAGTCCTGTGTGCCTCCATCGCTTGAGGCCATCTCTAGTCCTGTGTGCCTCCATCGCTTGAGGCCAACTCTAGTCCTGCGTGCCTCCATCGCTTGAGGCCATCTCTAGTCCTGTGTGCCTCCATCGCTTGAGGCCAACTCTAGTCCTGCGTGCCTCCATCGCTTGAGGCCATCTCTAGTCCTGTGTGCCTCCATAGCCTGAGGCCAACTCTAGTCCTGTGCGCCTCCATAGCCTGAGGCCAACTCTAGTCCTGCGTGCCTCCATCGCTTGAGGCCATCTCTAGTCCTGTGTGCCTCCATAGCCTGAGGCCATCTCTAGTCCTGTGTGCCTCCATATTTTATTTCCTATTACCATAGAACAACACAGAATCTGTAGAAGAGTGGTTCCTTCCATCTCCAATAAAAGGTCAAGTTTTATTACCTATGATTACCTTTCAAAATGCCCCAAGACTTCCTTAAATATAAATAGGGATGAGATGCCCTTTAAGTCCTTGTCTTTTACAGAAAACTGCTTTCTCGAAAATGGCCGCTGCACTTTAATTCTCCTCCAGTGATGCTTCATCACATGTGTGGGAGTTCGGCAGCTAAAATGTTAAACGATTTGAATCCCCAATTCTCTACATAAGCTACATAAGGAGACTCGGGGGAATTCATCGGGCAGCATTACTTGTTGACAAGGACTATTCTCGGCTAAAATCCTATTGACTCAAATCCTCTTACCTTCTGATAAAGCTTAGAGAAGAAAGGAGAAAAGTTGAAGTTACGGGTGTGATGTCATGGCAACGTGTCTTTCCTCTACGGTGGGATCAAGGCCAAAACAAAATTCACTCACCTAGTTTGCCAAATTGAATAAAATGGATTGTGTTGGATGTCACATTTTTCCATTTTTTTTTTACATTGAAAGAAATAAGTTCTTTATTGAAAGTTGTTCCTCATACAAAAGTAAAAAAGACATTGTGGAACATAACCAAGCAAGACGTAACTTACATCAGTATAGGTCAGCGGTCTCCAAACTATGGCCCTCCTGCCACTGACACCAGTAACGGGGCAATATTCTTCCCACTGTCACCAACAATGGGGCACTATTCTTCCCACTGTCACCAACAATGGGGCACTATTCTTCCCACTGTCACCAACAATGGGGCACTATTCTTCCCGCTGTCACCAACAATGGGGCACTATTCTTCCCGCTGTCACCAACAATGGGGCACTATTCTTCCCGCTGTCACCAACAATGGGGCACTATTCTTCCCGCTGTCACCAACAATGGGCAATCTTCCTTCCACTGACATAAACGATGGGGCACTATTCTTCCCACTGACACCAATGATGGGGCACTATTCCTCCCACTGATACCAATGATAAGGCACTACTCCTCCCACTGATACCAATGATGGGGCACTATTCCTCTCACTGACACCAACAATTAGGCACTATTCATCTCAATGTCACCAATGATGAGGCACAATTCTTCCCACTGATACCAATAATGGGGCAGTATTCCTCCCACTGATACCAAAGATGGGGCACTATTACTCCCACTGACACCAATGATGGGGCACTATTCCTCCCACTGATACCAATCATGGGGCACTATTCCTCCAACTGATACCAACGATGGGGCACTATTCCTCCCACTGACACCAATGATGGGGCACTATTCCCCCCACTGATACCAATGATGGGGCACTATTCCTCCCACTGACACTAATGATGGGGCACTATTCCTCCCACTGATACCAATGATGGGGCACTATTCCTCCCACTGACACCAATGATGGGGCACTATTCCTCCCACTGATACCAATGATGGGGCACTATTCCTCCAACTGACACCAATGATGGGACACTATTCCTCCCACTGACACAAATAATGGGGCACTATTCCTCCCACTGATACCAATGATGGGGCACTATTCCTCCCATTGATACCAATGATGGGGCACTATTCCTCCCACTAACACCAATGATGGGGCACTATTCCTCCCACTGATACCAATCATGGGGCACTATTCCTCCAACTGATACCAATGATGGAACACTATTCCTCCTATTGCCACTAACGATGGGGCACAAGACAGCTTTAGCCACTATCAATGCCAAATTAAGAAAAAAAAAAAATTCTGATAAAAGGTTATTCCTTATTTCCAAATATGGAAAAATAGGCTTTGCCATTAATAAGCATGTTTTCTTTAAGCTGGTCTGAAATTCTGTTCCCAAATGTTTAGGGCAGGTAACCCATATATGCTTGTAGAGTACCTGGTGGGAAGGAGACATTAGAAACTATTCATTTTGTTTTAGATGGTGCATGATAATGGCCGGTTTTGTCAAATATTGCTCTCTAGATTTAGCATTTTAAAGGTTATTGCTGCCAACTTGCTTCCCTGTCATTACACACTGGCTGCCTTTTTCATTTTATTCTAAAATTGTATTCACTGCTTCCTCTGCTGCATTAAGCAGATCGGGTTCCACCATACTGTACAGTGCTGGGACTCCTTTCATGAAAGTTACGGGATCCACCATACTGTGCAGTGCTGAGACTCCTTACATTATAGTCCTGGGTTCCACCATACTGTACAGTGCTGGGACTCCTTTCATGAAAGTTACGGGATCCACCATACTGTGCAGTGCTGAGACTCCTTACATTAAAGTTACGGGATCAACCATACTCTACAGTGCTGAGACTCCTTTCATTATAGTCCTGGGTTCCACCATACTCTACAGTGCTGAGACTCCTTTCATTATAGTCCTGGGTTCCACCATACTGTACAGTGCTGGGACTCCTTACATTAAAGTTACGGGATCAACCATACTCTACAGTGCTGAGACTCCTTTCATTATAGTCCTGGGTTCCACCATACTGTACAGTGCTGGGACTCCTTTAATTAAAGTTCTGGGTTTCACCATACTGTGCGGTGCTGGGACTCCTTACATTTAGTCCTGGGTTCCACCATACTGTACAGTGCTGGGACTCCTTTAATTAAAGTTCTGGGTTTCACCATACTGTGCGGTGCTGGGACTCCTTACATTATAGTCCTGGGTTCCACCATACTGTGCAGTGCTGGGACTCCTTTAATTAAAGTTCTGGGTTTCACCATACTGTGCGGTGCTGGGACTCCTTACATTATAGTCCTGGGTTCCACCATACTGTGCAGTGCTGGGACTCCTTTAATTAAAGTTCTGGGTTTCACCATACTGTGCGGTGCTGGGACTCCTTACATTATAGTCCTGGGTTCCACCATACTGTACAATGCTGAGACTCCTTTCATGAAAGTTACGGGATCCACCATACTGTGCAGTGCTGGGACTCCTTTCATGAAAGTTACGGGATCCACCATACTGTACAATGCTGAGACTCCTTACATTAAAGTTACGGGATCAACCATACTCTACAGTGCTGAGACTCCTTTCATTATAGTCCTGGGTTCCACCATACTCTACAGTGCTGAGACTCCTTTCATTATAGTCCTGGGTTCCACCATACTGTGCAGTGCTGGGACTCCTTTAATTAAAGTTCTGGGTTTCACCATACTGTGCGGTGCTGGGACTCCTTACATTATAGTCCTGGGTTCCACCATACTGTACAGTGCTGGGACTCCTTTCATTAAAGTTCTGGGTTCCACCATACTGTGCGGTGCTGAGAGTCCTTACATTAAAGTTCTGGGTTCCACCATATTATGCAGTGCTGACAGTCCTTACATTAAAGTTCTGGGTTCCACCATACTGTACAGTGCTGGGACTCCTTTCATTATAATTCTGGGTTCCACCATACTGTACAGTGCTGGGACTCCTTTAATTAAAGTTCTGGGTTTCACCATACTGTGCGGTGCTGGGACTCCTTACATTATAGTCCTGGGTTCCACCATACTGTGCAGTGCTGGGACTCCTTTAATTAAAGTTCTGGGTTTCACCATACTGTACAGTGCTGGGACTCCTTTCATTATAATTCTGGGTTCCACCATACTGTACAGTGCTGGGACTCCTTTCATTATAATTCTGGGTTCCACCATACTGTACAGTGCTGGGACTCCTTTCATTAAAGTTCTGGATTCCACCATATTATATAATGCTGGACAGGCTTCCTTACATGATTGTTTTCAGAGTCTAGTTTAAGGGTGTACACCGTTTCCAGTCTCTGCTCTGTATACCCTCCTCCTTTTCTCTCCTTTATCCACCCCTCACCCTCAGGTTCCCTCCTTTCCTCGCTCCCTAGCTCTGCCATCCTTTTTTCCTACCCCCTCCATTTTTTCCTTTTGGATCCGGTCCTGGTTTGAGCACTGCCCATGGATGAAGTTTGGACTCCCCGCACCCTCCTATCTCCAATGTCCCAGTGTGGTGACAACCTCTTAGATTACACTCAGATTTTATGCCTTAGAGCAGCCATTCTCAACCAGGCTTCCGTAGGACCCTCGGGTTTCTCCAGAGGTAGATAGGGGCTCCTTGAGCTGATGACTTTCCACTTGGCAAAGGCAATAGCATGATTCCAATGATCTTTTAACATTAAGGGGCCTTCATCCCACTGACCTCCCTATAAATTCATTTTTATCATGGGCTCCATGAGACCCTTAAAGGTAACCTCACAATGCACACACATCTTCCCCGCCTTTAACCTGTGCCTTACCTCACAAATGCTCTTCTGGAAGAATGGTCAAACATTCCCATAGACACCCTCCTAAACCTTGTGGACAGTCTTCCCAGAAGAGTTGAAGCTGTTATAGCTGCAAAGGGCGGGGCCAACTCAATATTGAACCCAACGGACTAAGACTGGGATGGCATTAAAGTTCATGTGTGTGTAAAGGCAGGTGTCCCAATACTTTTGACAATATAGTGTACCTTATCTGCTACAAGGCACCGGTATAGAGCTACCATATTTTAGTGCCCAACCTCCTGTTGACTTGCATATAACCAATGAATAGTAAAATAAACTTTTTGTAAGTGATTTGTTAGGAAATCCTCTGTACAGTATGTGATGTATTAAAAAAAAAACAAAAAAACAAAAGCTGTTCACCCATTAAACTGCATGTATATTCATTCTGTGCGAATGGGGCAAAATGGAATATTTTCAGACTATTCTCAAGATGAACTAATGTATTTTGGCCACTAGATGGCGCTAAGCATGCTCCTCAGCTCCATCTAGTGGACACAATGCAGTATTTTCCCCATTCACACATTCGATCTGCAGAGAACGTAGCCTGAGAATATTCAATTTTATTTTTCTCATTCGTACAGAACAAATTTACATGCAGTTTCAATGGGAAACCTTTTTTAAATTAATAAATACACCCCTTAAAATGACAAAAAAATAAAAAAACAATGCACCTTTTGTGTCTATTTCCAGTGGTCAGCTCTGTGAGATGCCATCTCAGTCATCCACTTTGCCCAATCCATGTAAGTTAGCAGACTGCCAGAACGGAGCCAAATGCATTGACCTGGGGAACAGCGCTGTGTGTCAGTGCCTTCCCGGGTTTGGCGGTACCAGGTGTGAAAAGCTCTTGAGTGTGAACTTTGTGGACAGAGACACCTACCTGCAGTTCACCGACCTCCAGAACTGGCCGCGGGCAAATATCACGCTGCAGGTAAGTGCGAAAAAGATAATAATTCCATCAAATACAGTCGGAGCTATCAAAACTCCTCCTACTTCACAATGCTTATTTTATTATATGTAATATATAAATGAATATAATCTGGTTTAACCTCTTGCCGCCCATGTCACGCAGCGTGGCGGCCACACGTATGAGTCCATGGGAGGAAGATCTTTGTGTTTTTCTCGCACAGTGACTGGTCTCTACTAATGATCGGGAGCTGTGGGACCGGAACCCAATCATGTGACCACTATGCCAGCCAGAGTACCCTTTACATCTGGTGTCTCCATCAGAGTGCCTCCATAGATCAGGTGTCTCCATCAGAGTGCCCCCATAGAGCAGGTGTCCCCATCAGAGTGCCCCCCTAGATCAGGTGTCCCCATCAAAGTGCCCCCCTAGATCAGGTGTGTCCTTCAGAGTGCCCCCATAGAGCAGGTTTCCCTATCAGACCTCATAGATCAGGTGTCCCTATCAGAGTACCCCCATAGATCAGGTGTACCCATTTATATGCCACCATAGAGTAGATAGATTAATAGATCAGGTGTCCCCATCAGAGTGCCCACAGAGCAGGTGTCCCCAATCAGAGTGCCTCCATAGAGCAGGTGTCACCATTAATATGCCACCATAGAGTAGATGTCTCCATCAGACCTCATAGAGCAGGTGTCCCCATCAGAGTGCCCCCATAGATCAGGTGTCCCCATCAGAGTGCCCCCATAGATCAGGTGTCCCCATCAGAGTGCCCCCATAGAGCAGGTGTCCCCAATCAGACCTGATAGATCAGGTGTCCCCATAGAGCAGGTGTGCCCATCAGACCTCATAGATCAGGTGTCCTTATCAGAGTGCCCGCATAGATCAGGTGTCCCCATCAGAGTGCCCCCATAGATCAGGTGTCCCCATCAGAGTGCCCCCATAGATCAGGTGTCCCCATCAGAGTGCCCCCATAGATCAGGTGTCCCCAATCAGAATGCCTCCATAGAGCAGGTGTCCCCATCAGAGTGCCCCCATAGATCAGGTGTGCCCATCAGACCTCATAGATCAGGTGTCCCTATCAGAGTGCCCGCATAGAGAAGGTGTCCCCGTCAGAGTGCCCCCATAGATGTCCCTATTAATATGCCACTATAGAGTAGATGTCCCCATCAGATCTCATAGATCATGTGTCCCCATCAGAGTGTTCCCATAGAGCATAAAAATCAGGGGGACAGTCTAAAAACTAAAAACGTGTTTCAGGGGTCTAATGCCCCGTACACACGGTCCGATTTTCCGATGGAAAATGTCCGATCGGAGCGTGTTGTCGGAAATTCCGACCGTGTGTGGGCTCCATCGGACATTTTCCATCGGATTTTCCAACACACAAAGTTGGAGAGCAGGAGATAAAATTTTCCGACAACAAAATCCGTTGTCGGAAATTCCGATCGTGTGTACACAAATCCGACGGACAAAGTGCCACGCATGCTCAGAATAAATAAAGAGATGAAAGCTATTGGCCACTGCCCCGTTTATAGTCCCAACATACGTGTTTTACGCCACCGCGTTCAGAACGATCGGATTTTCCGACAACTTTGTGTGACTGTGTGTATGCAAGACAAGTTTGAGCCAACATCCGTCAGAAAAAATCCTAGGATTTTGTTGTTGGAATGTCCAAACAAAGTCCGACCGTGTGTACGCCCTATAAGAATGCATTTTTCATCAGACCTGATAGATCAGGTGTCCCCATAGAGCAGGTGTGCCCATCAGAGTGCCCCCATAGATCAGGTGTCCCCATCAGAGTGCCCCCATAGATCAGGTGTCCCCATCAGAGTTCCCCCATAGATCAGGTGTCCCCAATCAGAATGCCTCCATAGATCAGGTGTCCCCATCAGACCTCATAGATCAAGTGTCCCTATCAGACCTCATAGATCAGGTGTCCCCATCAGACCTCATAGATAAGGTGTCCCTATCAGAGTGACCACATAGAGAAGGTGTCCCCATCAGAGTGCCCCCATAGAGCAGGTGTCCCCATCAGAGTGCCCCCCTAGATCAGGTGTCCCCAATCAGAATGCCTCCATAGAGCAGGTGTCCTCATCAGAGTGTCCCCATAGAGCAGGTGTGCCCATCAGAGTGCCCCCCTAGATCAGGTGTCCCCAATCAGAATGCCTTCATAGAGCAGGTGTCCTCATCAGAGTGTCCCCATAGAGCAGGTGTGCCCATCAGAGTGCCCCCATAGATCAGGTGTCCCCATCAGACCTCATAGATCAAGTGTCCCTATCAGACCTCATAGATCAGGTGTCCCTATCAGAGTGCCCGCATAGAGAAGGTGTCCCCGTCAGAGTGCCCCCATAGATGTCCACATTAATATGCCCCTATAGAGTAGATGTCCCCATCAGATCTCATAGATCATGTGTCCCCATCAGAGTGTTCCCATAGAGCATAAAAATCAGGGGGACAGTCTAAAAAGTAAAAAACGGGTTTCAGGGGTCTAAGAATGCATTCTTCATCAGACCTGATAGATCAGGTGTCCCCATAGAGCAGGTGTGCCCATCAGAGTGCCCCCATAGATCAGGTGTCCCCATCAGACCTCATAGATCAGGTGTCCCTATCAGAGTGCCGCATAGAGAAGGTGTCCCCATCAGAGTGCCCCCCTAGATCAGGTGTCCCCATCAGAGTGCCCCCCTAGATCAGGTGTCCCCAATCAGAATGCCTCCATAGAGCAGGTGTCCCCATCAGACCTCATAGATCAAGTGTCCCTATCAGACCTCATAGATCAGGTGTCCCTATCAGACCTCATAGATCAAGTGTCCCTATCAGAGTGCCCGCATAGATCAGGTGTCCCCATCAGAGTGCCCCCATAGATCAGGTGTCCCCATCAGACCTGATAGATCAGGTGTCCCCATAGAGCAGGTGTGCCCATCAGAGTGCCCCCATAGATCAGGTGTGCCCATCAGAGTGCCCTCATAGATCAGGTGTCCCTATCAGACCTCATAGATCAGGTGTCCCTATCAGAGTGCCCCCATAGATCAGGTGTCCCCATCAGACCTCATAGATCAAGTGTCCCTATCAGACCTCATAGATCAGGTGTCCCTATCAGAGTGCCCGCATAGAGAAGGTGTCCCCATCAGAGTGCCCCCATAGAGCAGGTGTCCAAATTAATATGCCCCTATAGAGTAGATGTCCCCATCAGATCTCATAGATCATGTGTCCCCATCAGAGTGTTCCCATAGAGCATAAAAATCAGGGGGACAGTCTAAAAAGTAAAAAACGGTTTCAGGGGTCCAAGAATGCATTCTTCATCAGGGCTAAAAGAACCGTAAGGACTTCTCCAAATCAATACAATATCAAGTATTATAATTCAAATTAATATGAAGATGTCCTCATGTGTTTTCTTTGGCTTGTCCCCTTGACTTTTATTGGAGTAAAGTCATCTCTGGACCTCTTAGCAGTGATTAGCACGTTTGTTAAATCTACACAAGAAAGGCGTTCACAGGAAAGTAACATGCATAAAAAATAATGTTAAATGTGTATATGTACGTATAATCTTGGGGAAGGTGTTTGTTGAAATGGACAGTCTAGTGACCGGGTCTCTTTAAGGAGAATAATGAGAATGTATGATTTACAATCGATTATTCCTAACCACAGGTCTGTGCATTGTCATTAATAATACCTCTTGTAATAAACAGCCAATCAGGCTTCCTTTCTATCAGGTACAGCACCATCATCCCCATCATCCCCATCATCCCCATCATCCCCGTGTATCTAGAGTCCTGATTTACATTCCTAATCTTGTTCACAAAAGGTTTATTGTAAAGTCCTTAAAATGATAAAATGGTTGCAATTTGTTACAATTTTAAAAGGTCCAAAGTGAAAATTCCTGAGTATGAACCATTAAAGAATCATAAAATGAAAGTGCTAATCCATACTACGAATGTGAATCAGGAGGACTCGTCCTTATTACCAAATCACAATATTTTTCTAAATTAAAAAATGGTAGACTTGCTATAAAGTAACAGAATTCTACGAATGCAGGAAGCATGTACACATGTCATTAAAAACTGTACAGAGAAACATTAAACACCCCAATATCACTACTGCCCCCCAATAGTAAATACCTCAACATCACTACTGTTCCCCCATTATTAAACACTCCAATATCACTACTGTTACCTCATTATTAAACACCCCAATATCAGTTACGCCCCCATTATTAAATGCTCCAACATCACTACTTCGCCCATTATATAACACTCCAACATCACTACTGGGCTCTCATTTTCAGACACCCCAATATCACTACTGCCCCCCATTATTAAACACCCCAACATCACTACTGTTTGCCCATCATTAGACACCCCAATATTACTACTGCCCCCCATTATTAAACACCCCAATATCACTACTGTTTGCCCATTATTAGACACCCCAATATCACTACTGCCCCCATTATTAGACACCCCAATATCACTACTGCCCCCCATTATTAGACACCCCAATATCACTACTGCCCCCCATTATTAGACACCCCAACATCACTTCTTCCCCCCATTATTAAATGCTCCAACATCACTACTTCCCCCATTATATAACACTCCAACATCACTACTGGGCTCTCATTATTAGACACCCCAATATCACTACTGCCCCCCATTATTAAACACCCCAACATAACTACTGTTTGCCCATTATTAAACACCCCAATATCACCACTGTTCGCCCATCATTAGACACCCCAATATCACTACTGCCCCCCGTTATTAAACACCCCAATATCACTACTCCCCCCATTATTAAACACCCCAATATCACTACTGTTTGCCCATTATTAGACACCCCAATATCACTACTCCCCCCCATTATTAGACACCCCAATATCACTACTCCCCCCATTATTAAACACCCCAATATCACTACTGTTTGCCCATTATTAAACACCCCGATATATCTCCACTGTTCACCTAATATTAGACACCTCAACAGCACTACTGCCCTCCCCCCCATTATTAAACACCCCAATATCTATATGCCCCCAATTAATAAACATCTCAACATCACTACTATTTGCCCAATAATTAAACACCCCAATATCATTACCGTCCCCTCAGTAATAAACCCCCCCAGGCCATGAAGTGCCGTCTTCATGAGTACATTTGTGGGTCTCTCCTTACTAAGATAAAGAGAAAGCAGAGGACATTTATCTCCGGGGAATACAAAGACCGCGGTATGTAATTTGCTTTGTAAATCCTCATCTCAGAAGAGAAGACGAATAGATCGCGCCTGTGAGATTATTTCTGCGCTCGTCATTCCTGTATTGCAATTTGTTTTTGGTTTTTGTGCATGGTGCAGGTATCTACAGCCGAGGACAATGGAATTCTGCTCTACAATGGAGATCGTGACCACATGGCGGTAGAATTATATCAAGGCCATGTCAGAGTGAGCTACGACCCCGGCACCTTCCCCAGCTCCGCCATCTACAGGTAACCGCAATCTTTTTACTCTAAATCCTCGTACACACGGTCGGATTATCCGACGGGAATTGTGTGATGATAGGCTTCCTCATTTCACAGGACTGGGACCAGCCATGCCAAGGAAGTTGTTTGAACGTGTTTGTATGTTTTATTTCCTTTAGTAGCCTAACGTCCGCTACTGCCTAATAATACTTTATAGAGTAATGTCTGTTAATGTATAAAAATATAAAATGCTAAAATATATATATATATATATATATATATATATATATAAATAAATATACACACTATATTGCCAAAAGTATTGGGACACCTGCCTTTACACACACATGGACTTTAGAGGCATCCCAGTCTTTAGTCCGTAGGGTTCAGTATTGGGTTGGCTCCGCCCTTTGCAGCTATAACAGCTTCAACTCTTCTGGGAAGGCCGTCCACAAGGTTTAGGAGGGTGTCTATGGGAATGTTTGACCATTTTTCCAGAAGCGCATTTGTGAGCTCAGGTACTGATGTTGGATGAGAAGGCCTGGCTCACAGTCTCCTCTCTAATTCATCCCAAAGGTGTTCTATCGTGTTGAGGTCAGGACTCTGTGCGGGCCAGTCAAGTTGCTCCACCCCAAACTCACTCATCCATATCTTTATGGACCTTGCTTTGTGCACTGGTTTGCAGTCATGTTGGAACAGGAAGGGGCCGTCCCCAAACTGTTCCCACAAAGTTGGGTGCACAAAATTGTCCAAAATTTCTTAAGAGTTCCCTTCACTGGAACTAAGGGGCCAAGCCCAACCCCTGAATGACTACCCCACACCATAATCCACCCCTCCACCAAATGATTTGGTCCAGTGCACAAAGCAAGGTCGTAAAGACATGGATGAGCGAGTTTGTGGTGGAGGAACTTGACCGGCCTGCACAGAGTCCTGACCTCAACCCGATAGAACACCTTTGGGATGAATTACAGCGGAGACTGCGAGTCAGGCCTTCTCATCCAACATCAGTGCCTGACCTCACAAATGAGCTTCTGGAAGAATGGTCAAACATTCCCATAGACACACTCCTAAACCTAAAGCTCAGGCTTTCTGGAACTGGCATGAAGACCAGGAGTCAGAACCAGTGGCAGCTGGTGGTAGCTTTTTTTGGGGGGGGCGGCAAACAGTTGCAGCACCCCCATACCACCCGCTTCTGATTGGCCGGATTGAGGATCAGTGTTTCAATAGCGAATACTCATTCGCTGTTGTAAGACCTGGGTGGGCTCGTAGGTCAATGCTCTGCGGCCCGAGCCCACCCTACTTTGAAACCTGTTAGAGCCTCGAGCTCTAATCAGGCGCTTCAAAAAAAAAAAAGACCCTGCCGGTGTAATTCATGCGCCCGTCGTCCTGAAAGGGGGCCGGACACATGAATAGGGAGTAGCGACCGTGGACGGAGGGGGCGGCGCACGGGCGCCCCCAATGGACGGACCAACACGGGCCAGAACGACAGTTTTCACCTGAAGCTTCTCACTCTCATTATTTTGTTTTCTGGCGAATCCCATGTACAGCTTCTTTTTTTTTTTTTAGGCGGTGTCTGACGTTAATGATATTGTTACCTGATCTGTTCAGTCTTTGAACACTTTGTGGTGCCCTCTTACATGTAATTGGGTTTATTTGTGTAGAGGGATTAGAGAGGACACCTTACACCTTCAATTTGTCCTGGTGTGGGGGGAAGTGTGACAGTTGGCCAGACTCCTTTTTTTATTGGTTCCCACAAGCCGAAAAAAAAAAAAAATCACTAATCATTCTCAGTTCCATAAAGAAGTCAATAAAGGTCCTCCAAAAAAAGATCTCCAATTCTGTCTGGTGTATCTGAGGAGCCTCGTGATTAACGATTGCCGGATGCCCGTAAATTAGGAGGAATGAGATCCGCACTAAAAATGACATCTGCCTGTCTCCGTGATCCGATGACGATGCCATTGTTTGGTGGGGCGTTGGTAGGGCTGAGTCATTGGCAGATGGGGCTCTGTGCCATATGCCCACTCGGCGGCTGCTTAATTTTTGGAATTAGCAGACCATTCTTCCAATCCCCCCGGGGAGTCATTATGGCTTGAATAGAGGTATAATGAGGATGTTTATTCCGTGTCTTCTTCTTCTATTCAGTTCCGAGACGATCAACGACGGCCAATTCCACACTGTAGAGCTGGTTACCTTCGACCAGATGGTTAATCTGTCTATTGACGGAGGGGCACCCATGACCATGGACAATTTTGGGAAACACTATACCCTCAATAGTGAAACGCCGCTGTATGTCGGAGGTAAGTTTTTGCCAAAAAACAAAAATCACACAACAACATTAGAAATGTATTTTGATGATGAACATTCTTTCCAATTCATGGGGAGGCACCAAGTCACATCCAAAGAATAGAACCTGCCAACGTTCGACTTGCTATCACCTATTGTCCAAGCAGGACATACAATTCATCAAATATGTTTTTATAATTTACCTGTTTATTTAAAAGGGCTGTAGATCTTTTTTTACTTTCCTGGGGGGTCAACCTTGGGCACCCAAAGAGGAACAATAGGGCCATGCGCTGTACGTGCCGTGGCAAATTAAAGGTGTGGTAACAGTAGAAGGGGCTAAAAACCGGAGCCTATGTAGCAACATAGGCCCCAGTCCTTGTACCCAGAGGCCTCATGCCCATGAACAACATAGGTCACAGTCCTTGTACCCAGAGGCCTCATGCCCATGAACAACATAGGTCACAGTCCTTGTACCCAGAGGCCTCATGCCCATGAACAACATAGGTCACAGTCCTTGTACCCAGAGGCCTCATGCCCATGAACAACATAGGCCACAGTCCTTGTACCCAGAGACCTCATGCCCATGAACAACATAGGCCACAGTCCTTGTACCCAGAGGCCTCATGCCCATGAACAACATAGGTCACAGTCCTTGTACCCAGAGGCCTCATGCCCATGAACAACATAGGCCACAGTCCTTGTACCCAGAGGCCTCATGCCCATGAACAACATAGGTCACAGTCCTTGTACCCAGAGGCCTCATGCCCATGAACAACATAGGTCACAGTCCTTGTACCCAGAGGCCTCATGCCCATGAACAACATAGGTCACAGTCCTTGTACCCAGAGGCCTCATGCCCATGAACAACATAGGCCACAGTCCTTGTACCCAGAGGCCTCATGCCCATGAACAACATAGGTCACAGTCCTTGTACCCAGAGGCCTCATGCCCATGAACAACATAGGTCACAGTCCTTGTACCCAGAGGCCTCATGCCCATGAACAACATAGGTCACAGTCCTTGTACCCAGAGGCCTCATGCCCATGAACAACATAGGTCACAGTCCTTGTACCCAGAGACCTCATGCCCATGAACAACATAGGCCACAGTCCTTGTACCCAGAGGCCTCATGCCCATGAACAACATAGGCCACAGTCCTTGTACCCAGAGGCCTCATGCCCATGAACAACATAGGTCACAGTCCTTGTACCCAGAGGCCTCATGCCCATGAACAACATAGGTCACAGTCCTTGTACCCAGAGGCCTCATGCCCATGAACAACATAGGTCACAGTCCTTGTACCCAGAGGCCTCATGCCCATGAACAACATAGGTCACAGTCCTTGTACCCAGTGGCCTCATGCCCATGCACATATGAAGTCATGTATGACGAATACGGGCATATGTCTGTGCCTGGGAAGCCCAGGTGCTGCCTACAGCCAACCGTAGACATGAATGGCTGTACCCAGGTATAAGCCGATACTTATGAACATCCAGGAGAATATCCAGGCTATGGGAACACAAGCCAGGATGCTGTGGGGGAAATTTGGACCCCCCATACCCCCTCTTTATCTATGCCCCTGTTATTTGATACAATTATTATCGAGACCGCAGCTAAATGGCACCTCCACTGGTCAGAGTAGGTATAGCATGTACTTGTGTAAACCAATGTATGGCCTACAGATGTATTCTCCCCGCTGATGACAGGACGGTGCGGCAAGGAGACACAGGAGAATGCCCAGGCTATGTAAATGCCAGCCAAGATGCTGCGAGGGAAATTTGGACCCCCCCCCCATATCCCCTCCTTATCTATGCCCCTGTTATTTGATAAAATTATTCTAGGGATCACAGCTAAATGGCACCCCCAGTGGTCAGAGTAGGTATAGCAGGTGATTGTGTAAACCTGTGAATAGCGTACAAATGTATTCTCCCTGCTGTTGACAGGACAGTGTGGAATGGAGACACGGGGAAATGCCCCGGCTATGGAAACACCAGCCAGGGTGCTTTGGGAGAAATTTGGACCCCATATCCCCCCTTATCTATGCCCCTGTTATTTGAATATATTAATTTAGAGACCATAGCTAACTTGCACCCCCAGTGGTCAGAGTGGGTATACCAGGTGCTTGCGTAAACCCGTGTTCAGTGTACAGATGTATTCTCCTTGCTATTGACAGGACAATGTGGCAAGTAGACACAGGAAAATGCCCAGGCTATGGGAATGCCATCCAGGGTGCTGTGGGGGAAATTTGGACTTTTCTCTGTCCCTGTTATTTGACTAAATTAATCTAGAGACCACAGCTAAATGGCCCCCGCAGTGGTCAGAGTAGGTGTAGCAGGTACGTGTGTAAACCCGTGTATAGTGTATAAATGTATTCTCCCTGCTGCTGACAGGACAGTGTGGAATGGAGAAACAGGAGAATGCCTAGGCTATAGGAACGCCAGCCAGGACAATGTGGGGAAAATTTGAACCCCCATATCCCCTCCTTATCTATGCCCCTGTTATTTGATAAAATTATTATCGGGACCACAGCTAAATGACCCCCCCCCACTGGTCAGAGTAGGTATAGCAGGTGCTTGTGTAAACCCGTGTATAGTGTACAGATGTATTCTCCTTGCTGATGAAAGGACAATGCGGCAAGTAGACACAGGAGAATGCCCAGGCTATGGGAATGCCATCCAGGATGCTGTGGAGGAAATTTGAACCCCCATATCCCCCCCCTTAATCTATGCCCCTGTTATTTGATCAAATTACTCTAGAGACCACAGCTAAATGGCACCCCCGGTGGTCAGAGTAGGTATAGCGGGTGCTTGTGTAAACCTGTGAATAGCGTACAAATGTATTCTCCCTGCTGTTGACAGGACGGTGTAGAACAGAAACACAGGAGAATGGCCAGGTTATGGGAACACCAGCCTGGATCTGGGGGAAATTTGGACCCTCATATCCCCACTTATCTAAACCCCTGTTATTTAAATTAATTAATTTAGAGGCCACACCTAAATGGCACCCCCAGTGGTCAGAGTAGGTATAGTGCTCAGTTTCATCATGCAAAACATTTGAAGAAACCACACCCCAGGGACCAGGATATTCTCATTTTTTACAATGAAATGGATACATTAAGCATTACCAACAGGGCTCTTCTTCTCAAACAATAGGTGCTGGTACTCGACCACGACCCCCCTAAACTCCTCCCCCACACACACCCTCCAAATCACATCAAATAGTGGGTGTGGTCATATTTCACAAACAGTAGGCGGGTCTTAAAGGGGCATTAAATACCAGGATTGCATTACAGAGTGCGAAGTTCAGGGGAGTTACACACAGAGTGCAGAGCTGTCACTCGTAAACACAGAAACCGGACTTCTGTGTTTACAAGTGATTGTGGTGAGCAGGCGCCAAAGGGTCTGAGCCAGAGGTGGCGGAATTGAGTTCCACCAAGCTCCACCCGAAAAAAAGCCCTGATTACCAACACAGAATATTTAAAATCTGGAGGAAGTGTTGCCTATAGCATCCAAATTGATCGTTTTCTAGTATAATCTGCCCTACAGCTGGATTGATTATCACCTTATCACCTATACTTTTGACATGCCCTCCCACTATGTATTGGTACATAAAGCACACAGATTATATTTCATATTTACACGTGGCTTTTGGGTCACATGATAGTCTCCCAGCGCCGGCTTTAGTGTAGAGGAGGAACAGTCGATCAATGGATGCCCCATAGTAAGCCAATGGGTGAGGTCTCCGCTTTGGCATTGCAGATCTCTCCTCTTTACTTAAGCCGGCCACTGGGGGGTCCTTTGACCGGACTGGTGCCTCCTCAGAATAGGCAAGTATAGGCAACTTTCCTTTACAGGGTAGTTAGTATAGGGCTTAGACTGGGAGGCGGGAGTAGGTTTAGGCTTAAGTTAGTATTTGATTGGATAGAAAAGGGGCAAGTATAGGAAAGCATTTGATCCAGCCAGAGTTAGGACCAGATAGGAACATCCGCGTCTTGAATATCTATGCTTAGCTCTTTGGCTCTTCATGCTTTGTATTTTAGGAATGCCGGTCGATGTCAACTCCGCCGCCTTCCGACTCTGGCAGATTCTTAACGGCACCAGCTTTCACGGCTGCATCCGCAACCTGTACATAAATAACGAGCTCCAGGACTTCACCAAGACTCAGATGAAGCCTGGGGTGGTCCCAGGATGTGAACCGTGCAAAAAACTCTACTGCCTCCACGGTATCTGTCAACCCAACGCTGCCAACGGGCCGGTGTGCCACTGCGAGACGGGCTGGATGGGCCCTCACTGCGACCAGCAGATCAGTAATGCTTGCATGGGACATAAGTAAGTGTGGAGTGTTTACTAACTAAGCTACTACGTGGTGACCCCCATCTGTAATGAGTGTTTCCTTCTTCACCTCCACGCCTGTGTTTCCTTTGTGGTCTTTCATTGCTTTGTTGAATCCCAGACTTTAAAGCGGGGGTCCACCAATCTATCGTTTTTGTTTTTTTTGAGTTCATTCACAAACTTTTCTTCTCAGCATTACATACTCACATATTGTGTGTAATATGTCCGCCTGTGTCAGATTTCGTCGGAAAGAATAACTTATATTATTCACTGCAGGCGGTTTCCATCTTCATTGTGGGCATTTGAAGCCCACAAGCATTTATTTCCTGGATGCGGTGAATGCTGTGCTCCCAGCATTCACCGCTCGTTCCCGCACATGCTCAGTGGCATCCTGGGAAGCCTGAGACTAGCTCCCAGGAGTCTGGGAGAGGCTAGAAACACGCCTACTCCCACGGGAGGAGAACCAGGAAGTGCAAAGAAGAATAGAAAAATAAAAGGTAATTACGGCGATTGAAATTTTTTTAAACGGCATGTCAGCATCTAGGCAAGGAAGAGAATACATACAGATATTGTTCAAAATTTGGGTGGAACCCCGCTTTAACCAGTTGTAGACTTTGAGCGAACTAGACACGCCCAAAAAGAATGTATTCATTGTACACAGGGCGTGTCCAGTACGTCCTGGGCTTCTGCCCTGTTGTCGGGATTCCCCCCCTGTTCCAGTACATGGAAATTCAGCTCTCATTAATCACAGCTGCATTGCCGAGTACACAGAGAAGGTCCTCAAAGAAAAGCAGTCTGGCAATGTTTATCAACAACATTGCTCAGCCATGAATGCAGAAAGCTACAATGAAACATTGTTTCACTTTGTAACTTTCTGTTTTTTCATCTACAGTTTAAAGGGATGAACTTCAATCCGCAGATTAAAAGGGGGGGTTTTTTAAAAGTCAGCAGCTACAAACACTGTAGCTGCTGACTTTTAATAAGGACACTTACCTGTCCAGCGAGCCCACAATGTCGGCCCCCTCAAAACCGATCCGTCCATTGGGTGAACTAGACACGCCCAAAAAGAATGTATTCATTGTACACAGGGCGTGTCTAGTACGTCCTGGGCTTCTGCCCTGTTGCCGGGATCCCCCCCTGTCCCAGTACATGGAAATTCAGCTCTGATTAATCACAGCTGCATTGCCGAGTACACAGAGAAGGTTCAGGCAGCATGAGCTGTCAAAGAAAAGCAGTCTGGCAATGTTTGTCAACAGCATTGCTCAGCCATTAATACAGAAAGCTACAGTGAAACATTGTTTCGTTTTGTAACTTTCTGTTTTTTTATCTAAAGATCAAAGGGATGAACTTCAATCTGCAGATTAAAGGGGGGGGGGGGGTTTAAAAGTCAGCAGCTACAAACACTGTAGCTGCTGACTTTTAATAAGGACACTTACCTGTCCAGCGAGCCTGCAATGTCGGCCCCCCGAGGCCGATCCATCCATCAGAGCCTCCATCCTAACTAAGCGAAACAGGCAGTGGAGCCTTGCGGCTTCACTGCCTGTTTCCTACTGCGCATGCGCGAGTTGCGCGGCGCTTTGTGAATGGCCCCGTTGTTTCCTGGGACGCACACAGTTCCCAGAAGGCAACGGGGCCGCTCGCCGAAGTGGAGGAAGCGCCGCGGAATAGGAAGAGGCAGATTAGGAAGACTGCCTAGCAACAGGGGTTTCAGGTGAGTTAAAAACATTTTTTTTTTCAAATGTTTTTTTCTTAAATTTTTTAAAGAATTTTAATGCTATTTTTTATTTTAGGGTGGCCCTCCGCTTTAAGTCAGGTAAAGGAGTTGTAAAGGCGGAAAGGTGCATTCTATGCATTAAGATATAAAGCCTCCTGTGTGTAGCAGCCCCCCTAATACTTACCCGAGCCCCATCTCCGAGCGGCAGTTCCGTGTCTGAATGGACACACGGAGCTGCAGCTCGGCCTCGGGTGCCCCCCATAGCGAGCTGCTTGCTGTGGGGGCACTCGACAGGAGGGAGGGGCCCGAGAAGAGGAGGATCCAGGCTGCTCTGTCCAAAACCCCTGCATGTAGGAGGGAAGTATAACATGTTTGGTTTTTGTTTTTTTTTTTGTTTTTTAAATGAGATTTTACGATCACCTTAAAGCAACCTGACAAGTAACAAAAAGTTTTTTTTTTTAATTAAATGTTCCTTGAACCTTTATTAACCCTTAGTTTACCCTAATCAGCTCTAATTAACTCATTATGCTCCTTCTCCATTCAATTATAATTTTCCTGGTGATTTTCTCCAATTTTGTTGCAATTTTTTTGTTTGCTTTGTTCATTAATAATTTTTACACCTTTTACATATACACTATATTGTCAAAAGTATTGGGACACCAGCCTTTAAAGGGGGGGGTTTAAAAGTCAGCAGCTACAAACACTGTAGCTGCTGACTTTTAATAAGCACACTTACCTGTCCTGGGTGCCCCTGATGTCGGCCGCCCGAGGCCGACCCGTCCCTCGGCTTTTGGCACTGCCATTCCAACTAAGGGACACAGGCAGTGGAGCCTTGCGGCTTCACTGCCCGTTTCCTACTGCGCATGCGCATGCGCATGTGCGAGTCACGCAGCGCTTTGAAAATGGGACGTGATGTGTTGTGGGGCACACACAGTTCCCAGAACACACCGTGCCCCATTCCCCAGAAGACAACGCGGGGAGGAGAAGACTGAACATCACCGTGGAGTAGGAAGAGGCAGATTAGGAAGACTGCCTAGCAACAGCCATTTCAGGTGAGTTAAAAAATGTTTTGTTTTTTTTTTTAGGATTTTTTTAGGGTGGACCTCCACTTTAAACGCACATGAACTTTAATGCCATCCCAGTCTTAGTCCGTAGGGTTCAATATATGAGTTGGCTCCGCACTTTGCAGCTATAACAGCTTCAACTCTTCTGGGAAGGCAGTCCACAAGGTTTAGGAGTGTGTCTATGGGAATGTTTGACCATTCTTCCAGAAGAGCATTTGTGAGGTCAGGCACTGATGTTGGATGAGAAGGTCTGGCTCGCAGTCTCCGCGCTAATTCATCCCAAAGGTGTTCTATCGGGTTGAGGTCAGGACTCTGTGCAGGCCATTCAAGTTCCTTCACCCCAAACTCGCTCATCCATGTCTTCATTTGGTGGAGGGGGGATTATGGTGTGGGGGGTTGTTTTTTTAGGGGTTGGGCTTGGCCCTTTAGTTTCAGTGAAGGCAACTCTTAAAGCGTCAGCCAGCCCCCAGATCCCTGAAGGTCCATACCTCTGCAGGGATCTGGGGCTGGAAGAAGGCTGTACCTGCCATCCACTGATCTGCAACCTCCAAAGCAACAATGTAACAAATGCACAATTTTTTGTTTTGTTTAATTAGAGGTGGAATTTTCCGTTAAGCTTAATTGGGACAAAGTTTGGAAATCATCAAAGGGACACAACCGTAAAAATCTAACAGAGGATAAATCTTGCTCTGTCCAGAACAAATTCCGATACATTCAGAGAGATTCCGATACATTCATCACCATGTGAAAATACCACCACGTACTTCCGGTGAAATGTTTGACATTTATTTCAGTTTACACTGCAATTGTCCATAAGGTTTAGGAGTGTGTATATGGGAATGTTTGACCATTCTTCCAGAAGCACATGTGTGAGGTCAGGCACTGATGTTGGAGGAGAAGGCCTGGCTCCCAGTCTCCACTCTAATTCATCCCAAAGGTGTTCTACCGGGTTGAGGTCAGGACTCTGTGCAGGCCAGTCAAGTTCCTCCACCCCAAACTCGCTCATCCATGTCTTTATTGACCTTGTTTTGTGCACTGGTGCGCAGTCATGTTGGAACAGGAAGGGGTCATCCCCAAACTTTTCCCACAAATTGTCCAAAATGTCTTGGTTTGCTCACACCTTAAGAGTTCCCTTCACTGGAACTAAGGGGCCAAACCCAACCCCTGAAAAATAACCCCCACCATAATCCCCCCACCACCAAATGATTTGGATCAGTGTGTAAAGCAAGGTCCACAAAGACATGAATGAGCGTGTTTGGGGTGGAGGAACTTGACCTCAACCCGATAGAAAGCCTTTAGGATGAATTAGAGCGGAGACTACGAGTCAGGCCTTCTTGTCCAACATCAGTGCCTGCCCTCACAAATGCTCTTCTGGAAGAATGGTCAAACATTCCCATAGACACCCTCCTAAACCTTGTGGACGGCCTTCCCAGAAGAGTTGAAGCTGTTATAGTTGTAAAGGGTGGGCCAACTTAATATTGAACCCTACGGACTAAGACTGGGATGCCATTAAAGTTCATGTATGTGTAAAGGCAGGCGTCCCAATACTTTTGGTAATAGAGTGTATATGCCAATTAGCCACCATAGAAGGACCCATTTTTTGTCCTCTGCTGAAATGATAAAAAACTGTTGTGTGGCCCCTCTGATGTCTTTTCCTTGCTGGCGAATGAGGGTTGTAAATATGTATGGGCTTCATGATGTCGATCCTTCTCTCATGACAGGTGTGTACATGGGACATGTATGCCCCTGGATGCTCTGACCTACAGCTGTGTGTGCCAGGAAGGCTACAAAGGTGCCCTGTGCAATCAGCAAGCAGAACTCTACAATCCTTGCAGGAACCTTCAGTGCCAGCATGGGCGATGCCAGATCTCCGATGTGGGTGAAGCCTACTGCGAATGTGACAGCGGCTATGTGGGCGAAGTCTGCGACCAGGGTAGGAAGAGTTCCCGAGACTCTTTGAACATTCATTGCTTGTGTCTTCTATGAGTCAGGACACACCATATACCATAGCGGTTACCGGTTCTTCCTTCATTGCACGTCACTTCGGCCTCAGCCTGGCTGGAGGTCTTATATTTACGATGTTCTCTTCGGAATTGTATTGATTGCCTGCCAGATAGACGTCGAAACTGGTCCCAATGGATGTACCATAGGCTTTTTCCTTTAAATCTGAACCATGATTAAATATAGTACAGGTGGACCCTGTTCTGGTCCTAGTCCTCTTTGATAGCGACAAAGGGAGCGATCACCAAGCAATTCTTGGGTGTGAACCGATGGAGCGCATGGTATAAAAGTTCATTATGTTTGAACAGTGGCGGCTGGTGCTCACTATTTTGGGGGGGCACCAACTAACACCAACACCCCCCCCCTCGCCGCGGGTGATGGACAGCGGTGGTCACCCACCATTCAACCCTCCTCCCCCGGTGGGAGCCAGACATTGGCAGTCTCCCACCATCCCCCCAACCTCAGTGGGAGACGGAGGCGATCGACCCACCCACCCCCAAACAGCGCGGGACACCGGCGGTCTCCTCCCGACAGAACAGAAACAGGAAGTGTGTCCTGAGGAGCCAGGGCTTCCTGATTGGCCGGGAGGAGAATGAGGAAGACTATAGCGAAAATTCATTCCCTATTGTCACAAAAGTGGGTGTGCTCTGGGCGCAGTGCTCCTTCCCCAAATCCCTCCTCCTAGTACATATCCTCTACCTTAAAAATTCCCCCCCCTCTAAACATGAATCCTCTGCCCCCCTCCAAATCCCCCACGTCCAGCACAAATCCCCCCTCTCCTAGCAATAATACACCCCCCCAAAAAAAAATGTCCCCTCCTAGCACAACACTCACCAACCCCTTCCTAACGCAAATCCAACCTCCTATTTCAAACACACCCCCCCCCCTCAAAGCACCCCTTCTAGCACAACTTCCCAAATCCCCACCAAGCCCAGGGCAGCCGCCCCTTCCTGCCCACCCCTTGTCCTGGCCCTGGGTGTGGGATAGGTCTATGCAGTGCTGGGACTAGGTTACCTAGAGCCCAGGGCGAAGGTGCCAAATGGCACCCCACCCCACCCCCAAAATATATGAGCATTATGTGTCAGCAAAAATCCCGCAACCCCCCCCCCAAAAAAATAAAATAAAATATTGAGCACTAATCTTCACACTTACCCCCTAAGCACAAATTCCCATTGCAAGTCAAAGTTCTCCCCAAGCAAAATTGCCCCCTTTTCCAGTACAAATCCCCCCTCCCACAGCTCAAATCCTCTCCCTCCCCAAATCCCTCCTCCTAGTACAAATCCTCTACCCCCAAAAAATTTCCCTTCTGAGCATGAATCCTCTGCTCCCCTCCAAATCCCCCACTCCCAGCACAAATCCCCCCAAATCCCCTTTCCTAGCACTAATCTACCCCCCAAATTTCCCCTCCTAGCACAGCACTCACCCATACCCCTTCCTAACAAAAATCCACAATCCTAGTTCAAATCCCACCCTCCAAAGCACCCCTTCTAGCACAACCCCCCAAATCCCCAGCTGCCCTTCCTACCCGCACCTTGTCCCAGGCAAAACTTAGAGGCCCCACTCACGGCCATAATGGGAAATATAAGCTCCAAAAGTCTTAGGTTATGCGAGAGGTGAGTGTGACAGGGCTCGTGCCTGAGCACAGCAGCGTTAAGGCCCCCTGTCCCTAAAAACTGGGGTAATGCCTTAGGGAAATAAGAAGGCCGCGAGGCCCTGGTGAGCATCAGAGTGCCCCCTTACATCAGGATACCCATCAGAGTGCCCCCTTACATCAGGATACCCATCAGAGTGCCCCCTTACATCAGGTTACCCATCAGAGTGCCCCCTTACATCAGGATCCCCATCAGAGTGCCCCCTTATATCAGGATCCCCATCAGAGTGCCCCCTTACATCAGGATCCCCATCAGAGTGCCCCCTTACATCAGGATCCCCATCAGAGTGCCCCCTTACATCAGGATCCCCATCAGAGTGCCCCCTTACATCAGGATCCCCATCAGAGTGCCCCCTTACATCAGGATCCCCATCAGAGTGCCCCCTTACATCAGGATCTCCATCAGAGTCTCCCCGTACATCAGGATCCCCATCAGAGTGCCCCCTTATATCAGGATCCCCATCAGAGTGCCCGCTTACATCAGGATCTCCATCAGAGTGCCCCCTTGCATCAGGATCCCCATCAGAGTGCCCCCTTACATCAGGATCCTCATTAGAGTGCCCCCTTACATCAGGATCCCCATCAGAGTGCCCCCTTACATCAGGATCCTCATTAGAGTGCCCCTTTATATCTGGATACCCATCAGAGCGCCCCCTTACATCAGGATACCCATCAGAGTGCCCCCTTACATCAGGATCCCCATCAGAGTGCCCCCTTACATCAGGATCCCCATCAGAGTGCCCCCTTACATCAGGATCCCCATCAGAGTGCCCCCTTACATAAGGATCCCCATCAGAGTGCCCCCTTACATCAGGATCCCCATCAGAGTGCCCCCTTACATCAAGATCCCCATCAGAGAGCCCCCTTACATCAGGATCCCCATCTGAGTGCCCCCTTACATCAGGACCCCCACCAGAGTGTCCCCTTACATCAGGATCCCCATCAGCCTACCCCCTTACATCAGGATCCTCATTAGAGTGCCCCTTACATCACGATCCCCATCAGAGTGCCCCCTTACATCAAGATCCCCATCAGAGAGTCCCCTTACATCAGGATCCCCATCTGAGTGCCCCTTTACATCAGGATCCCCACCAGAGTGTCCCCTTACATCAGGATCCCCATTAGAGTGCCCCCTTACATCAAGATCCCCATCTGAGTGCCCCCCTTACATCAGGATCTCCATCAGAGTCTCCCCGTACATCAGGATCCCCATCAGAGTACCCTCTTACATCAGGATCCTCATTAGAGTGCCCCTTTACATCAGAATCTCCATCATAGTTTCCCCGTACATCAGGATCCCCATGAGAGTGCCCCCTTACATCAAGATCCCCATCAGAGTGCCTCCTTACATCAGGTGTCCCCATCATAGTGCCCCCTTACATCAAGATCCCCATCACAGTCTCCCCTTATATCAGGATCCCCATTAGAGTGCCTCTTACATTAGAAATTTGCCTAATTAAAGTGGCGCCTCTGCCCATGGGTTGGGGAAGATGAAGAATTGCATTTGTGTGACGGTTTCTTGTATTTTGCACGGATCTCGGCAGCTGACAGAGCAGATAAACACCAAGCCTTTCCCTCACAATGAATATTTGACGAATTGTTATGTTTCAGCGACAGATCAGCATTAATTACACGCTCATTACCCAGAAATGATTGCCGTCTTAATAAAGAAAACATAAACACAATTAACACTTCACCATTTCACGCGTTTTTTGTTTTTTTTTTCCCCTCTCTTTTTACGCAGAGTCAGAGTGTCGAGGGGAGCCGGTCCGGGATTACTACCAGGTGCAGAGAGGGTACGCCATCTGCCAAACCACCCGGGTGGTGTCCTGGGTGGAGTGCCGGGGCTCGTGCCACAACCAGGGCTGCTGCACGGGGTTACGCATGAAGCGCAGGAAGTACACGTTCGAGTGCAGCGACGGATCCTCGTTCGTGGAAGACGTGGAGAAGCCCATCAAATGCGGCTGTTCCCAGTGTATGTAGGGATCTTTTGACGGACTGGATTTTATTTTTACGCGAGATCATACCACATACCCCGGGACACACAGAAGAAAGAGAAAAAAAAAGAACGATGGACAATGACGTGATGTAAAACTGGACTTTGCTTCCCATTCAGATGTGTGAAAACATCTTAATGTCTGTGGCATCTATAAAAAGAAAAAAAAAAAAAAACACACAAAAAAAACAAAACAAAAAAAAACAAACAAACAAAAAAACAAACAACAAAATTCTATGTATTCCTACTACATTGAGAAGACAGGCACACATACTGACTGGTTGTATAGTGTTTGTAATGTTTGGGAGAGGTATAGAAGGTATATATGTAGAGGGTAAAATGTGTAGATAGAGATTTTTTTAAGAAAAACACAAAATGTATTTATACACAATGTGGATAGATTTACACGGAGTACGAAGGAAGCTTTATGATTTTTTTTTTTTTTATTTGATTTTTTTTTTTTTGTAATTTTTTATTTTATTATTATTATTTTTTTTTTTTTTGGAGTTAGAACAATTTTTGTAACCATTGTGACAGTATTGCATTTTTTTTATTTTTTATTTTATTTTATATTTGTATAGCTCAGAAATGTTCTACAAATATACTTTCCTGTTCTATAACTTCTCCTTGGGAAAAAGAATAACGTAGTTGGGGAAGCGGGGTGGGGGTGGGGGGTATGGGGGTGTCACATCGACTTCATAAAGCACTTTCTTTCGTCTGTGAAATTCAGCTGAATAATGTTTTTTTTTTTTTTCTTTTATTAATTTAGAGATGCGTGTTATGTAGCATTATATCTGCTTTTTTTCAAAAAGTTAATATATACTTGCAGCTTACATTGAAAGTGGTGAGGTCGCCCGTACGTGGCGGAAGCAGACGTTTCTTTTTTTTTTTTTTTTTTGCGGGGGGTCCGCGATTCCAAAATTTGCTTCCTCCCCACACACGAATGGCTGCCTCCGCAACCACGGATGACGGCAGCACTTTAAATGCGAGCGATATCAAAATGTAAACTTTTATCTCATCAGTTTTGGAGTGTTACACAAGTTTGGACTGACTCTGAATCGAAGTTATAGAGAAATGTAAACCTTATTTTAGAAAGAAAAAAAAAATTTTTCATACAATTTTTTTTTTTTCCGAGATGCTCTGTGGACTTTTCTGTTGTATTTTGGGTTCTCGTCATTGGCTTTTGCTTTGCTCTTGACCGGCATTTTGAAGAAGTATTGCACCGGTCAAACGCGTACAGTTTATGGTGTTGGAATTACACGGCGTGCCATAAAGAGTTTGGTGTTCAACCTGTGCCATCGAACTGCCTATAACTCAAATACCTTCACCCTTCTGTTACACATTACTGAAAGAGTTTCTCTGTAAAGCCGGGTTCTCCAAACTTTCCAGTATGGGGGCCACTTGGTATGTTTTTACAAATATTTGCAGGTCGAAAAAAAAAATGATGTATTATCAGAGTGCCCCCTTACATCAGGATCCTCACCAGAGTGCCCCCTTACATCAAGATCCCCATTAGAGTGCCCCCTTACACCAGGATGCCCATCAGAGTGCCCCCTTACACCAGGATGCCCATCAGAGTGCCCCCTTACATCAGGATCCCCATCAGAGCCTCCCCGTACATCAGGATCCCCATCAGAGTGCCCCCTTATATCAGGATCCCCATCAGAGTGCCCCCTTATATCAGGATCCTCATTAGAGTGCCCCCTTACACCAGGATCCCCATCAGAGTGCCCCCTTACAGCGTGCCCCCTTACATCGGGATCCCCATCAGAGTGCCCCCTTACATCAGAATGCCCATCAGAGTGCCCCCTTACATCAGGATCCCTATCAGAGTGCCCCCTTATATCAGGATCCTCATTAGAGTGCCCCCCCTTACATCAGGATCCTCATTAGAGTGCCCCTTACATCAGGATCCTTCTTAGAATGCCCCTTACATCAGGATCCCCATCAGAGTGCCTCCTTACATCAGGATCCTCATTAGAGTGCCCCCTTACATCAGGATGCCCATCAGATTGCCCCCTTATATCAGGATCCCCATCAGAGTGCCTCCTTACATCAGGATCCTCCTTAGAGTGCCCCTTACATCAGGATCCTCCTTAGAGTGCCCCTTACATCAGGATCCTCCTTAGAGTGCCCCCTTACATCAGGATCCTCCTTAGAGTGCCCCTTACATCAGGATCCTCCTTAGAGTGCCCCTTACATCAGGATGCCCATCAGATTGCTCCCTTATATCAGGATCCCCATCAGAGTGCCTCCTTACATCAGGATCCTCCTTAGAGTGCCCCTTACATCAGGATCCTCCTTAGAGTGCCCCTTACATCAGGATCCTCCTTAGAGTGCCCCCTTACATCAGGATCCTCCTTAGAGTGCCCCTTACATCAGGATCCTCCTTAGAGTGCCCCTTACATCAGGATGCCCATCAGATTGCTCCCTTATATCAGGATCCCCATCAGAGTGCCTCCTTACATCAGGATCCTCCTTAGAGTGCCCCTTACATCAGGATCCTCCTTAGAGTGCCCCCTTACATCAGGATCCTCCTTATGCCCCGTACACACGGTCGGACTTTGTTCGGACATTCCGACAACAAAATCCTAGGATTTTTTCCGACGAATGTAGGCTCAAACTTGTTTTGTCTACACACGGTCGCACAAAGTTGTCAGAAAATCCGATCATTCTGAACGCAGTGACGTAAAACACGTACGTCGGGACTATAAACGGGGCAGTGGCCAATAGCTTTCATCTCTTTATTTATTCTGAGCATGCGTGGCACTTTGTCCGTCGGATTTGTGTACACACGATCGGAATTTCCGACAACGGATTTTGTTGTCGGAAAATTTTATCTCCTGCTCTCCAACTTTGTGTGTCGGAAAATCCGATGGAAAATGTCCGATGGAGCCTACACACGGTCGGAATTTCCGACAACAAGCTCCGATCGGACATTTTCCATCGGAAAATCCGACCGTGAGTACGGGGCATTAGAGTGCCCCTTACATCAGGATCCTCCTTAGAGTGCCCCTAACATCAGGATCCCTATCAAAGTGCCCCCTTACATCAGGATCCCCATCAGAGTGCCTCTTACATCAGAATCCCCATCAGAGTGCCCCCTTATATCAGAATCCCCATCAGAGTGCCCCCTTATATCAGAATCCCCATCAGAGTGCCCCCTTACATCAGGATCGTCCTTAGAGTGCCCCTTACATCAGGATCCCTATCAGAGTGCTCCCTTACATCAAGATGCTCTATAGAGTGCCTCTTATAACAGAGTTTCCCTTACATCAGGATCCTCATTAGCGTGCCCCTTCCATTAACGCTCACCCCCAATATCAGAGTCCCCATTACATCAGAGCCCCCCTTTATATCAGGGCATCCATCAAACACCCCCAATATCAGGGTCTCCATCAGAGCCCTCTATTTTATCAGGGTCTCCATCAGACAGCCTCCTTATATCAAGGTGTTCATCAGAGCCCCCCTTTATATCAAATCCCCAATCAGAGTCCCCATTACATTAGGGCCTTCCCCTCTTATAATGGGGACTATGATGGGGACCATGATATATCAGGTTCTTCATCTGAGTCCCCCCATAGATCAGGGTCTTCATCAGATTCCCCCCATACATTAGGGTCCCATCAGAGTGCCTTTCAGAATCCCCATTACATCATAGTCTCCTCTTATCTCGGGGTTATCATCGTTCCTATTACATCATACCCCCCCTATATTAGGGTCTCCAACAAAGTACCCCTTATTTCAGGGTCTCCTTTAGAGGTCCCTATGAGGGTCCCCATCACATCATAGTCCCCCTTATATCACGGTCCCCATCATAGTTCATATTACATCATAGTCTCCATCAAAGTCCCCTCTTATATCAGGGTCTCCTTTACATCATAGTCCCCCTTATATCACGGTCCCCATCAAAGTCCCCCCTTATTTCAGGATCTCCTTTAGAGCTCCCCTTTATATCAGGGTCTTTATCAGAGTCCCCATTACATCATAGTCCCCCCTTATATCAGGGTCTCCATCAGAGTTCCTATTACATCATAGCCCCCCTTATATCAGGGTCTCCATCAAAATCAGGGTCTCCATCAAAGTCCTCCCTTATTTCAGGGTCTCCTTTAGAGCCTCCTATTATATCAGGTTCTCCATCAGATTCCCCCTTACATTAGGGTCCCATCAGAGTCCTCCTTACTTAAGAGATCCCCTTATATCAGGGTCTCGATCAGAGTGCCCCCTTTATATCAGGGTCCCTATCAGAGTCCCCATTACATCATAGCCCCCCCTTATATCAGGGTCCCTATTACATCATAGTTCCTCCTTATATCAGGGTTCCTATCAGAGTCCCCAATACACCATAGCCCCCCTTTAAATTAGGGTCCTTATCATAATTCCCATTACATCATAGCCCCCCTCTTATATCAGGTTCTCCATCAGATTCCTCCTTTATGTCAGGGTTTTCATCAGACTCCCCCTTTACATTAGAGTCCCTATCAGAATTCCCATTACATCATAGTCCCCCTTATTTTAAGGTCTCCATCAGATTCCCCCTTACATTGGGGTCCATATCAGAATCCCCCTTAGATCAGAGTCCCCCTTTATATCAGGGTCTTCACCCCTTATATCTGGGTCCTCCTCTTATATTTGGGTCCTCATCAAAGTTCCCCTTACATTAGGTCAAAGCAGAGACTATAGGCATCCTCTGCTCACCTGAATCCTCAACCTGTGCACATTGAGAATATGCCACTGCCCCTAGGCGTGGGCCAAATAAAATCCTGTAGCCGGCCGGATCTGGCCCATGGGTCGTAGTTTGGAGACCCCTGCTGTGAATGTAAAAACATAGTTTAGGTCGTTTGTAAACTAGTATAAAAATAGCAGGGAACGGAGACGGTCAGGGATAAGGAATGACAAGGTGCATATAAAGAAAGGGGTTTGTGAGGTTAGGGGTGGAGAGGGAATAGGCAAAAAAACATTTATACCCTCATAAGGAAACTGGGACTTCTAGGCATACCTGGAAATACCAGTTTTATGGTGAGCCCATCTTCCCTGGAGTCTGCCTTAACCTGTGTTTCTTTTTGTATTACTTCAGTAAAATGTGTTTCGGAATGTACAGCAATCTTCAAGGAACTGTAGGTGTTTCCACAAAATCTGGTGTATGGATCTACGGATCATGGATATAAAAAGACCTACCAACATTTCAACAGGTTCAAAAGCACAGAGGAAACCAAAAAAAATCTACCCATGCCCACCTAGGCAATCAACGCTCTCTATTCACCCCCATTTACACATATAACAATACTATAAACAATTCATTGTTAGGTTTAAATTAAGGACTTCAATAAGTTCCAAATGTTGATACATGCTTCTGGATGACTGAACTCTCGGTTGCTCAGGAAGCATAGCCATAGCTGGTCCAGCTCTTCCAGTATCCAACTCTGTGTATCCAGCACATGGCTGTGTTATTTCATTTCTGGCCTCCCTCCATTTTCAGCCAACATCACTTACTGTGTGACTAGCTTTTACAAACCAGTTCAACAAGTTAATTAGCATTTTAAATAGTGGAAGCCCAGCTTCTGACTTCCAGGTTGTTGCTTTAATGTATTATTCTATATGTTTATATGCTATAAAAATCACTAAAATAGCCAAGGCAACACGCTTTTATAGACTGCGTTATCATATGGCATATTAAACTGGCAAGCCTTTCATCAAGAAATAAGAGATCTGCTAATCATTACTGATAGTTTTTGGTGCAGGAATCTCAGTACTGAGAGCAAGTGTAAACTCTAGAGTTTCCTTAAACTAAAACAAAAAACGCAGCATACCCTTCACAAAACCACCCACCAACACTTAACTCTCCATTGACCAAACATGCCGGTAACAATATCTGCATTCCAGACCATACATTCTCAACCAAGGTTCCTCATAAGGTTTCTAGGGGTTCCTTGAGCTGTGACTGATTGACCTCCCATTTCATGGTGCCTGTATAGTTCTGGGGTCAATGCCACTTGACTGTGTCTGCTGCATGAACCCAGTGACCTTGTTGGCTACCTGTAATGGGGGCGGTTTTCCCACTAATCACCAATGTAAGTGCCATTTTCCTACTGACCACCGATATAAGGGGCATTCTTCCCACTGACCACCAATGTAAGGGACATTCTTCCCACTGACCACCAATGTAAGAAGCATTCTTCCCACTGACCATCAATGTAAGGGGCATTCTTCCCACTGAACACCAATGTAAGGGACATTCTTCCCACTGACCACCAATGTAAGGAGCATTTTTCCCACTGACCACCAATGTAAGAAGCATTCTTCCCACTGACCATTAATGTAAGGAGCATTCTTCCCACTGGCCACCAATTTAAGTGCCACTTTCCCACTGACCACTGATATAAGGGACATTCTTCCCACTGACCACCAATGTAAGGAGCATTCTTCTCACTGGCCATCAATGTACAGGGCATTCTTCCCACTAACCCCCAATGTAGGGAGTATTCTTTCCACTGACCACCAATGTAAGGAGCATTCTTCCCACTAACCCCCAATGTAGGGAGTATTCTTTCCACTGACCACCAATGTAAGGAGCATTCTTCCCACTGACCACCAATGTAAGGAGCATTCTTCTCACTGATCACCAATGTAAGGAACATTCTTCCCACTGATCACCAATGTAAGGAACATTCTTCTCACTGATCACCAATGTAAGGAACATTCTTCTCACTGATCACCAATGTAAGGAACATTCTTCTCACTGATCACCAATGTAAGGAACATTCTTCCCACTGATCACCAATGTAAGGAACATTCTTCCCACTGATCACCAATGTAAGGAACATTCTTCCTACTGATCACCAATGTAAGGAACATTCTTCTCACTGATCACCAATGTAAGGAACATTCTTCCCACTGATCACCAATGTAAGGAACATTCTTCTCACAGACCACCAATGTAAGGAACACTCTTCCCACTGATCACCAATGTAAGGAACACTCTTCTCACTGATCACCAATGTATGGAACATTCTTCTCACTGATCACCAATGTATGGAACATTCTTCTCACTGATCACCAATGTAAGGAACATTCTTCCCACTGATCACCAATGTATGGAACATTCTTCTCACTGATCACCAATGTATGGAACATTCTTCTCACTGATCACCAATGTATGGAACATTCTTCTCACTGATCACCAATGTATGGAACATTCTTCTCACTGATCACCAATGTAAGGAACATTCTTCTCACTGATCACCAATGTAAGGAACATTCTTCTCACTGATCACCAATGTGAGGAACATTCTTCCCACTGATCACCAATGTAAGGAACATTTTTCTCACTGATCACCAATGTAAGGAACATTCTTCTCACTGATCACCAATGTAAGGAACATTCTTCCCACTGATCACCAATGTAAGGGACATTCTTCTCACTGATCACCAATGTAAGGAACATTCTTCTCACTGATCACCAATAAATTGGTTCTAGTAGGGGTTCCACAAGACCCGAAAATTATCTCAAGGGTTCCTTTGGGTTAAAAAAAGTTGATAAAGGCTGCTCCAGAGCCCAATGTTCAAACCAACCACTAAACTAAGTCCTGAAAGCGTAACTACACAAACCAAAATTGCTATCTAATTATTTTTTTTAATCAGGGCAAACTCCCCCATTAATCCATGTCTCCATCCATCCTTCCTCTCCCCCATCCATTCATGTCTCCATGCTTTATTTTGCTGATAAATCACGTTAAGTTACCCCCATGACCTGCAGGCAGGATGGTGTGCTTAGCTGAGAAAGCCCCTCCTCCCTGGAATATCCATCTGCTTATAGCTCAGGCATGCAGGCAGGAAGGTGTGCTTAGATGAGAAAGCCCCTCCTCCCGGGAAGACTCTTGGGATGTATGACATCATTTGCCTAGACCAGAAACCAGGAAGCAACTGAAGAAATGTAAAAAACCAATATAAAACAATGAAATATAATATGCCTTCCTATCTATTTACTAATGCCAGCAGTATAAAGATTAAAAATGTCAATTGACAGCATGAAGTTCCACTTTAGAAACCTCTCCATAATGATTTCCTTCATCGTTTTACGTTGCTGCTGCACTAGCAGATTTGAACCCGTTTCTTGTCCCGTTCAGGTGAGCGGGCTATAGATCCGAGCAGTAATGCCCCAGTGAACATCTGACCAAAGCACTGCCCAAAGCAACATACTGCTTTATGAAATATAAATCTTATTAATAATTTGAACAGGTACAATGGGGTAGGAAGATTTACTAAAACTGGAGCACTCAGGATCTGGTGTAGCTGTACATGGTAGCCAATCAGCTTCTAACTTCAGCTTGTTCAATTTACTGCTTGCCGACCGTATAACTTCTATCTACAGCGACAAGGCGGCTCTGCTGCGCAGGATCACACACCTAGTACATGATCCTGCACTTCCGGGTCTGGGGTGTGCATGTGCGTCACCGGCCGACCAGCTCCCTCTGTGTTTATACACAGCGGGAGCTGATTTGCGGGTACCCTGGACTCAATGCCTGCAGGCTCCCGCCGATCATTAGGCAGAGAGCCAGAACGGCAACCTGCCTATGTAAAAAAGGCAGTGCGCCGTTCTGTCAGTTGGGTAGGCATGGATCCTGTGTTCCTGCAAAGCATGATGTCTTCCACTGGTAAAAGCACCTCCCCCCACAGTACACACAAACACTGGCTAGGCACACAATTAAAGCAGAGTTCCACCCAAAAGTGGGACTTCTGCTGATTTGTCCCCCCCCCCCCGGAGCCACATTTGGCACCTTTCGGGGGGGGGGATGGATACCTGTCTTTCTCACGTCCGGCCCATGATGTCACCACTCGGCTCCCTCCACCTCCCCTTGCCACCGGTCCAGTAGGAGAGAGGAGCGGAGCCCCGTGCATGCAAAGTAGGGTTCCCAGCGTGAAGCCGTAAGGCTACTCTGCCGGGTTCCCTTATCCGCAATGGTGGCGGCAGCACCCGACAGTTGATGGAAACATTGGCTGCGGGTGCTGCCAACGCTGGACACCAGGACAGGTAAGTGTCGGATTATTAAAAGCCAGCAGCTGCAGTATGTGTGCAGCATGTGTGTGCAGTATATGTGTGCAGTATGTGTGTGCAGTATATGTGTGCAGTATGTGTGTGCAGTATATGTGTGCAGTATATGTGTGCAGCATGTGTGTGCAGTATATGTGTGCAGTATGTGTGTGCAGTATGTGTGTGCAGTATATGTGTGCAGTATATGTGTGCAGTATGTGTGTGCAGTATGTGTGTGCAGTATATGTGTGCAGTATGTGTGTGCAGTATGTGTGTGCAGTATATGTGCAGTATATGTGTGTGCAGTATGTGTGTGCAGTATGTGTGTGCAGTATATGTGTGCAGTATGTGTGTGCAGTATGTGTGTGCAGTATATGTGCGCAGTATATGTGCGCAGTATATGTGCGCAGTATATGTGCGCAGTATGTGTGTGCAGTATGTGTGTGCAGTATGTGTGTGCAGTATGTGTGTGCAGTATATGTGTGCAGTATGTGTTTGCAGTATGTGTGTGCAGTATGTGTGTGCAGTATGTGTGTGCAGTATGTGTGTGCAGTATGTGTGTGCAGTATGTGTGTGCAGTATATGTGTGCAGTATGTGTGTGCACTATGTGTAGCTGCTGGCTTTTAATTTTTGCAGCGGTGGGCGGACCTTCGCTTTAACCCTTTGATCCCCCCTGATGTTATCCCCCTTTGCAGCCAGTGTCATTAGTACAGTGACAGTGTAGATTTCTAAGCACTGATCACTGGTATTAATGTCACTGGTCCCCAAAAAGTGTCACTTAGTGTCCGATTTGTCCGCTGCAATATCGCGGCCCAGCTGTAAGTCGCTGATATCGCCGCCATTACTAGGAATAAATAAATACAAATTTCATAAAAATAACCCATAGTTTGTAGACGCTATAACTTTTGCGCAAACCAATCAATATGCACTTACTGGGATTTTTTTTTTTTTTACCAAAAACATGAAGCAGAATACACATTGGCCTAAACTGATGAAGAAATTAGATTGTTAAAAAAAAAAATATTGGATGTCTTTTATAGCAGAAATTAAAAAATGTTTTTTGTTTTTTTCAAAATAGTTTTTTTTTGTTTGTTTGTTTATAGTTAAAATAAAAAACACAGAGGTGAACAAATACCACCAAAAAAAAAGCTCTATTTGTGGGAAAAAAATGACATCAATTTTTTTTGGGGGTACAGCGTCACACGACCGCGCAATTGTCAGTTAAAGTAACGCAGTGCCGTATAGCAACAAAATGGCCTGGTCATGAAGGGGGGTAAAATCTTCTGGAGGGCAAGTGGTTAAGCTTTGACAAAAAAAAACCTGGAAGCTAATTGATTTCTATGGAGAGCTGCACCAGATTTTGCACACTGCAGTGTTATTAAATCATACCCAATACTGTATGTGTTTAAGAACATTGTTCACAAAGAAGACATTTAAAATGAAGGCCAGAAATTGTGGGGGGGGGGGATTTGTGGGGTGCTATTTTTAAACAAAAAAAGTTCATTTCCTGTTCCTTAATCCCAAAAAAGAAAACATCTGTTACCAATTAAACATTTGCCAAAAACAGCTGCAATAAATTGCACTGCAAACTGAAATAAATGTCAAACACGTGGTGGTATTTTTACATGGTGATGAACGTATCGGAATCTCTCAGAATGTATCGGATTCTCTCAGAGTGTATCAGAATCTCTCGAAATGTATCGGAATTTGTTCTGGATAGAGCAAGAATAAATCCTCTGTCAGATTTTTATGGTTGTGTCCCTTTGATGATTTCCAGACTTTGTCCCAATTAAGCTTAATGGAAAATTCCACCTCTAAATTAAAAAATAATAATATTGTGCATTTGTTACATTGTTGCTTTGGAGGCTGCAGATCAGTGGATGGCAGGTGCAGCCTTCTTCCAGCCCCACATCCCTGCAGAGGTACGGACCTTCAGGGATCTGGGGGCTGGCTGACGCCGAAAGAGTTCCCTTCACTGAAACTAAGGGGCCAAGCCCAACCCCTAAAAATACAACCCCCCCCCCCCACACCATAATCCCCCCTCCACCAAATGATCTGGATAAGTGCACAAAGCAAGTTCCACAAAGACATGGATGAGCGAGTGTGGGGTGGAGGAACTTGACTGGCCTGACCTCAACCCAATAGTTACATAGTAGGTGAGGTTGAAAAAAGACACAAATTCAACAAGTCCAACCTATGTGTGTGATTATATGTCAGCATTACATTGTATATCCCTGTATGTTGAGGTCGTTCAGGTGCTTATCTAATCGTTTTTTGAAACTATCAATGCTCCCCGCTGAGACCACCGCCTGTGAAAGGGAATTGCACATCCTTGCCGTTCTTACAGTAAAAAACCCTCTACGTAGTTTAAGGTTAAACCTCTTTTCTTCTAATTTTAATGAGTGGCCACGTGTCTTGTTAAACTCCCTTCAGCGAAAAAGTTTTCTCCCTATTGTGGGGTCACCAGTACAGTATTTGTATATTGAAATCATATCCCCTCTCAAGCGTCTCTTCTCCAGAGAGAATAAGTTCAGTGCTTGCAACCTTTCCTCATAACTAAGATCCTCCAGACCCTTTTATTAGCTTTGTTGCCCTTCTTTGTACTCGCTCCATTTCCAGTACATCCTTCCTGAGGACTGGTGCCCAGAACTGGACAGCATACTCCAGGTGCGGCCGGACCAGAGTCTTGTAGAGCAGGAGAATTATCGTCTTATCTCTGGAGTTAATCCCCGTTTTAATGCCAATATTCTGTTTGTTTTGTTAGCAGCAAATTGGCATTGCTGAGCCTATCATCTACTAGGACCCCCAGGTCCTTTTCCATCCTAGATCCCCCCAGAGGTTCTCCCCCCAGTCTATAGATTGCATTCAGATTTTTGCCACCCAAATGCATTAGTTTACATTTTTCTACACTGAACCTCAATTGCCATGTAGTTGCCACCCCATTAATTTGTTCAGATCTTTTTGCAAGGTTTCCACATCCTGCGGAGAAGTTATTGCCCTGCTTAGCTTAGTATCGTCTGCAAATGCCAAGATTGAACTGTTTATGCCATCCTCCAGGTCGTTTATGAACAAATTAAATAGGATTGGTCCCAGCACAGAACCCTGGGGAACCCCACTACCCACCCCTGACCATTCTGAGTACTCCCCATTTATTACCACCCTCTGAACTCGTCCTTGTAGCCAGTTTTCAATCCATGTACTCACCCTATGGTCCATGCCAAAAGACCTTATTTTGTACAGTAAACGTTTATGGGGAACTGTGTCAAATGCTTTTGCAAAATCCAGATACACCACATCTACGGGCCTTCCTTTATCTAGATGGCAACTCACCTCCTCATAGAAGGTTAATATATTGGTTTGGCAAGAATGATTCTTCATGAATCCATGCTGATTATTGCTAATGATATCGTTCTCATTACTAAAATCTTGTATATAGTCCCTTATCATCCCCTCCAAGAGTTTACATACTATTGATGTTAGGCTAACTGGTCTGTAATTCCCAGGGATGTATTTTGGGCCCTTTTTAAATATTGGTGCTACATTGGCTTTTCTGCAATCAGCTGGTACCATTCCAGTCAGTAGACTGTCAGTAAAACTTAGGAACAATGGTCTGGCAATTACTTGACTGAGTTCTCTAAGTACCCTCGGATGCAAGCCATCTGGTCCCGGTGATTTATTAATGTTAAGTTTCCCAAGTCTAATTTTAATTCTGTCCTTTGTTAACCATGGAGGTGCTTCCTGTGATGTGTCATGAGGATAAACACTGCAGTTTTGGTTACTGAAGCCCCCCAATTCGCTTGTGAAGACTGAGGAGAAGAAAAAATTCAATACCTTCGCCATCTCCCCATCCTTTGTAACCAGATGTCCTTCCTCATTCTTTATGGGGCCAATATGGTCTGTCCTCCCTTTTTACTGTTTACATACTTAAAGAATTTCTTGGGATTTTTTTTGCTCTCCTCCGCTATGTGTCTTTCATGTTCTATCTTAGCTGTCCTTATTGCACCCTTACATTTCTTGTTGCAGTCTGAATGCTGATGATGATCCATCAACCTTGTATTTTTTGAAGGCCTTCTCCTTTTCTTTTATATGCATTTTTACATTGGAGTTAAGCCATCCAGGACTTTTGTTTGCTCTTTTAAATGTATTACCCAATGGGATACATTGGCTAATGCCCTTATTTAATATACTCTTGAAGCAAACCCATCTCTCCTCCCTGTTCTTTGTTCCTAAGATTTTATCCCAATTCATGCCCAAGGTTCATAGTTTAGGGAAGTTGATTCTTTTGAAATTTAGTGTCTTTGTATTCTCCTTATGTTTCCTATTTGTGCGATTTATACTGAAGCCAATTGACCTGTGATCGCTGTTACCTAAATTGCTCCGTATATATAGAACACTTTTGGGGTGAATTAGAGCGGAGACTGCGAGCCAGGCCTTCTCATTGAGCATCAGTGCCTGACCTCACAAATGTGCTTCTGGAAGAACGGTCAAACATTCCCATAGACACACTCCTAAACCTTGTGGACGGCCTTCCCAGAAGAGTTGAAACTGTTATAGCTGCAAAGAGTGAGCGAACTCAATATTGAACCCTATGGACCAGGACTGGGATGCCATTAAAGTTTATATGCATAAAGGCAGGTGTCCTAATACTTTTGGTAATATAGTGTGTGTTGCTTAATTACCATTACTGACTAATCCAATTGTTGCAAGAAGGGCAAGTAATGTAAAATTATAACAGCAGGTGGATTCAGCTGTCCCTGATTGGATAACATGCTACGTAATGACTGAAGGAATCACCCAAACCTTAACATGTGATGAGCTAAAGTAACCAAGCCCTTAGTGTGTTCTATGTAGACTAATCATTAGCTTTTGTTCACTTGTTATATAATTAGAGGTCACATGATTTTTCTGCGGTCACATGAACATCTGAAGAGTTTAAATTGGCATTAAAATGCTCCACAGAACCTCTCTTTTTTATTTTGGAAGCATTTGGAAGTTGTGTAGATTGGAGATGGGATCATTCGGCCGGAACAGAAGTGTATGACATCATTAAACCTCGACTGGTGGTAAAGCACTTTTCTGCTAGACTTGTTTGTACAAGGGGTATTATTCCTCCCATTGGCATCAATTATTGGGCACTCCTCCCGCTAATACCAATGATGAGGCACTATTCCTTCCACTAATGCCAACAATTGGGCACTATTCCCTCCACTAAAACCAATGATGGGGCATTTTCTACTCCCACTGGCCACAGCCCAGCCCACCTAAAGTCTGAAGGACAGTAAACTGGCACTTTGTTTAGAAACCCTTGTATTAGAGCAGTGGTCTGCAAACTATGGCCCGTGGGCCGGATGTGGCACTTTATATGCCTTTATCCAGCCCTTGAGGCATTATCCCCCCTAATGATGCCAACAAAGGGGTATTATTCCTCCCATTGACATCAACAATCGGTCACTCCTCCCACTAATACCAATGATGAGGCACTATTCCTTCCACAAATGCCAACAATTGGGCACCGTTCTTTCCAATAAAACCAATGATGGGGCATTTTCTGCTCCCACTGGTCACAGCCCAGCCCCCCCCCCCCCCCCCCCCAAAGTCCTCTGTGATGACCTTAAAGTGAATAACAACACAAAGTTCACTATATGGACCACATATATTTATACATGGTGATTATATCTCCCCTTATGTATTTAAAACTTGTGGACGGCCTTCCCAGAAGAGTTGAAGCTGTTATAGCTGCAAAGGGTGAGCCAACTCAATATTGAACCCTATGGACGAAGACTGGGATGTCGTTAAAGTTCATGTGTGTGTAAAGGCAGGCGTCCCAATAATTTTGGCAATACAGTATACTTGTTTCTACAAGTATTCATACCCCATTGAAATTTTCCACATATTGTCATGTTACAACCAAAAACGTAAATGTATTTTATTGGGATTTTATGTGATAGACCAACACAAAGTGGCACATAATTGTGAAGTGGAAGGAAAATGATGAATGGTTTTCAATTTTTTTTACAAATAAATATGTGAAAAGTGTGGGGGGGGGGCATTTGTATGGCGCCCCCCGGAGTCAATACTTTGTAGAACCCCCTTTCGCTGCAATTCCAGCTGCAAGTCTTTTTGGGGATGTCTCTACCAGCTTTGCACATCTAGAGAGGGACATTTCTGCCCATTCTTCTTTGTAAAATATCTCAAGCTCTGTCAGATTGGATGGAGAGCGTCTGTGAACAGCAATTTTCAAGTCTTGCCACAGATTCTCAATGTGATTTAGGTCTGGACTGTGACTGGCCCATTCTAACACATGAATATGCTTTGATCTAAACCGTTCCATTGTAGCTCTGGCTGGATGTTTAGGGTCGTTGTCCAGCTGGAAGGTGAACCTCTGCCCCAGTCTCAAGTCTTTTGTAGACTCTAACAGGTTTTCTTCTAAGATTGCCCTGTATTTTGCTCCATCCATCTTCCCATCACAAAAGAAAAACCTGCTCCAGGTGTCTGTTTCCAATGATCTCCTCCCTCTTCAGGTGTGGGTGCAGCTCAATATGCAACCACATGCAAGAAAAGCAATGTGTGGTGGAAAACTAACACTGTACATCACCCTGAACACACCATCCCCACCGTGAAACATGGTGGTGGCAGCATCGTGTTTTCTTTAAAAGTTCAATTTTGGTCTCCTCTGACCAGAGCACCTTCTTCCACATGTTTGCTGTGTCCCCCACATGGCTTCTCACAAACTGCAAATGGGACTTCTTATGACTTTCTTTCAACAATGTCTTTCTTCTTGTCACTCTTCCATAAAGGGCAGATTTGTGGAGAACACGACTAATAGTTGTCCTGTGGACAGATTCTCCCACCTGAGCTGTGGATCTCTGCAGCTCCTCCAGAGTTACCATGGATCTCTTGGCTCTTCTCTGATGAATGCTCTCCTTGCCCGGCCGGTCAGTTTAGGTGGACGGCCATGTCTTGGTAGGTTGGCAGTTGTGCCATACTCTTCCCATTTTGAGATGATGGATTGAACAGAGCTCCGTGAGATGTTCAAAGCTTGGGATATTTTTTTTTATAACCTAACCCTGCTTTATACTTCTCCACAACTTTATCCCTGACCTCTCTGGTGTGTTTCTTGGCCTTCATGATGCTGTTTGTTCACTGAGGTTCTCTAACAAACCTCTGAGGGCTTCACAGAACAGCTGTATTTATACTAAGATTAAATGACACACAGGTGGACTCTATTTACTAATTAGGTGACTTCTGAAGGCAATTGGTTCCACTAGATTTTAGTTATGGGCATCAGAGTAAAGGGGGCTGAATACAAATGCCCCCCCACTTTTCACATATTTATTTGTAAAAAATGTTGAAAAACATTTATCATTTTCCTTCCACTTCACAATTATGTGCCACTTTGTGTTGGTCTATCACATAAAACCTCAATAAAATACATTTACGTTTTTGGTTGTAACATGAGAAAATGTGGAAAATGTCCAGGGGGTGTGAATACTTTTTCGAGGCACTGTATATTTTAGAGCAGGGGTCTCCAAACTACGGCCCTCCAGTTGTTCAGGAACTGCCATTCCCATCATGCCTAGTTATGTCTGTGATTGTCAGAGTTTTACAATGCCTCATGGGATGTGTAGTTCCGCAACAGCTGGAGGGCCGTAGTTTGGAGATCCCTGTTTTAGAGGATGAAACCAACATGTTCTGAGGACCCGAACTTTTTTTTTTTGTATTTTGGGAACCCTTTGGAAGCTGTGTAGTTCAGAGATGAGGTCTTTAGGATGTGTCGGCAAAGGGCGACTCTATTCAAACTTCTGCTGGTGGCAAACCACTTTTCCGGTACACTTGTTTGTACATGATTGTATTTAGAAGCAGGGGTGTTGCTAGGTCTACAAACATCTGGGGCTAGAGCCCATAGCAGCGTAGTAAAGAAAGTCATACGCTTGGGCGGGCATACACATGTATATACAGTAATATACGTGTGTGTGTATATATATCCCCAGAGAGCCCCCCACTTACATCAGTGTCCCCAGAGAGCCCCCTTAGATCAGGGTCCCCAGAGAGTCCCCCCTTACACCAGGGTCCCCAGAGAGCCTCCTCCTTACATCAGAGTCATCAGAGAGCCTCCCCCTTTCATCAGGGTACCCAGAGGGCCCCCCATTTACATCAGGGTTCCCAGAGAGGCTCTCCCTTAAATCTGGGTCCTTAGAGAGCCTCCCCTCCCCTTTGGGGACCCCTGCAGAGACTCGGGGCTATTGGACCCAGATTCGGGGCTATAGCCCCAACAGCCACCCCCTAGCGACGCCCCTGTTTAGAGGACACATTTCAGAAGATGAAGTTGAAATGACAGAAAATAATGGCGTACAATGATCTGTTTAAAGATCAAAGCAGTTTCATGATAAATGTTGGAACTTCCCACGTATGATCTTAATTGGGTACATTGAACAAATGTGTTCAACTACTGTGAAACTTTCATTCTGAAGTACCAGGGCCTGCATGACTTAAGATCACTGCTAAAAAAAAAAGCTTGTTTAGTACTAACCTTGGGATTTATATATGCTTAAACTATGCTGATTCTAATCCCTTCAAACTTTGCTAGCTGTTTTTTTTTTTTTTTTTGCGCATAATATGTACAGGCAATCTATATACACTATAGAGAAAGCCGTTTTATACGCTGGATCAATGTTCCAACTATCCAATCAGTATTCTTATCACTGAGGCAGGAAGCTTCGGATAAGACTGCAGTCCATATAAAAATGCGTCCTCTGACGTCTGTCTTGTTTCGGTCAGACTATATCAATAAAAGTATCATTTTAACGTATCCCTTTGTTTTCAAGGCATTTTTCCAATAGAAATTTGCACCTTCACGCTGGTCTGTCTATAAATACGTCAACACAAAAAACGACCAGTTGGGGATGGTTATTTTTTGTCTTTGGCACCACTTCATGACCTTTAAAGTCGAAGGCAATGCCGTCACTTTACCTTAAAAAAAAGTTCCCCTTCCCACTTCCCGCAATCAGATACTAATAAATCTCAATAGAAATATGTTTTCCTGCATAGCTCTGGTGTTTGAGCAGGGGCCAACAGCGGCGCTGAATCCTTAGAGCTGTCACATCATCATGCATCGGTTTCCATAGCTCTCTGACATGGCTGGGCCTGGAAAAGTTGATGCCAGCTGCTGTGATAGACATACTTACTGGAGCTTTGAAAATGACTTGACAAAGGGGGCGGAGCGCCTGAAACGCGTAGCGACTCGCCCTTTCATCTGATGTTGCTTGGCCTCCTGTCAGCGGCACGAGTTTACGTCCATGGATGCCGCTGGCCATCCATCTCTTCGGCGAGTCTTCTCCTGTGCACAACAGCTGCCGGTGAGACCAACTGGATTGCTGTCCTATGTTCCGTTTCCATCACTCCTTGCCTCTGGATCTGGAGTAAAGCTGTTTTATAAATGGGATGTCCTGATGCTACAATAATCCTTGCGCCCTGCTGTTGTCTCTTTTATCTGGAAAAGTTGATGCCCAGCAGCTGCTGTGATAGACACACTCGCTGGAGCTTTGAAAATTTACTTGACTGCTTGACAAAGGGGGCGGAGCCCCTGAAACGCGTAGCAACTCGCTCTTTCATCTGATGTTGCTTGGCCTCCTGTCAGCGGCACGAGTATACGACCATGGACGCCACTGGCCATCCATCTCTTCGGCGAGTCTTCTCCTGTGCACAGCAGCTGCCGATGAGACCACCTGGATCGCTGTCCTATGTTCCGTTTCCATCCTTGCCTCTGGATCTGGAGTAAAGCTGTTTTATAAATGGGATGTCCTGATGCTACAATAATCCTTGCGCCCTGCTGTTGTCTCTTTTATCTGGAAAAGTTGATGCCCACCTGCTGCTGTGATAGACACACTCGCTGGAGCTTTGAAAATTGACTTGACTGCTTGACAAAGGGGGCGGAGCCCCTGAAACGCGTAGCGACTCGCCCTTTCATCTGATGTTGCTTGGCCTCCTGTCCGCGGCACGAGTTTACGACCATGGACGCCGCTGACCACCCATCTCTTTGACGAGTCTTCTTCTGTGCACAGCAGCTGCTGGTGGGACCAACTGGATCGCTGTCCTATGTTCCGTTTCCATCCTTGCCTCTGGATCTGGAGTAAAGCTGTTTTATAAATGGGATGTCCTGATGCTACAATAATCCTTGCGTCCTGCTGTTGTCTCTTTTATCCTGAAAAGTTGATGCCTACCAGCTGCTGTGCTGGACACACTCAATGGAGCTTTGCAAGCGACTAGACCTAAAAAGTTTTTAAAAATGCATTAGTATTGACATTTATTAGTACCTAAATGCAGGAACCAGAAGAGCCGGGGGGAGGCAGTATTCAGGGGTAAGTGGCTGTATTGTTTTTTTCCTACCATTTTAAAGTAGAACTATAGGCAAAACTTTTTTTTTTTTCCATTTTGGATAGAGTAAGGGAGGGTTATATATTTTTCGCCATCTGTGTCCCATTGCGGAGATTTCCCGTCACTTCCTGTCTTATGGCCAAACAAGAAGTGAGAGGAAATCCCTGCAAATTAAGGAAATTCCTTGGGGACCCCCCCAGGTCACCAGAACTAGGGTCCCCATAGGAAGATTTTCCCCTCTATTACTTTTCTGGGGACAACCCAAAGTTTGGGCTTTTCTCTTACTTCTACTTTCGATTGTAGTACCCTGATGTTTAGGAAGGGTTGCTAGTAAATTTAGTTTGCCAGGCGGTAGTTGCCCTGGTTAATTGTTAGTAGATCCACTGATTCCTCTCTATTTCTGGACTTGCTGCACCTTCTCTCTTCTGTCGCTAGGTGGCGTTATGCTGGTGACATTAGATAGACAAGCGCTTAGCAAGGTCAGGTAATAAATGGATGGGGTGTCTCAGCCAATTGGCGGGGGTTTCTTTAGCCCCCTGGCCTGCTGGGAGAGCCTATGTATTTGGGTGGAGTCAGGTGATCAGGGTTCTGTGCCACCTGGACGGCTGTCTGGGTGGATGTGTGTTGTGCTGCCCCGGGGCTGATAGGCCGAAAGCCTGAGGCCTGTCCTGGGGACATCTGGCTGCTAGGCTGTCTGAGGGCCTATCCAGAAGCAGGAGAACCAGTGCAGGGTTGGGACTGCAGGATTAGAGTCCAACCGAGAGTAACGGTTCAGCTGGACAGGGGAACCCGTTGTGGTTGGAGGTAGAGGGGAAGCTGCCGCCACTAAGGGACCATCAACCTTATTACCAGAGATCACTGTGAGTAAGCTGGAGCAAGTACCTGAGCAGTCTTCTCACCAACTGGGGATGGTGAAGAAGTGAGAAAAACTTCAGCAGGTGAAAAGCCAGGGACCCAGCAGGGGTGTTGCTTGAGGTATATCTGTGAGTGCCAAGCCAGAGACCCAGCAAGGAAGCGGGGGTGACGCTTGAGGAAGATACAGAGTTATGGAGGTGGAAGAGCTCAGAGGATCCAGTGGCCATTGGGTCTGAGAGTTTGAGAGAGACTGGCAGCTATGTGAGTGAAGACCTACAGTGAGAGACTGTGGAGTGCGAGGAGAACTATTTGTGTTACCAATAGTTAAAAACAACTACCGTTAGTGACGGTTATGCCCCGTACACACGATCGCACATTCCAACAACAAAATCCTGGATTTTTTTCCGACAGATGTTGGCTCAAACTTGTCTTGCATACACACGGTCACACAAATGTTGTCGGACATTCCGAACGTCAAGACCGTACAACACTTGCGACGAGCCGAGAAAAATGAAGTTCAATAGCCAGTGCGGTTCTTCTGCTTGATTCCGATGCATGCGTGGAATTTTGTGCGTCGGAACACACGATCGGAATTTCCGACAACGGATTTTGTTGTCGAAAAATTTGAGATCCAGCTCTCAAATTTTGTTTGTCAGAAATTCCGACGGAAGATTGTCCGATGGAGCCTACACACGGTCGGAATTTCCGACAACAAGCTCCCATTGAACATTTGTTGTCGGAAATTCTGACTGTGTCTACGCGGCATTACAAGATTTGTTACCATAGGAGACAGCTGTCCTACCTATACAGAAGTGGTGTCAAGCTGGAGGCCTTCCACTATATAGCTGTCTACCTATAGAAGTCTTGGAGTCCGCCAATTGTCATTGCATCCACTTAAGGGTGTCCTGGCCCTAACCCTCTCTCCCACAGTTCTTGTTCAAGAGACAATAAATCTCTTTGCATAGAAAAAGTGCCTGGCGCCCATCACTTCAGCTGGTATTACATCCACCATGCATTGTAACCCACTCTACCAAGAAGGATGTCAGCTCTCCCTGACTCTGGAGGTCACCATTAGGCCTCTAAAGGGCGGGGGCCCCTGCTACACAATGATAATGGTAAACAGAACAAATAGAGAGGGTGAATCTCCCCAACGGGTACACAGACAGCAAAAAAAACTGACAGGTGTTCTAATCTCTCCACAATGTATCCAAAACTAAAAAAAAAAGTTTTGCCTTTAGTTATACTTTAAAGGTTTACTAAACCCTCGCATTTTTTTTTTTTTAAATTAACATATCATACTTACCTCCACTGTGCAGTTCGTTTTGCTCAGAGTGGCCCCGATCCTCCTCTTCTGGGGTCCCTGAACGGCGCTAGTAGCTCCTCCCCGCATCGGGAAATCACATAGGAGAAGCGCTCTCCTTGGGGGGTACCCGGGCAGGCGCTCTCCTGAGTGCTGCTTTTACGTCCATAGACACAGAAAGCCAGGCTCGGCCCCGCCCCACCGGCGCCCACCACGTTGGATATGATTGACAGCAGCGGGAGCCAATGGCTGCGCTGCTTTCAATCTATCCAATCAGGACACGAGACACCAGCTAGAGCTTGTGTGCTCGTCCCCGGGGAGAAGAAAATCGGGATCAGGTAAGTAGAACGAGGGCACTGGAGGGCTGCAGCACTAAAGAAGGTTTTTCACCCTAATGCATAGAATGCATTAAGGTGAAAAACCATGAGCGTTTACAACCCCTTTAGGGTAGCAAACATGCAGATAGAGATCCCATTACTAACTTATGACTATGGATAAGCTCAGGCATGTTCGAATCCTAGTCCAAACCTTCCTGAACTATCCTTGTCAGGAAGTTGTCACTGCATCCCGGCAATCTGAAGTGGCCGCATGCCTCTTGTATGTATGTGACTACGTTGTGGGGAATGCCTTGGCTGCTTATGAATGGTGGGACACATCGACAGCTTTCTGGTGGGATAGCTCAGGTGGGTTCTGACGTATATGTCCTCTCTGCTCTTAGACTTTTTTACATATTATCTTAATTTATTCAACAAGGTGTCAAGAGCATATAATGCTCCTATTCCATGGAAGCTGCCGGTCTCCATCCAGCATCCCGGTTTTGGCTGAGCTGCACACAATCCTGTCTGACTGTTGACCTGCAGGCGTAGACAGCCTCTGGGTGGAGACCAAACCTGTTTTGAGCCTGCCAAGCCATTAGTGTTGTGCTTGTGATAGTGTTTGCAACACATGTTTCAAGCTCCCTGTTTATCTGCCTTGTTCCCGTGCCTTGACCTTTACCTTCGCCCAATCCCCGCCCTGCCAGCTAGTTTGTATTTCCTTGTTATTGACCTCAGATTGGACTTTGGACTACCCTCTGTTCTCTGCTTGCCTTTTGACCATGGATTTCACCCTGACTATGCTCTGAACTTTGCTTGACCTGAACCCGGACTGCCTTTAGACCACTCTGCCTGTCTGCCAACCACAAGTACCTGTTTTGCTGAGCTTAGCTCGCGTTTGCCCCCTACGTGGTAGCCAGACACTATAGCATTGTGTATAAGACCTGAGGGTAATGGAGGACTAGTAGGCATGCTTGCTTTATGGGAAAGGTGGCTGCTATAGCTGAAGAACACAGAGCCAGCTATAGTGCCTGCCCACCAACGCTAGGAGTAGGTGTGACACAAGGCAGATGAAAGTGTTTATATTTCATGAGCATATGAACAAGGGCACTCTGTACAGTGGAAGATCCACAGGAGACACGTAGACATGATACAAGCCATCAACAATCTATTTAAAAAAAATTGAATGTGAATATTTATACATCCTTTACCTTACAATAGTGGGCTTACCCTGTCTCATGACAAAGTCACTTTAAGACCAAGCTTACAACCTGCCTTGACTTTTCCTTTTGTTTTTGAAACGCTAATAAGTACCTAAACCAAATGTGTGTATGATCGTGTAGAACCCATTATAAATAAACCAAAGAAGCGCATGAAAATATAGTGTGGGTGGACCATGTTCTGATCTTAGGCTGCTCTCCAAACAGTAAATTTGTGGATGTATACAAAAGGAATGCTAGTAATATGCTGGCTGTAATATATTACATTTTTTTGTTTGCATTCCAATATATAACACACATGTTTATGTGAATATTCAAAGATTGATGAAACAATCAGCAGTTGAAGATGGAAAAGATCATAGTGTCAACGCGTTTCGTCAAACATACTTCACTTCATCGGGAGTTTGAGATTTCTGATAGGGTGTCTGTAAATCAAATCTAAATATTATTCCAGATATTATAACTTAATCTACCTCCACAAAGAACAGGAGGAAGGATGAGGGGTTCTTGTGGGTTCCATCTGATATTGGGAACAGCAGCTTCCTTCTTCTTTTTTGGATTTTTGGTTATCATGACCAGCTGTAAGTTATTTTATATATGTTGAAACCCATCCTTCCTCCCGAACATTGTGGAGATAGATTACGTTTATACTATCTGGAATAGAGAGGAAGGATAGATGGACGAAGGATGGGTTAAAACATTTATAAAATAAAATAGCTGAAAGTAGAAATTGTCAGGGCTGGATTTAGCCCTTCCTTCTCTGAGCTGGCCGCTCAGCTGTCGGCTAATTGCCAGCTCCTATCTCTCCACAGTTACTCAGCTGTTGATATCCTGCTCGTCAGTCCTGCCTACTTAAGCCATCCAGCCCAGAGGATCTATGTCTTCGCCTTGGTCAACATCACAGAGACTATCTCCTGCGTTCCTGTTTAAAGACTTGCTTGGCTGACATCCCTTCTGGCTCCAGATCCTGCTTGCTGTTCCACTACATTCATCCCTGACCTCTGGCTTGGCCGACTATCCGTTCCGGTTACCGAACTTTTGCTGTGTTTTTACTACGTTTGTTCTTTTTACTTTTATTATTAAACAAGTGTGATTTAACTGTACTTCTGTCTTGGTCTGAATTCATGGTTTCTGACAGAAATACAGGGAAAGCTTGTTTTGCTGTACTTCTCCTGTGGGTCACAGGAGTGTAGTTCCTTCTGCACACCCGTGACCCATTTTCAGCAGACAGTGGGCTAAAGCCTGCTGTCAGCTGACATCACAGAACCGGTCCAGGCTCGGGGCAAGATCGTGACAATAAAGGGGGGATCTGCCCACATGCCTGGACCGGTACCCGGCTCAGCCTCTCAGCAAGCCGGTGAGAGCCTGAACCGGCTGCACCCACCCCCTCCACAGCCCAGAACACCAGTGAGCGAGGGGGGGGCAGAGCAGATAGCGGTGACTGACAGTCACCAGATCACTGCTCATAGAGCTCTGAGAACCGAGCGATCTGCGGTACTTGATCACTCGGTTCTCAGTCTTAGAGCTGGCGGGGGACAGATGCAGCTTCGACCTAGGTAATTATGCCCAACTTCTCTTTTAAAACTGGTCATGATAACCAAAACTTCCAGAAAAGATGAAGGGAGCTGAAAGGGAGTTTCCAATATCAGATGGAATCCACAAGGAACCCTCATCCTTTCTCCTCTTCTTTGTGGAGGTAGATTATGTTATAATATCTGGAATAATATTTGGTATTCAAATAGTTTTTATTAATTTTACCAAAGAAAAAACATACACAACATACTCAAAAACAACACATCAGGACATACCAACATCTTCATCATATAAATATACCATATAAATTATATGTTACGCCTAAAATGTATACCCCATATAACAATACAGACACCCCCCAAGAAACATATGGTTCCTAGACTCTCCCCCACCCAAAAATAAAAAAAGGGGTGATAAAAACAACATTTACTGTGTAAGAAGAGGGGACCAGAAGAGCCCTACCTAAAGGACGCTCCCCAATCTCACCTATCAAAAAGTACCTATCTCCCAATCACCAACTAACCAATCAATCCAAATACCACACACTCCTCTCTAAATCCATTCATTTTAGATCCATAAATCTATTGAAAAGTGTATATTAAAGAATGTGTCCCAAAACAACTATTTATGGTGTCTCCTTTGTTCCACCCAATCCTATATTCTCTTACTCCATCTCCCCCCTACTTAGGGATGAAGATCTTTACTAACAATAACATTTGTGTAAGAAGGGGGGCCTGGGAGGCCCTACATATGAGACGTTCCCCAGGTTTCCGGTATCAAAAGTGCCCAACCCCCAAAAGCTGTCTATGAAAAACCCTGAATACTTATCAATTTTATATTTCTCTATTGGAAAGTGTTTATATTAAAGTTGGGTCCCGAGACACCTAAATACAGTACCTCTTCAGCTCCACCCCTACATCCCCAACCACCTCCTCCTCTAAAAAATAAAAAAAAATGTAATAATATTTGGATTTAATGTACACCCTGTCAGGAACATCAAACTCCTGATGAAGTAAACTATGTTTCACAAAACGCGTTGACACTATGATCTTTTCCATCTTCTACTGTTGATTTTCACATCGTTCATTGAATATTCACATGAAGAAACTCTGTGTGTTATGTATTGAAATGTAACAAAATGTGTAATATATTATGTCCTTGTGCATTTTTCTGCTTTTAACCAATTTTTTAAATATACGTTTGCAATAAAGTGGATGACTTTCACGTATATATATATATATATTTTTGGTGCAACTTCTTCTTCGTGTAGCAATAACTCACGGTGGAGCTGCTGGTTTAAAGCGGGCTGTTACCTTCACTCTCGCCACCTCTGTTTCACCGGCACCGGGTCTAGGGTCCCGTTGAGTTTACCTCTGGACAATGTAGGCACCAAACACTTGGGTATCTTTTCCAATGCTTTAATGAACAGGTAATAAAGGAAGTAGCAGGAAAGAGTTAGAAGGAAAGTTGCAGGGAAGCTCAAATACCTTTTCGTAGTATTCTTTAGTACATTGTTAGGAATTGAATACTTGTAGTTGAATGCACTCCCCTTGTGGGATTCAATCTTTGCCCACCTGGATAGGTTTCTCTCACTTGCCTAGCAGCCAGTACGTAGCACAGACAAAAGTCTCTGCCACAGACTTGTTTGGAGCAAAACCGGTACGATATCCTCTGCCACAGGATGTAATGGTTTACGATAAATATCAGACACAGCACTTGAACCTTTAAGCCAACCCGGCAGTACTATGCAGTAAGATTACTTCAGGATACGTCCTCCAACCGAGTCACCGGGCCCCTCTCCAGACCAGCACTCTGCATGATCCTTCCATGACGGGTCCTCCCCTGGGATCTCCTCGGTTGTCCAGCTTCTTCTCTCAGGATAGACAGCCCAGGACCGTTCCTCTGCCGCTGTGGTAGGCCCCAGACAGGCTTCTGGGCCCACCCACACGCTGCAGCGACGTGGACCTCCGAGACGCAGGACCACAAGGTGGTATTCCTAATGCATACCCGTCGGCCAGGAGGGCCAGCAGGTGGCTGAAAACGAACCCCTAAACATGGCGTCTGTCCCATAAATACCCTCTCCCAGAATGCAACTCGGAGGACCACCTCCACCGAGTTGTCTCCGGGACAGAGGAGCACTCATACGCTTCAACACGTTGCCTTTCCAACACCGGCCCATGGGGACAACGACACCCACCGGCACAGTGTGGAACTACACGCAACTCAGCCAAGCTGGAACAGAGGCAAATCTAATTTCCCACTAAACCCACTAAATTTACCTATCAGTAGTAGATTAAAAATCTACCAGCGCTACATTCGTAACACAACATGGTGTTCTTATCTTGATAATACATTGCCCAATTGTTGTCCATCACACACACACAATCTCTTCCATTCAATTAACAAAGCCAGGAGGACAATGAAGATATTAGCACTACCATAGTAGAGAGAACTTTTTGGCAACGTAAAAAAAAAATGGATAAAAGGTTTCCTTTCGATCTTTTTTTTTTTGTTAAAGAGGAAACACATTACAGGTCATGCATCATAACCATCCGAAGCATCAGACCAGCAAAATTCCATCCAACATAATGGTCCTTTACCATATTTAGGAAAAATGGCTACATATGTTATATCTGTCACTATGACATCTCAGTCCATCAATAAAATGTCATAATATAAAAAAAAAAAAAAGTAGGGTCACAACCTGAACAGTAACAAGGTTTTAAATCTGCAGAGGTCCTTCACATTATCACCCAATACGTGTGAACTGAGCTCAATGGAGATGCTCCTTGCAAACTGGCCCCGTATTGCCTAGGAATTAAGAATGAGAAGATGTCTAAGAGTATCGCGAATGGGGACAGTCAGAGGTAAGATACCAGCAACTCCCCATCTGCACCCCCTCTAAACACTTTACAAAAAGGAGGGAAATAGGAAAAAAAGAAAAGGAGGAAAAATACGTCACCATCCTGCCTACCTGCACTCCCCGGGTCCAAGACTACATCATCATCTGAACTAATGGACCACGAAAGAAAAGATGTTCCAAACATTTTAAAGAGGCTCTCTGTGTGAACCTTTGTTTCTTGTACTCAAGCAAATGGCCCTAAACCATACATAACAACCCCAGCAAAGAAAGCAAGCCGTCCTAACCATACATGATAGCCCCAACAAAGAAAGCAAGTGATACTAACCAAGGATGATGATAGCCCAAACAAAGAAAGCAAGTGATACTAAGCAGAGATGATAGCCCCAATAAACAAAGCAAGTGGTCCTAAACATACATGATAGCCCCAATAAAGAAAGCAAGTGGTCCTAACCATAGATGATAGGCCAAACAAATAAAGCAAGTGATACTAACTAGAGATGATAGCCCCCAACAAAAAAGCAAGTAACCCTAACCATACATAATAGTCCCAACAAAGAAAGCAAGTAACCCTAACCATACATAATAGTCCCAACAAAGAAAGCAAGTGATCCTAACCATACATAATAGTCCCAACAAAGAAAGCAAGTGATCCTAACCATACATAATAGTCCCAACAAAGAAAGCAAGGGGTTCTAACCATACATAATAGTCCCAACAAAGAAAGCAAGTGATCCTAACCATACATGATAGTCCCAACAAAGAAAGCAAGGGGTCCTAACCAGAGATAAAAGCCCTAACAGAAAAAGCAAGTGGCCCTAACCATTCATGATAGTCCCAACAAAGAAAGCAAGCGGTCCTAACCATACATTATAGTCCCACCAAAGAAAATTAGGGATCCTAACCAGAGATGATAGTCCCAACTAAGAAAGCAAGTGGTCCTAACCAGAGATAAAAGCCCCAACAAAGAAAATAAGTGGCCCTAACCATACATGATAGTCCCAACAAAGAAAGCAAGTGGCTTTAACCATACATGATAGTCCCAACAAAGAAAGCAACTGACCCTAACCACACATGATAGCCCCAACAAAGAAAGCATGTGGTTTTAACCACGCCTAATAGCCCCAACAAAGAAACAATGTGGCCTTAATCATACATAATACACACATAATAGCCCCAACAAAGAAAGCATGTGGCTTTAACCACACCTAATATAGCCCCAACAAAGAAAGCATGTGGCCTTAACCATACATGATACACACATAATAGCCCCAACAAAGAAAGCATGTGGCTTTAACCATATATGATAGCACCAACAAAGAAAGCAAGTAGCCCTAACCACAGATGAAAGCCCCTTCAAAAGCAAATGACTGTAACCATACACGATAGCCCCAACAAAGAAAGCATGTGGCTTTAACCATACATGATAGCCCCAACAAAGAAAGCAAGTAGCCCTAACCATAGATGAAAGCCCCAACAAAAGCAAATGACTGTAACCATATATGATAGACCCAACAAAGAAAGAATGTGAAAGGAATATATTCTAAATATATATACTCGCGCTAGAAGTAAAAAATATGTTAAACCAAATGAAAGTATGAATAAAGTTTGCTGCTGCTGTACACAAAGTGCTATACACTTGACAAATAAAATGAACTGAATATATTACATCGCTCGCAGTAGTGCAAATGATGTATCAAAAAAGTGAAAACAATTCATAAGTAAGTGAATGTCCATATATTGGTGAATGATGTGCTCCAATTCATAAAGTGCTATCGTGCTCCAAAATCCAGATGCGCCACACTCCCTCCTGTGTCCCCACTCACCAGATGGAATGGACCCCCAGATTTTCAGTCTAGGGGTCATTTCAGGCTTAGACTGTTGGCCAGTAATGGCTATTCACATCAGAATACCAGGGAGATCTTCAATGGTCATGACAATCAAACGTGGATCATAGTACCCAAAACGACAAAAAGAAAGGGGACTATAGTGAAGTACTGCTTGGTAAAGGTACTTACAAAATGTAGATTAAAACAGGCATTGATTTAGCAAAGGATTGCAATGAGAAACGCCGCTGCTGGCGTGCGTTCCACCGGAAACCGGAAGTGACGTCTTGTGGATATAAAACCGGAAATTACATCAATGCATTTCGCCCTCCCACAGGGCGTCATCAGGGACCTCACTTTCGGTTAGAAGAGCCATCCTTATATACAAGCAAATCGTCACCTCCCCCTTAGTCGGCCAATCAAATTCCGCATGGCGGCCATTTTGTTGGTTGGACAAACATGTCTCCTCGACCATAGTTTAATCCCCATAAGGGAGACCGGTGGCAATTATATTGGTTTGATATCCATTCCTGACATTAGTGAAGCTGGTTCCCTAGGTTATCATAATTATTCCAAAGGACGTCACTCCAAATGAAACATTTCATCACATGAAACTATTATAGTTTTATTAAAAATGCAGCTATATTAAAAAATGTATTCCACGCATATAAAAAGATAAAATAACCTACAAAACAATATTTGCAAATAAATAACCTAGAAAAAGTATATAAAAAAATTAGATTTTTTTTTTTTTTTAAATATAGGAAAATGAATTTTTTTTTTTAAATTATAAAAAATAAAAGATAATATAAATAAATAAAAACAAAAAATATGAAAATAAAAAGAAAATAACAAATAATAAATAAATAAAATATGAAAATAAAAAACAATCAAAAAAGTATATGAAAAAAATATAAAAAAATGATAAAAAATAAATTAAAAATAAAAATAAAATAAAACTGAAAAAAATCAAGACAGAACTAAAAATGTAAAAAAATGTACGGTACAATTAACAAATTGAATCTAAATGATATAAGAAAAAACCATTACGACCCAAAAAAATTATTATCAATTTGAAAGAAAGCAATTAAGGTCAAGTTCGATATTTAACTCCAATGGGCTCATCGTTCTTAGACAATGAATAGTGAATTGATCATCTCGTTTCTCATTTGGCCCTCTTAAGGTTACCTCCTCTCCAATGACCCTCAATTTTATCTATATCACAGAATTTCTAGCCACTCGGATCCCTCCCATGGTGGAGTCTAAAGTGGTTGGACAGACTGTGGTGCTTGTAACCTTTCTTAATTCTGTTAACGTGTTCGCAAAGTCTTATGCCGCGTACACACGATCGGACATTCCGACAACAAAATCCCAAGGTTTTTTTCTGACGGATGTTGGCTCAAAATTGTCTTGCATACACACGGTCACACAAAGTTGGTGGGCCGAGAAAAATGAAGTTCAATAGCCAGTGCTGCTCTTTTGCTTGATTCTGAGCATGCGTGGCACTTTGTACGTCGGAATTGTCTACACACGATCGGAATTTACGATAACGGATTTTGTTGTCGGAAAATTTGAGAACCGGATCTCAAATTTTGTGCGACGGAAATTCAGATGGAAACTGTCCGATGGAGCCCACACATGGCCGGAATTTCCGACAACAAGCTCCCATCGCACATTTGCCGTCGGAAAGTCCAACCGTGTGTACGCGGCATTACTCCTAATTTCCTAGTGGTTCTACCCACGTATTGCAACCCACATGGGCATGTGAGAAGATATGTTACATGCGTGGTCCCACACATGATGAACCTGATTTTTTGGGACTCACCAGAGGTGTAAGAAGTGAAACGTGTGGTCTTCCTTGTCCTGTATCTGGAAGTCCTGCACATTACACACCTTCCACAGCTAAAAAAAAAAATTGATCCAAGAATGTGCACACCATCTTAGGTGGGTCTATCACATTGGGTGCTAATTTTAAACGTAAAGTAGGGGGTTTAGTGTAGATGAACTGTGGTTTAACTGGTAGAATTTTATTCAAATCCACATCTTTCAAAAGTAGAGGCCAAAACTCAAAAGTCCCTTTTAGTGGTCTCTTTCTTCTTAAACAGATCCTCTCTCTTCATTTCACCTACCACTAGCTTGGTTTTAGCTAGATCCTTACAGCGGTAATCCTTTTCCTCAAATCTATCAAATAAAATCTTGGCCTGTATATCATAGTCATCTTTCTTGATGCAATTGCGTTTAACTCTCATGAATTGGCTTTTGGGAATTGCACTCAACCATCTAGGATTGGTGACAACTTCCCAATGGAATGTAGCTATTTCTGTCCACTTCCTTAAAATGAGTTTTGGTCAACAATTGATGATTCTCCTTAAATATTACGAGATCCAAAGAATTAACATATTGTCGGTCAAAAATTGCTGTGAAAGAAATACTGTATCTATTATTCCCAATTTCAGTCAAAAATTGCAGAAAAGATCCTGTGTGCCTGCCCAAATGATTATAATGTCATCTATATAACGTTTATAGAATTTTAATTGAGGTGGGGTATTGTTAAAAATGGCTTCTTCCTCCCAGTGGCTCATGAACAAATAAGCCACTGAGGGGGCATACTTAGACCCCATGGCCATGCCTTTTTTCTGTCTAAAATACTGTTTATCATACCAAAAGAAGTTGTGGATTATGGCCAAATCCAAAGCCTGAACCAAAAAATCGTTTTGTTTTTGCTTGATATTAGTACTGTTGAGAGCCCAAGTAACTGCTTCAATTGCATGTTGCTGTTTAATGTTGCTGTATAAAGAATTGACATCAATACTTGCCAATATATGGACATTCACTTTTTGATACATCATTTGCACTATTGCGAGCAATGTAATATATTAATTTCATTTCATTTCAAAGAAAGAATGTAGCCTTAACCATACATGATAGCCCCAACAAAGAAAGCATGTGGCCTTAACCGTAAATGATAGCCCCAACAAAAAAAGTAACTGGCTTTAACCATATATAATAGGACCAACAAAGAATGAGTGTGTCCTTAACCATACATGATAGCCCCAACAAAGAAAGAAAATAGCCTTAACCACAGAAGATAACCCCAATAAAGAAAGCAAGTAGCCCTAACCATAGATGATAACCCCAACAAAGAAAGCAAGTATGGTAGCTCTAACCATAAATGATAACCCCAACAAAGAAAGCAAGTACGGTATCTCTAACCATAAATGATAACCCCAACAAAGAAAGCAAGTACGGTAGCTCTAACCATAAATGATAACCCCAACAAAGAAAGCAAGTACGGTAGCTCTAACCATAGATGATAACCCCAACAAAGAAAGCAAGTGGCCTTAACCATACATGATAGTCCCAACAAAAAAAGCAACTGACCCTAACCACACATAATAGACCCAACAAAGAAAGCATGTGGCCTTAACCATACATGATAGATCCAACAAAGAATGCACGTGGCCTTAATCATACATGATAGACCCAACAAAGAAAGCATGTGGCCTCAACCATACATGATAGCCCCAACAAAGAAAGCAAGTAGTCCTAACCATATATGATAGCCCCAACAAAGAAAGCATGTGGCTTTAACCATATATGATAGGCCCAAAAAAGAAAGCAAGTAGCCCTAACTATAGATGATAACCCCAACAAAGAACGCAAGTGGCCTTAACCATACATGGTATTATCAATAAAGAAAGTAAGTAGCCCTAACCATAGATGATAACACAAACAAAGAAAGCAAGTAGCCCTAACCAAAAATGATAACCCCAACAAAGAAAGCAAGTAGCCCTAACCATAGATGATAACCCCAACAAAGAAAGCAAGTGGCCTTAACCATACATGATAGTCCCAACATAGAAATCATTACCAAAATGACACAGGAGGATGGCCCTATTTGGTCTGATTATGTCTCCTGTGTTTCACCATTATGAATCTTTGTTTTTAGTGCTGTTATAAAGTCATTTGTCAACCAATCAAACTATGATGAAAGTGCAGCTCAAATTGCTTGGCCTGCTTGGAGAATGCCATCTCACTGCTAGTTACTAAAAAAAAACATACATCAATGTAAGGAGCGCCAAACCAAAGGATAAGTTCATTCAAAGTAGTGAGGACAAAAACATTCGGAGAACTTACTGTCTCAGGTTAGACTGCTCACAACAGACAGATCTACCCTCCTGTGGGTACCCAGTAGGTTACCAAAAAAAAACATACACCAATGGAAGGAGCTCCAGACCAAAGAGTAAAAGAGTCAAAATGTATTGAAAAAAAAAACAGCCAACGTGTTAGTTGTTGTTTAGCATAAACCAATAAATGAACTTGGACTCCTTTATCCTCTGGTCTGGAACTACTTCCATTGGTGTATGTTTTTTTTCCGGTAACCTGCTGGGTACCAATAGGAGGGTAGCTCTGTCTGTTGTGAGCAGCCTAACCTGGGATGGTAAGCTCTCTGAATGTTTTTGTCCTCTCACTACTTTGTATGAACTCACAGCATGACAAAATGTTAGTAAGACCAGGATTATAAAATACCTGGGGGCTTCAGGTTCTGTGAATGATGGGCATGGCCAGAATTTACCTAGGAGCTTAAAGGGGGATTGATTAGACAGAATCTTACCCTAGTCACTGAATACACTGCATATATATTTCCTTGAGAAGGAAGAACCTTCAGGGTGGAGGAGGAAGAACCCATGGCTGCAGGAAGAAGGACCAGCGGATAGTGAAGTAGGGTCCTGCAGATGCAGGAGAAAGGACTTGCAGATGAAGGAGAAAGAACTTCTTGCTGTAGGAGGAAGGGCCTGAGGATGGAGAAGGAAGAACCGGTGGATGGAGAAGAAGGTACCTGCATATAGAAGAGGAAGAATTGAAGATGGAGGAGGAAGGACCTGCATATGCGGGTGGAAGGACTTGCAGATGAAGTAGAAAGAACTTCTGGCTGGAGGAGGAAGGACCTGTAGATGGAGTAGGAAGGATCTGTGAATGGAGTAAGAAGGACATGCAGATGGAGTAAGAAGCAAAAGTGATTGGAGGAGAAAGGACCTGTGGATGGAGGAGGAAGGACCTGTGAATGGAGGAGAAAGGTACCCTGTCGATGTAGGAGAATTGAATTTTGGCTGGAGAAGGAAAGACCTGTGAATGGAGTAAGAAGGACCTGTGCATGGAGGAAGAAGAACCTGCGAATAGAGGTGGAAGGACCTGCAAATGGAGGAGGAAGGATCTACAGATGTAGTAAGAAAGACCTGCAGATGTAGTAAGAAAGACCTGCAGATGGAGTAAGAAATACCTGCAGATGGAGTAAGAGGGATCTGCGCATGGAGGAAGGAGTTTGTTGATGACTATGCTGAGGAGGGGGGAGATTGTTGTTTGTATTGTTAATTGTAATTAGCTCCTGCTATTGTGTTTATACTACTGTGTGAAGCTCGATGACCACAAGTCTGTGTCCTACAGGTCATGTCTCTGAGTCATCTGGTCTGGGTAAATGATTTAGTAAACTATCTCATGTTAATTAGGTTAATTAGGTTACAGGTGTATTGTTAGAGTAATATGAGCAGGACGGGGGAACTTCCTCTACTACTGTATATAAGACTGTATTCCGGTTCTAATAAAAAATAGTCCATGTTAGCAGTGAAACAAGTGTCGCCTTGTTTTGTGCTTTTGAACGGTTGGAATATCTGATATCTGGGCCCAGACTGGGAGGAAGTGGTATACTGACGGAAGCACTCAAGCGGAGTGTGGGACGTTCCGTGACACCTGTGAATGGAGTAAGAAGGACCTGTGCATGGAGGAAGAAGGACATGCGGATGGAGTAAGAAGGAAAAGTGATTGGAAGAGGAAAGACCTGTGGATGAAGGAGGAAGGACCTGTGAATGGAGGAGAAAGGTACCTGTCGATGGAGGAGAATTGAATTTTGGCTGGAGAAGGAAAGACCTGTGAATGGAGTAAGAAGGACCTGTGCATGGAGGAAGAAGGACCTGCGAACAGAGGCAGAAGGACCTGCAAATGGAGGAGGAAGGATCTACGGATGTAGTAAGAAAGACCTGCAGATGGAGTAAGAAATACCTGCAGATGGAGTAAGAGGGACCTGCGTATGGAGGAAGAAGGACCTGCAGATGGAGTAGGAAGGACCTGTGGATGGAGAAGGAAGGGCCTGTGAATGGAGGAAGAAGGGCCTGCAGATGGAGGAAGAAGAACCTGTGCACAGAGGAAGAAGGACCTGTGAATGGAGAAGGTAGGACCTGTGGATGGAGGAGAGTAGACCTTTGGCTGGAGAAGGAACCTGCGCACATCTTCAAAAGGCAGAAAGAAACATTCATCTCCTAACACAGGAAGATGGAAGCACGGGAACTGTGGGGTGGCAGTGGAGTGGTGGTTTACAAAAGGGCAATGTTGGATTCTCTGTGTGGATGCGTATGTTGAAGAAAAAAGGTAAACACATAAAGAAGAACATTAAAACAAAAATAAACAGAGGGGGCCCCAGGGTGTGGGGGGGGGGGTAAAGTCCCACATTTGAGTAAAAGCCCCCCCAGGGTTAAAAATAATGAGCAAATCATTAAGAATTCAACAGGAAATTCTACATTCCAGCACTGGTTTTAGGTATCTCACATTATTTAAACAAACATTTTGCTTTTCCTATGCACAGTGCGGATTCAGCGGAGTACACACAATGGGTACGTGTTACAGCTCACTGTTGCAGCCGTCGAGGAAGTCATGTCCCAACTCCCACTGAAAACACACGTCAGGGTAGTTTAATATCAAATCCATCACCTCCAGATTTTATGCATCGGCTAACGTGCAAAACAGGCCAAGCTTCACCAGAAACTCACAACATTTATACTGGTCTCCGCGATGTTCTGTTGCATAGCAACACAAACAGGACCAGTTGCCTTTTATGCAGTTCAACTCGAACGGCGATCAAGTGGATATGTATGCAACCAAAATACAGCGTGTCGGTTTGCAAAGCCGAGGAGCCAATTTTAATAATAGTAATAATATTGATAACAAGACAAGAAGGAGAGCTTTCAATTTCCTGACCTATAATGGGACTGAAAACGCCTCGGCTGTACGCAAAGCCTTTTGTTTAAAGCAATGAAGGCGAAAAATGAAATGACTGCGAGCAATGAACATAACCCTGGTGATGCTGCAAGAGATACCCTGTATTGCCAAAAGTATTGGGACACCCCTCCAAATCATTGGATTCAGGTGCTCCAACCACCTCCATGGCCACAGGTGTATAAAATCGCGCACCTAGGCATGCAGACGGCTTCTGCAAACATTTGTGAAAAGATGGGTCGCTCTCAGGAGCTCAGTGAATTCAAGTGTGGTAGCGCGGTGGCCACCTGTGCAATAAGTCCATCCGTGAAATTTTCCTTGCTACTAAATATTCCACAGTCAACTGTTAGTGGTATTATAACAAAGTGGGAACAACAGAAACTCAGCCATGAAGTGGTAGGCCACGTAAAATGATAGAGCAGGGTCAGCGCTCGTTGAAGCTAACAGTGCGCAGAAGAGTCAATAGCTACAGACCTCCAAACTTCATGTGGCCTTCAGATTAGTACATCAACAGTGCGCAGAGAGCTTCATGAAATGGGTTTCCATGGCCGGGCAGCTGCATCCAAGCCTTACATCACCAAGTGCAATGCAAAGCGTCGGATGCCGTGGTGTAAAGCACGCCACCTCTGGACTCTAGAGAAGCGGAGATGTTTTCTCTGGAATGAAGAATCACGCTTCTCTGTCTGGCAATCCCATGGATATGTCTGGGTTTGGTGGTTGCCAGGAAAATGGTACTTGCCTGACTGCATTGTGCCAAGTATAAAGTTTGGTGGAGGGGGGATTATGGTGGGGGGTTGTTTTCCAGGGGTTGGGCTTGGCCCCTTAGTTCCAGTGAGGGGAACTGTTAAGGCGTCAGCCAGGGGCGGATCCAGAGTCTAGTCTCGGGAGGGGCACTGCCAGAAAATATATTTTTTTGGGGTACATTTATCGGGGAAATGGCTGGTGTTGGCGCTTCAATCATCACGGCACCATGGTTGTTATGGTGTCAGGATGATTGAAGCGCATTATTACTATAATTACATTGTTATAAAAAATTAAGTAGTTTAACTCACCATAATGCAGAATCAGTGGGAGCCCCGAGTGTGTCACTTGCCACGTCGCCTGTCACCAGATGCAGATTGTCACTTGCCACGTCGCCTGTCACTAGATGCAGATTGTCACTAGCCACGTCGCCTGTCACCAGATGCAGATTGTCACTTGCGACGTCGCCTGCCACGTTGCAGATTGTCATTTGCCATGTCACTTGCCACGTCACCTGCCACTGTGCGGATTGTCACTTGCCATGTCACTTGCCACGTCGCCTGCCACGTTGCGGATTGTCACTTGCCACGTCTCCTGTCACCAGATGCAGATTGTCACTTGCCACGTCGCCTGCCACGTTGCGGATTGTCATTTGCCATGTCACTTGCCACGTTGCTGATTGTCACTTGCCATGTCACTTGCCACGTCGCCTGGCACGTTGCGGATTGTCACTTGCCACGTCGCCTGTCACCAGATGCAGATTGTCACTTGCCACGTCGCCTGCCACGTTGCGGATTGTCACTTGCCACGTCGCCTGCCACATGTTGCGGATTGTCACTTGCCACGTCGCCTGTCACTTGCCACCTGCTAAGGTTGTCTCTTGTGTCCCAGAGACAGGCAGCAGAGAGATGATGTAATCTCTCTGCTGCCGCAGCTGCCTGCATGGAGGGGGGGAAGTTGAACTGCAGGGATGCAGGGCGGGCGCCGGGCGGTGAGAGATGATGTCATCTCTCTGCTCCCCCGCCCGCCGGCTCCCTGATTGGCCAGCAGGCAGCAGCCCGCCCACAAACACTATGAGCGGCGGCTCTCTCTCGCCTATGGAGCCGCCCGGCGGCTCCCTCACTTACTCCTTCAGTCACCGAGCCGCCCAGCGGCTCCCTCAGTCACCGAGCCGCCCGGCGGCTCTCTCAGTCACGGAGCCGCCCAGCGGCTCCCTCAGTCACCGAGCCGCCCAGCGGCTCCCTCAGTCACCGAGCCGCCCAGCGGCTCCCTCAGTCACCGAGCCGCCCAGCGGCTCCCTCAGTCACCGAGCCGCCCAGCGGCTCCCTCAGTCACCGAGCCACCCAGCGGCTCTCTCAGTCACGGAGCCGCCCGGCTCCTCCTTCACTCACGGAGCCGCCCGGCGGCTCTCTCACACACCCTGCTCTCACAGTCACCTGCATTTCTTGGAGGGGGCAATTGCCCCGTTGCCCCCCCCCCCCTGGATCCGCCCCTGGCGTCAGCATACCAAGACATTTTGGACAATTTCATGCTCCCAACTTTGTGGGAACAGTTTGGGGACGGCCCCTTCCTGTTCCAACATGACTGCCCACCAGTGCACAAAGCAAGGTCCATAAAGACATGGATGAGCGAGTTTGAGGTGGAGGAACTTGACTGACCTGCAGAGAGTCCTGACCTCAACCCAATAGAACACCTTGGTCAAACAATTCCAATAGACACACTCCTAAACCCTGTGGACAGCCTTTATAATAGATAGAATACCTTGGGAATGAATTAGAGCGGAGACTGTGAGCCAGGCCTTCTTATCCAACATCAGTGCCTGACCTCACAAATGCTCTTCTGGAAGAATGGTCAAACGTTCCCATAGACACCCTCCTAAACCTTGTGGACGGCCTTCCCAGAAGAGTTGAAGCTGTTATAGGTGCAAAGGGTGGGCCGACTCAATATTGAACCCTACAGACTTATGCTGGCCATACACTATACAGAAAATCGGCCGAACCCATTTTCGAAAAACGAACGTTCGACCGTGACCGCAAACGATCGTGCCATCATGTAATGACCGATAATCTGTTCAGTGGACATGAATAAATAATTTTTTGTTTGTTTTTTTACATATACCTAGTGCAGAAAGTTCGGACGGGAAACACATTAACTTTGCAATTTATCGTACGTTCGGCAGAAATTTACCAAACTTCCCGTTCGTTTTTTTACCACAAAAACGTCACAAAGATTATCGATTTGTGCCCATTAACTTGCCGAAAAACGAACTAAGTGTCTATACGAACGATTTTTCGGCCGATTTTTCGTATAGTGTATGGCCAGCATAAGACTGGGAGGCCATTAAAGTTCATGTGCGTGTAAAGGCAGGCGTCCCAATACTTCTGAAAATATAGTGTACATTGTATAACAATGCAACTTAGAACAGTGTTTCTCAACCTTTTTTTCAGTCAAGGCATCCTTTAAAATACCACACAACCTTGAGGCACCCCTTTCCAAAATTGAAAAAAAAGAAACTAATAGTTATGCATAATGTAGCAACATCCATATGAGTAGGACACCCAACATTAGCAGTGATGTATTCTTCCAAAGCTAGGTATTTGCCAAGGCACCCCTGAAGACACGTGAAGAAGGGTTCCCACCTCATCCCTTTAAACCCGAACACATATGAATTACACATGTTTCTGAGGCTAATTTAATGCAGATAAGCCACCAAGAGAGTTTAATTACCACCTTAATCAGCCTCAGAACCCGTGTAATTCATACGTGTTCGGTTTTAAAAGGATGAGGTGGCAACCTTAACATTAAGGCAACCTGGGGTGTCTGGGCAACCTGGTTTCAAGTGGCCCGACTTGGAAGCATATTTATGAAGCAGTGAACCTGACATTCAGCAGACATTCTCTGCAGGTGAATCGTCCAGGTCCATGTGTTCCAAATGACAGGGATTCATTTCACGGGCGATGGCTGGTGTTGGCGCTTCAATCATCATGCCACTATTATGGTTGATATTGTGTCAGGATGATTGAAGTGCATTATTTCTATTGTTACATTCTAATATATAATGAAGTGGTTCAACTCACCATACTACAGAATCAGAGGGAGCCCTGGGTGTGTCACTTGCCACATCTCCTGCCACCAGATGCAGCGGGTCACTTGCCACCGCCGACTGTCACCAGATGCAGCGTGTTACTTGCCACCGTCACCTGCCACTAGATGTGGATTGTTACTTGCCACTTTCACTTGGCAGCAGATGTGGATTGTCACTTGCCACGTCACCTGCCACCATTTTCAGATTGCCACCTACCACGTCACCTGCCACCATTTGCCGATTGCCACGTCTCCTGCCACCATCTGCAGATTGTCACTTGCCACGTCTCTTGCTGGTTAGGCAGGGACCCTGCAGCAAGAGACTCGGGGCTAAGGGCACCAGATTCGGGGCTATAGCCCCAATAGCCACCCCCTAGCAACGCCCCTGCATTCATTCATTCATAATAATTATGCTACCAAAGTGTGTACTGTAAATTGCCTCCAGCATTGCTCCTGTTTCTTCTTGCTGGAGGCGGCCATTTTGGTGAAGCCCTGAGCCTCTGAGCAGCGGTAAACCATAAAGCAGGAACTAAACACAACGAATTAACGGTTTCAAAAATCAGTTACATTCCTGGAATGCGGGGGGGGGGGGGGTCACTCTCTGTCACATTTGCTTGTGTTCAGTGGTGTATTTTGGTTTTGTGCTGCCCTAAGCAAGACTAAAAACAGCCCCCCCCATGCAACGGCGACAGAAGATGTAAATGTTGCTATCCATAGGCAATGCTTTAAAAGCCTTTACAGGCCACCACTTTAGATGTACAGAGGAGGTCTGGTGCTGGAATTACTGCCCCATGATCCCATGTTCACGGTGATACCTCACATATGTGGGATGATCGCTGTTTGCGCGTGTGTGGGACTGACACACGCGTTCGCCCTTGCGTGCGAGCACGGGAGGACCGCCGCGTGAACATTAAAGTCGCCAGAATGGCACGGACAGGCAAATGGGCGTACAGGTATGTGCCTTTAAATTTGCTGTTGTGTGGTTACGTGCGCAGCCGCCAGCCGCGCGCACGCAACCCTGCCGTGAGCTCCGTGAGTGTGATCATGGGTCCCATGGACTCGATGTCCACGGGGGATACCTGCAATCGTCTCACGGAGGGGAAGAACAGGGAGATGCTGATGAAAAACAAGCATTTTCCCCCGTTCTCCCTGTAATCGGGAGCGGTGATCATTGTCGTTTCACACATAGCCCTTCCCCCCCCCCCCCCACAGTTAGAATCACTCCCTAGGACACACTTAAGCCCTGCAGCGCCCCCTCCTGGTTAACCCCTTCACTGCCAGTCACATTTACACAGTAATCAATGCATTTTTAATCGCATTGATCCTTGTATAAACTTGAATGGAACCTAAATAGCGCCAAAAGTATCCGATCTGTCCGCCATAATGTCGCAGTCACGATAAAAATCGCTGATCGCCGCCATTACTATTAAAAAAAAAAATTATTAATAAAAATGCCATAAAACTATCCCCTATTTTATAGACGCTATAACTTTTGCGCAAAAACCAATCAATAAACGCTCATTGTGATTTTTTTTTAACAAAAATAAGTAGAAGATTACGTATCGGCCTAAACTGAGGGAAAAAAATGTTTTTTATATATATTTTTGAGGGGTATTTATTATAGCAAAAAGTAAAAAATATTGCGTTTTTTTTTTCAAAATCGTCGCTTTTTTTTTGTTTATAGCGCCTTTCAATATAAAACCGCAGAGGTGATCAAATACCACCAAAATAAAGCTCTATGTGTGGAGAAAAAAGGATGTCAATTTTGTTTGGGAGCCACGTTGCACGACCGCGCAATTGTCAGTTAAAGCGACCCAGTCCTGAATCGCAAAAAGTGCTCTGGTCTTTGGCCAGCCAAATGGTCCGGGGCTGAAGTGGTTAAACTAGTTTTTTTTTTCAATATTAATTTATTCGATTTTTTTAAACCATTGCTTTCATTTTTTTTTTTTATCACTTTTATTGCTGTCACAAGAAATGTAAGCATCGGGGTTTCTTTTGCAGAATATTTATGTCCCTAAGTTCGATTCGCACATGTCTAAATTAGACCCCTGAGCCCCCCCCCCCCCCCCCCATTTACACCTGAGAATTTCCCTGCGGCGTTCCCAAAGTGCGACATCTCTCAAAAATGCCAATATTTTCAATTGGACCATTAACACCTGACCGTTTTGTTGCAGGATTCCCAGAGGGCGACAATGCTCAAGATCCAGAACGCCATTATTTTTAATGGACCCTTTCACACCTGAGGATTTTTTTCATGGTATTCCTGACATGCAACAAAGTTTTTTTTAAAGGATTCCCGAAGTGAAACCATGCTCAAGATCAAGAATCCCCATTATTTTCAATGGGCCCATTCACACCCAAGCGTTTTGTTGCGGGATTCCCGAAGTGCGACATTGAAAGTAATGGCATAATGGGATTTTTGAGCAATGTCGCACTTCGGGAATCCCGCAACAGACCGCTTGGGTGTGAATGGGCCCATTGAAAATAATGGGGATTCTTGATCTTGAGCATGGTCCCACTTTGAGAATCCCTCACCAAAACTCTTGGGTGTGCATGGGCCCATTGAAAATAATGGGGTAATGGGATTTTTGAGCAATGGGCCCATTCACACCCAAGCGTTTTGTTGCGTGATTCCCGAGGTGCGACATTGCTCAAAAATCACATTATCCCATTATTTTCAGTGGGCCCGTTCACACCCAAGAGTTTTGTTAAGGGATTCCCAAAGTGGGATCATGCTCAAGATCAAGAATCCCCATTATTTTCAATGGGCCCATTCACACCCAAGCGTTTTGTTGCAGGGATTCCCGAAGTGCGACATTGAAAGTAATGGGATAATGGGATTTTTGAGCAATGTCGCACTTCGGGAATCCCGCAACAGAACGCTTGGGTGTGAATGGGCCCATTGAAAATAATGGGGATTCTCGATCTTGAGCATGGTCGCACTTTGAGAATCCCTTACCAAAACTCTTGGGTGTGCCTGGGCCCATTGAAAATAATGGGGCAATGGGATTTTTGAGCAATGGGCCCATTCACACCCAAGCGTTTTGTTGCGTGATTCCCGAGGTGCGACATTGCTCAAAAATCCCATTATCCCATTATTTTCAGTGGGCCCATTCACACCCAAGAGTTTTGCTAAGGGATTCTCGAAGTGCGACCATGCTCAAGATCAAGAATCCCCATTATTTTCAATGGGCCCATTCACACCCAAGCGTTTCATTGCGGGATTCCCGAAGTGCGACATTGCTCAAAAAATCCCATTATCCCATTATTTTCAATGGGCCCGTTCACACCCAAGAGTTTTGTTAAGGGATTCCCAAAGTGGGACCAAAGTGGGACCATGTTCAAGATCAAGAATCCCCATTATTTTCAATGGGCCCATTCACACCCAAGCGTTTTGTTTCGGGATTCCTGAAGTGCGACATTGCTCAAAAAATCCCATTATCCCATTATTTTCAATGGGCCCGTTCACACCCAAGAGTTTTGTTAAGGGATTCCCAAAGTGGAACCAAAGTGGGACCATGCTCAAGATCAAGAATCCCCATTATTTTCAATGGGCCCATTCACACCCAAGCGTTTTGTTAAGGGGTTTCCTGAAGTCCAACATTACTCAAAAAATCCCAGTGTCCCATTATTTTCGATGGGCCCATTCACACCCAAGAGTTTTGTTAAGGGATTCCCGAGGTGCAACAAAGCTCAAAATCAAGGACTCCTGAAGTGTGACAACACTCGAGATGATCCAGAATCCCATTATTCTCTATGTACCTGCAGCACCCTCTTAAATAGGCTCGTAGGTAATGTAAATTTAGTTATTTTTACTTCCTTTGTAATCATCGGAGCAGCTATTGATTGCTTTAGGCTGTTCTGACTCTCATAGGCTGAATGTTTGATTGTTTCCCCCTTGCATTCTAGATTTTTCTAGCACATAGTGGGTTGTTAGTGAGCGTAACGAATACGAATTTATCCGCAGTTACGGATTAACCCCGAAATAACGAATGCCGTATCTAAACGTATGGAACGTAATGAATTAATAATAATAAATAATAATATCACATTTTTATTATTTATTATTAAGTTGTTTTCTGTTGCCATTTGTTTAGGTTCGTTATTTTTGATAATTCCAAACTTCGAATAAATTCGTATTCGGTACGTTCACTAACAGCCAAATTTGAAAGGAAATTCCAACACCTATAATTTAATAGTAGTTATTATTAGTTAGTTAGTTATTCTTTTGAATTTTTCGGATTTTCCTTCTTATTTTAAAGTTTTCGAATTTACGAATTTATGAGTTTTTGAGTTTATGAATTTTCGAATTTACAAATTTATGAATTGCGATCATAACGAATGACCTGAAAAACGAAAAAAAAAAACAAAAAACAAAAGACGAATGAAACGAAAACGAACACATTTTTTTTCCGGCAGTGCACATGTCTGTTGAATATCACCATGGCAGAGCTATAGGTTGGGATGTAGGAGAGTTAGTTGTCACAAGCAGAGCTGTTACTCTGAGATAAGAGATTACGTGCCAGAGAAGGAACCAGAAGAGATGGAAGATGTGTCACCACATTTTAACATTCGTTTTTCCATTAATTTTTTTTTTTCCTAGCATGTTCTATCTGGCCTTCGGCTTCCAAGAACATCATAGTGAGATGGGACTTGTGAAAACCCCGTCGGACTTTTAAGGCACAGAGAACCGAAATGATAGTCTCATTACTGTCGAAAAGCCTTTTGCTTTTAATAATAACCGTTTCAAAAGTCATAAAACACATTTCTAATATAGGCATCCAGCAACTTCCACACCTCTGTGGTACACAGATTAGTCCTGTCAATGTAAGAAGGTTCTCCTAACGACAACTCGTTATGTGTGTAAAAGACACCTGTCCACAGAATCTCTTTCTTCCAATCAAACCTCACCATCATGGGGAAAACCAAAGAGCTGTCAGAGGACGTCACAGACAAGATTGTAGACCTGCACAAGGCTGGAATGGGATACAAGACCATCAGCAAGAAGCTTGGTGAGAAGGAGACAACTTCTGGAGCATTCGCAAATTTAAGAAAAACAAAATAACCATCAATCGCCCTCAGTCTGGATGCTCCATGCAAGATTTCTCCTCATGGGGTGAGGATGATCATGAGAAAAGTGAGGGATCAGCCCATAACTACACGGGAGGAGCTCATGAATGATCTCAAGGCAGTTGGGACCACAGTCACCAAACAAACCATTACACCGCCATGGATTGAAATCCTGCAGGTCCCCCTCCTCAAGGAGACACAAGTACAGGCCCGTCTGAAGTTGGCCAATGAACATCTAAATGATTCAGAGAAGGATTGGGCGAAAGTGCTGTGGTTAGATGAGACCAAAATTGAGCTATCTGGCATTTACTCGACTCGCCGTGTTTGGAGGAAGAAAAATGTTGACTATGACCCTAAGAACACCATCCCTAGTCAAGCACGGAGGTGGAAACATTATGCTTAGGGAATGTTTCTCTGCTGAAGGTACAGGCCGACTTTGCCGCATTGAAGGGCCAATGGGCGAGGCCATGTATTGTAAAATCTTAGAGGGAATACTGAAGATGGGTCTTGGATGGGTCTTCCAGTATGACAATTACTCAAAACACTCCGCCAAGGCAAAAAACTAGTGGCTCAAGAAGATGCACATCAAGTAACCAGTCTCCAGACCTTAATCCTGTAAAAAATTTACAGGAAACTTCAACTTGCCAAGCGACAGCCAAGAAACCCTTAAGAGAAGAGCTGTAAAGAAGAGTGGACCAAAATTTCCTCCTTAGATGTGTGCAAACCTGGTCACCAACTACAAGAAACGTCTGACCTCTGTGCTTGCCAGCAAGGGTTTCTCCAAGTACCGAGTCATGTTTTGCTTGGGAATCAAATACTTATTTTACTCACCGAACTGCAACTCCATTTATAACATTTGTATCGTGTTTTTTTTTCTGGATTTTTGGTTGATATTCTGTCTCTATCATATAAAATACACCTATGATAAAAATTATAGACCCTTCATTTCTTTGTAAGTGGGCAAACCTACACAATCTGCAGGAGATCGAATAATTACTTTACGCACTGTACATGTATCCAGCAGTGACGGGGAGTCATTGAAGAGTCTCAACGTTTTCATGAACAAACCTAGAAAGAAAAGACATAGAGGACTTTTCAGGTGCTAACAACTTCAGCTATAAAGTACAATTTAAAAAAAAAAAAATCATTAATAATACATATAGAATCACATAGGTTGGACTTGATGGACTTGTGTCTTTTTTCAACCTCACCTACTATGTAACTATGAACCAATAAGGCACCGATTCATGCACAAAAATCAATACATCAGCCATCATGATGAAACACCTTCAAGATCCCGTCCACCATGCAAATACCCCAATATTACTTGACTGGATATGGTAAACAATAGAGATAGCTTGGTGTTAAGCATGGTGGTTCGAGGGATAATCAGTCTCAACGCAATTTATGGGTTAAGTTTCTTCAGGAGACCATTAAGGTGAAATAGTTAATATGCATGAAGATAGGTGGCGCTGCAAAGAACAGAGGAGGGACGCAAACCCAAACTTGAAGTAGTAGGTAAGGTTGAATCAAGACAATAGTCCATCCAGTTCAACCTGTGTAGGTGTTTCAATGTTGATAATTATTTCCCATATCTTTGTATGTTGTGTTCACTAAGATGCAAGTCCAAGAGTCTTTTAAAAAATATCCATACCCCCCGCTGACACCACCAATTGTGGAAGAGAGCTCCACATTCTTATCGCCCAGACAGTGAAAAATCCCCTAAATAGCTTAGGTTTAAACAGCTTCTCCTCCAATCTCATTGTGTGGCCCACCGTGTCCTCTTACACTCCCTGAAACTGATACGTTCTCTTGATACACTGGACTCACCATTAAGATATTTATATACCTCTATCATATCTCCTCTCGAGCGTTTCTTCTCCAGGGAGAACAAATTCAGTGCTTGCAGTCATTCCTCATAATTTAGGTCCTCCTACCAATTTAGTTGCCCTTCTCTGGTTGCCCGTCTGCAGCTCCACCACATCCCTCCTGAGGACTGGTGACCACAACTGGACAGGTATACTCCAGATGTGGTCGAAACCAGAGGTTTGTAAAGAGGTAGGATAATAGTTTTATCCCTGGATTAACCGCTTCCCGACCAGCCGCTGCAGTTATACTGCGGCAGGTTGGCTCCCCTGTGCGAGCCGTTATAGCTATACGTCGGTTCGGGGGGTCGGGATAGCAAGCGCGCGCGCCTGCTGCGCGGCGGGATTGCCGATGCTCGTGACCGACGGTCTCGATGACCACCGGCCACGAGGGATCGTGAGCAGGAGACACAGAACAGGGACGAGTGTTTGTAAACACACACTTCCCTCTTCTGTTCTGAGAGGAGTGACAGATCGTGTGTTCCTATTGGCTAGGAACCACGATCTGTCACTTCCTTTAGTCAGTCCCCTCCCCCTTCAGTTAGAATCACCTCCTAGGGAACACAGTTAACCCCTCGATCGCCCCCTAGTGTTAACCCCTTCACTGCCAGTGACATTTTTACACTAATCAATGCATTTGCATAGCATTGATCGCTGTATTAATGCCAATGGTCCCAAAAATGTGTCAAAAGTGTCCGATCTGTCCGCCATAATGTCACAGTCATGATAAAAATCGCAGATCGCCGCCATTACTAGTAAAGAAAAAAAATAATAATAACAATGCTATAAATCTATCCCCTATTTTGTAGACGCTATAACTTTTGCGCAAACCAATCAATATACGCTTATTGCGATTTTTTTTACCAAAAATATGTAGAAGAATACATATCGGCCTAAACTGAGGAAAAAAATTGTTTTTTTATACATTTTTTGGGGATATTTATTATAGCAAAAAGCTAAAAAAAAAAACAGTTTTTTTTTTTTCAAAATTGCCGCTATTCTTTTGTTTATAGTTCAAAAAATAAAAACCGCAGAGGTGATCAAATACCACCAAAAGAAAGCTCTATTTGTGGGAAAAAAAGGACTTCAATTTTGTTTGGGTACAACGCCGCATGACCGCGCAATTGTCAGTAAAAGCGATGCAGTGCCGAATCGCAAAAAGTGCTCTGGTCAGGAAGGGGGTAAATCCTTCCGGGGCTGAAGTGGTTAAAGTGCCAGACAGCCTGCTGCTAGAGAAAGAGACTAAGCCCCTTAGGAATTGAACATACAGCCATCTAGTAGCCTTATTTGCTGCCTGCAGGTGGGACTGGGATGTACTCATGTGTACCAACAGTATAACTGGGCCCCAACGCTAGCCGGCTGAGGAGTTGGGACTAAAGACTGTCCCTTTACAGCTGCTACAGCGAGACCTTTACCTATTGCTTAACCACTTGCTTACTGGGCACTTAAACCCCCCTCCTGCCCAGACCAATTTTGAGCTTCCAGCGCTGTCGCACTTTGAATGACAATTGCGCGGTCATACAACACTGTACCCAAATGAAATTTTTATCATTTTTTTCCCCACAAATAGAGCTTTCTTTTGGTGGTATTTAATCACAGCTGGGGTTTTTATTTTTTGCTAAACAAACAAAAAAAGATGGAAAATTTTGAAAAAAAAAAAAAATCATGTTTAATAGTTTGTTATAAAATTTTGCAAACAGGTAATTTTTCTCCTTCATTGATATGCACTGATGAGGCGGCACTGGTGGGCACTGATAGGCTGCACTGATGGGCACGGATAGGCACAGATAAGGCGGCACTGATAGGCACAGTTAAGGCGGCACTGATAGGCACAGTTAAGGCGGCACTGATAGGCACAGTTAAGGCGGCACTGATGGGGACAGTTAAGGCGGTACTGATGGGCACAGATAAGGCGGCACTGATGGCCACAGATGGGCGGCACGGATAGGTGGCACAGATAGGTGGCACAGATAGGTGGCACAGATAGGTGGCACAGATAGGTGGCACTGATGGGGGGGCACTGATGGGGGGGCACTGATGGGGGGCACTGATGGGGGGCACTGATGGGTGGCACTGATGGGCAGTGATGGGTGGCACTGATGGGCACTTATGGGCACTGGTAGGTGACACTGATGGGCACTGATAGGTTGCACTGATGTGGGTGCTGATGGGTGGCACTAATGTGGGTGCTGATGGGTGGCACTGATGTGGGTGCTGATGGGTGGCACTGTGGGCACTGATGGGTGGCACTGTGGGCACTGATGGGTGGCACTGTGGGCACTGATGGGTGGCGCTGATTGATGGCACTGTGGGCACTGATGGGTTAATATGGTGGGCACTGGTAGGCAGCACTGCTGCCTACTGCTTTTTGTTATAAGATCGCCGTGATCGAGACTGATGTCCCGATCACGGCCGCCGGTGATCGGGTTTTTTTTTCCTCCTCACGCTGTCAGCGCGAGGAGGAAAAATAGCCGATTACCGGCTCTGTTTACATCACATGATCAGCTGTCATTGGCTGACAGCTGATCATGTGGTAAGGGGTTGGGACCAACCCCTTACTCTGATCTGTGATCAGGCGAGTCTCATAGACTCGCTGATCACCGAGCGCGCCGCGCGCGCCCTGCAGGGGGCGCGCAGGCCGCTCGTGCACGGGACGACGTCAATGGACGTAGTCCCGGCAATTTAGATCCGCGCTGTTGCCGTCATTTGGCAATGGCCCGGATCTGAAGCAGTTAAGCTAGGAGGTAACTCTCAGGGGGCATTGCACAATATCCTAGCCAATCTCCTAGACCAGTTCTGGTATTATTATTATTCACATTACAGTTAATGTTTATATGTGCTGTTATGTGTTTTATGAGTTAATCCCAGTCTAGTGGTACACAACCCTACTCCAAATTACCTTGGCATAATGAATATACCGTCTAGCAGGCTGTGTCTGAACCTACCTTCCGTGTGCTCATTTATGCTCAAACCACCATCTATTCTAACCCATAGACATGTGCAATTCGTTTAGTTTAGAATTAGTTTTTTAACAAATTTCGACAAATTTGTTAATTCAGAAACATCCGAATTAACGAAAAAAAAGTTTATTGAATTTTTCCTAATATTCATAAATTCAAAAATCTGAAACCCGAAAATTGGAAAATCTGAAATAATATCTAACTATTAAATTATAAGTGTTGGGATTTCCTTTCAAATTTGTCTGTTAGTGAACGTAACGAATGCGAATTAATCATAAAGTTACGAACTATCCGAAATAACGAATGCCGTATCTAAACAAATGGAACGCAATGAATTATTAATAATAAATAACAATAATAATAGTAATAACAATAAAAAACTTTTTATTATAATTATTTATTATTAATTAGTTCAGTTCCATCTGCTTAGATGCGGCATTCGTTATTTCGGATAAATTAGTTTTTTCAGATAAATTCGTATTCGTCAAATTTGAAAGGAAATCCCAATACCTATAATTTAGTAGTTAGTTATCATAAGTTAGCTAGTTAGTTATTCTTTAGAATTTTTGGATTATAACGAATAATTAACTAACTAACTAAGTAACTAAGTAACTAACTAAGTAACTAACTAACTAACTAACTAACTAACTAACTAACGATCACTAACAGCCAAATTCGAAAGGAAATTCCAATACAATATAATTGAATAGTAAGTTATTATCAGTTAGTTATTCTATAGAATTTTCAGATTTTCGTACTTTAGAATTTTCGGATTTTCTTTCTTATTTTCGAATTTATGAATTTTCGAATTTTGTGAATTTACCAATTTTTGAATTTCCAAATTGCGATCATAACAAATGACCCAAAAAACAAAAAAAAAATTAAAAAAAATGAATGAACGCAAACAAACACATTTTTCGGCACCAATACATTGAGTTAATTTACCACTAAACGGTCTTGTGTTTATTTCCTGAAACCAATTTACAGTCGGGGTCGAGTTGGAGTCGAGGGGCAGAACAGAAATACCCAAATTACAAAGCCGCTCCTGTAGCGCTACTCACAATTCCCTATCGTCGCACTGTGTTTTTGGGACAGCGCCACCTAGTGGCAGACTAGCTAACTGCACCTGCTTACAAGCTGGGAATTTTTTGGGCAAAATCATCCCAACTCGGAGTCGAGTTGGAGTCGAGGGACAGAACAGAAATACCCAAATTATAAAGCTTTTTACTGAATTGATGCAGCTTGTCCTTGCTTTCACCTTTAGATTTTCACATTGGGTTTAAAACATAATGCAATGCTATGGGGCGGCCTAGAAGGACAGCCTTAGACTTCACTTAAAGCGACGCTACACCATATCCTTCTTCTCGAAAAAAAAAAAGAAAATCTAATCCATACACATCCACGTCATGATTGACAATCGATCTACATCGGGGGGGGGGGGCATTTTTTTTTTTAACCACTTCAGCCCCGGAAGGTTTTACCCCCCCCCCCCCACCACCACCACCCCCTTCCTGACCGGAGCACTTTTTGCGATTCGGCGCTGCGTCGCTTTAACTGACAGTTGCGCGGTCGTGCGGCGTGGCTCCCAAACAAAATTGACGTCCTTTTTTCCCCCCACAAATAGAGCTTTCTTTTGGTGGTATTTGATCGCCTCTGCCGTTTTTATTTTTTGCACTATTTTTTTTTCCTCCTTCTTTCTTTTGCCTCTCCATGGGTACGTGGGGGAGGGGGTGTTGAGGGAGCCACTCTCTGTCATTGGTATGTACATATAAGTTATGATAAGAAATATTGTCTTTTTTTCTATGTAGATAAGCCATGTAAATGTTAATTGTAATAAGAGAAAAATGTTTAATAAAGAATGAATTATAAAAAAAAATAAACAAAAAAAGAGCGTTAATTTTGAAAAAAAAAAAGCAATATTTTTTTTACTTTTTGCTATAATAAATATCTCCCAAAAATATATATAAAAAAACTTTTTTTCCCTCAGTTTAGGCCGATATGTATTCTTTTACATATTTTTGGTAAAAAAAAAAAAAAAAAATCACAATAAGCGTATATTGATTGGTTTGCGCAAAAGTTATCGCGTCTGCAAAATAGGGGATAGTTTTATGGCATTTTTATTTTTATTTTATTTTTTTACTAGTAATTACGGCGATCTGTGATTTTTACCATGACTGCGACATTGCGGCGGACACATCAGACACTTTTTGACACTATTTTGGGACCATTGTAATTTATACAGCAATCAGTGCTATAAAAATGCATTGATTACTGTGTAAATGACACTCACAGGGAAGGGGGTTAAACACTAGGGGGCGATCAAGGGGTTAAGTGTGTCCTAGGGAGTGATTCTAACTGTGGGGGGGATGGGCAGCGATCACTGCTCTTCGATGACAGGGAGCAGTGAGCTCTGTAATATCACTAGGCAGAACGGGGAAATGCCTTGTTTATATAGGCATCTCCCCGTTCTGCGCCTCCGTGACACGATCGCGGGACACCGGCGGACGTCGAGTCCGCGGGCGCGGTCACGCTGTACGCGGCGGGCGTGCGCGCGCCCGCTAGCCCCGCCAATTAAAGGGGACGTTCAGGTGCGCCCATTTGCCCACCGCTGCCATTCTGCCGACGTATATCGGCGTGCAGTGGTCGGCAAGTGGTTAAAGTGGAAGTAAACCCTCCTATCCGTTTCAGCCAAGGAAGCGGTCATCTTGGCCTCTGTTTAATCTACAACTGCCATGATGCTGCACATGCGATCAGTTATGACACCGACCGTTGGATAGTTTGACAGTTTGGTTGAGAGCGCAACCAATGGGAGCGTTACATTTTCCAGCACGTGCCGGAAATGAAACTGTTTTATGGATGGGTTTACTTCCGCTTTACCTGACAATTGCGCGCTCGTGCGACGCTGTACACACAAATAGAGCTTTCTTTTGGTGGTATTTGATCACCTCTGCGTTTTTATTTTTTGCGCTATAAACAAAAAAAAGAACGACAATTTTTGAAAAAAAAACAACAATATTTTTTACTTTCTGCTATAAAACATATCCAAGAAAAAAAATGTAAAAAAAAAAAATCGAATTTCTTCATCGGTTTAGGCCAATATGTATTCTGCTACATATTTTTGGTAAAATAAATCCCAATAAGCGTATATTGATGGGTTTGCGCAAAAGTTTGGTTATTTTTATGGCATTTTTACTTAATTTTGTATTTATTTTACTAGTAATGGCGGAGATCAGCGATTTTTAGCGGGACTGCGACATTGCGGCGGACAAATCTGACACTAAGTGACACTTTTTGAGGACCAGTGACACCAGTACAGTGATCAGTGCTAAAAAAAAAAGCACTGTCACTGTCCAAATGACACTGGCAAGGAAGAGTTTAACATCATGGGTGATCAAAGGGTTAAGTGTGCTCTTAGGGAGGTGCTTTCTAACTGTGTGGGGGATGGACTGACTGGAGGAAGAGAGAGTTCTGTGTTCCTGATTAGCAGGAACACAAGATCTCTCTCTTCCTCTGTGACCGAACGATGGTCTGCCTTGTTTACATAGGCAGACCGCTGTTCTGCCTCTCCAGTGGACGATCGCGGGTGACCAGCAGCCAGGGGGCCCGCCAGACTCACTGATTGTCATGCTCTGTGTCCAATCAGTGCACAATCGTGCCAACGGCGGCGCGCACGCACACCCCCCAGTGTCCAATTACAGTGGTTGCACGTGCACCTCAGACCCGGGAAGACAAAACAACGTACAGGTAGGTTGCTTCGTGCAGACGGGCTGCCCTGCCGCAGTATGTGGGTGGTCTGGAAGCGCATAATAAAGGAATTGTCAAAAACAGTCTTTGTGATTTTTTTTTATTTTGCATCACTTTAGGGTGAATGAGTAGGGGTTCATTTTTCCCACTACTCATTCACATTGGGGTAGCAGGATCTGGGGACCCCCTTGTTAAAGGGGACTTCCAGATTCAGATACGCCCCCCACCTGCAGACCCCAACAACCACAGCCCAGGGTTGTGGAGAAGAGGCCCTGGTCAACATGGGGACAAGGTGCTTTGGGGCGGGGAGGATCTGGGGACCCCCTTGTTAAGGGGGGCTTCCAGATTTTGATACGCTCCCCACCTGCAGACCCCAACAACCACAGCCCAGGGTTGTGGGGAAGAGGCCCTGGTCAACAGGGCGGGGAGGATCTGGGGACCCCCTTGTTAATGGGGGTTTCCAGATTCTGATAAGCCCCCACCTGCAGACCCCAACAACCACAGCCCAGGGTTGTGGGGAAGAGGCCCTTGTCCTCATGAATATGAGGACAAAGTGGACTCTCCCCATGTTGAGGGCATGCGGCCTGGTACGGTTCAGGAGGGGGGGGTGTGCTCGCCCGTCCCATCTCTTTCCTGACTTGCCGGGTTGCATGCTCAGATAAGGGTCTGGTATCAATTTGGGAGGGACCCCACGCCATTTTTTTAAAAAATTTTGGCGTGGGACTCCCCTCCAAATCCATACCAGACCTGAAGGGCCTGGTATGGCTTTGGGGGTGACCCACGTCATTTTTTTCAGGATTTTTTTAGCAATTTTTTTTTTACATTCAGCTGTCAGCGGGGGACGTACAGGTACGTCATTTTGCGCAACAGAGCCCACCTCCCGTAGTATATGTACTGCGGCCGGTCGGCAAATGGTTAATATTGAGTTGGCCCACCCTTTGCAGCTATAGCAGCTTCAACTCTTCTGGGAAGGCCGTCTACAAGTTTTAGGAGTATGTCTGGATGTATGGGAATGTTTGACCATTCTTCTAGAAGCATATTTGTGAGGTCAGGTACTGATGTTGGATGAGAAGGTCTGACTCACAGTCTCCGCTCCAATTCATCCCAAAGGTGTTCTATCTGGTTGAGGTCAGGAATCTGTGCAGGCCAGTCAAGTTACTCCACCCCAAATTCACTCTCTATGTCTTTACGGACCTGGATCTATTTCAGTACTCTGACTAACAGTAATGAATAGAACTGAACTGCATTTACATAGCAACAGTATATAACGTGCTCTAACAGTCCCCATTTTGTCACAGTGGCCAGTGAATGCTAGAGAAAAAAAGTTGGCCAGCAAATTGGGGTCCAGAAAGAAAGCGTAACAGTTCCCAGCAGACAACAAATTAACTTGTACAATGCTAATCTCTTACCAGACCCAGAGCACCTACTTCTGGGTCTCCAGACACGTGCTCTGATCCAGTTAAAGTCCACAGACAGGGATAGGGGTCGATGTGATGTCTCTCTTTCAATCCTGCTGAGAGAGTCTCACTTTACCTTCCTTAGGAGTGCTTACTAGTACAGTCTGATCACACACTCTCCCAGAGAGAAGACTCTGAGGCAAGTTCCTGCATCATGAGCAGTCTTTTTGCTTCTTTCAGATCTTACCTGATTGTGGTCAGCTATGGCAGGGTACCCTTAAGCCAGTTGCCCAGTCTTTTTTCAGCCCCCTGCTAGCTTTAAGACTGTGTTCTCCTTTCCTCTTAGCATCCTCAAGCTACACTTCTCCTTGCTTCAGCATCAGCCAATTAATGTTCTCCAGGATCGATCCAAGCCCAGCCATGGTCTCCTAAGTGATAGCTGCTGAACTTCTGCTTTAATGAATACTCAGTTTAACCCTGTCCACACTGCAGATGGATAATACAGCGGCAACAAACATGGAAGTTTCACAGCAGTTAATAGCTACAGTCCAGATTGGACTCTGGGACATCTCTTGTGTAGGTACGGAACTCTACTTTCAGGACCTGAATCTGAACCAGCAACCTCCGCTGTGTCTGGCAGTATCTTTTCTTGCTCAGCCACCTAAGATACTGGACAGCCCCCTGGACTATTCCTTGGACAATCTTGTCTTGAACCTTGTTTCTGGTAGACCTTGAACTCCTCCCATGAAGTTCATATTTAAGCCATGCCTTTGCACTTCCTGTTTAGCAGATTATTGTGCTCTATCCAGCCAATGTCTTGCTCATGTCACCCTGGCTGCTGTTTGTATCTTCGTTACCACCTGTTACCGACTTTTCGCTTGTTCCTACACTATGCTTCTGCCTAATCCAAACCTGGGACCACTTCTGCTTAATCCCTACCTGCTATATCTGCTACTGGCCCCCAGCTTGCTAACCTCTTGGTGGGGTGATCCTGAGGACAGCGACCTGGTACTAACATGCTGCAAAACCCATCTCCACCATCAGGAGCTATAAAGAGCACCAGTTAGTGCTTAGAATCTGCACCTCAAGTAAGCCTGCATCATCCGCCAGGGTGACCTGCTTGTGAACTTATCCAGCTGGTCAGTGGGAGCCTCACTACAGCTATAGCTACTGGTCTCCGAGCCTGACCCCTGATCGTTACATCTACTATGGACTGTCTGTACCCTTGAATCTGTACGCCGGCACCCTGCTTGAGAAGCTGACTTGACAGCGATGCTTCCTATGGTTTGATAAAGGGGCGGTCCTGCTGACCTGAAAGATAGCCATGCCCTCTCCACTTCCTGTTACTATCACCTAGCTGAGAAAGATGCTGATTGGAGCTGCAGCCATCTTGCTACACCCAGAAGCCGCTGCGCCCTATGTTCCAGCCTGAAGCCTGACAGCTATAACTAGCAGCTATAACTCTGCTTCAGCCAGCTGCTTGCCTGCTGAGCTCTGCAGCCTCACGATGATCCCATGGCGGTCTTTATGGGTTTACAACAAGCCTTGATCCACTTTTAAATAATGAGTGCATTTTTACAATTTTTTATTCCTTTTAATCAATTGCTACACCTAGATAAAGGACTCTTGTGTTTGTTTTTATATGTGCATTAAGATCTCAAGACCTAATCTGAAAGGAGCTGCATCCACTTCACCTGGTGTTCCCTTCCACTCTCCTGGCCCTCATGTGCCCTGTTAAATAATGGTTGGAGTTTAGTCAGCGCAAAAGCTTATTTTTTTTCTTTAGAGCCCATAAACGAGCAAAAGTGAAGCAGAGGTGACGCAGAGGCCAGAAACAAGCAAAGCTGAGGCAGAGGCCAAAAACAAGCAGAGGTGAAATAGAGGGCAAAAGCAAGCAGAGGCCAGAAACAAGCAGTGGTGAAGCAGAAGCAAGCAGAGGTTAAGCAGAGGTCAGAAACAAGCAGAGGCCAGAAGCAAGCAGAGGTGATGCAGAGGCCAGAAAAAAGCAGCGGCCAGAAGCAGAGGTCAGAAACAAGCAGAGGTGAAGCAGAGACCATAAACAAGCAGCAGTGAAGCAGAGACCAGATGCAAGCAGAGGCCAGAAACAAGCAGAGGTGAAGAAGAGACCATAAACAATCAGCAGTGAAGCAGAGCCCAGATGCAAGCAGAGGTAAAGCAGAGGCCAGAAACAAGCAGAGGTGAAGCAGAGGCCACAAATAAGCAGAGGCCAGAAGCAAGCAGAGGTGAAGAAGAGACCATAAACAATCAGCAGTGAAGCAGAGCCCAGATGCAAGCAGAGGTAAAGCAGAGGCCAGAAACAAGCAGAGGTGAAGCAGAGGCCACAAATAAGCAGAGGCCAGAAGCAAGCAGAGGTGAAGCAGAGGTCAGAAACAAGCAGAGGCCAGAAACAAGCAGAGGTTAAGCAGAGGTCAGAAACAAGCAGAGGCCAGAAGCAAGCAGAGGTGATGCAGAGGCCAGAAAAAAGGAGCGGCCAGAAGCAGAGGTCAGAAACAAGCAGAGGTGAAGCAGAGACCATAAACAAGCAGCAGTGAAGCAGAGACCAGACGCAAGCAGAAGCCAGAAACAAGCAGTGGTGAAGCAGAGGCCAGAAATAAGAAGAGGCCAGAAACAAGCACAGGTGAAGCAGAGGTCAGAAACAAGCAGAGGCCAGAAACAAGCAGAGGTTAAGCAGAGGTCAGAAACAAGCAGAGGCCAGAAGCAAGCAGAGGTGATGCAGAGGCCAGAAAAAAGCAGCGGCCAGAAGCAAAGGTCAGAAACAAGCAGAGGTAAAACAGAGACCATAAACAAGCAGCAGTGAAGCAGAGACCAGACGCAAGCAGAGGTAAAGCAGAGGCCAGAAACAAGCAGAGGTGAAGCAGAGGCCAGAAACAAGCAGAGGTGAAGCAGAGGCCACAAATAAGCAGAGGCCAGAAGCAAGCAGAGATGGAGCAGAGGCCATAAACCAGCAGCAGTGAAGCAGAGGTCATAAACAAGCAGCAGCAAAGCAGAGGCCAGAAGGAAGCAGAGGTGAAGCAGAGGCTAGGAATAAGCAGAGGTGAAGAAGAGGCCAGGAACAAGCACAGATGAAGCAGAGGCCATAAGCATACAGAAGTCAGAAACAAGCAGAGGCCAGAAATAAGCAGAGGTGAAGCAGAGGCCAGAAGCATGCAGAAACCAGAAACAAGCAGAGGTCAGAAACAAGCAGAGGCCATAATCAAGCAGAGGTGACCAGAGGCCAGAAACAAGCAGGGGTGAAGCAGGGGCCATTATCAAGCATTGGTAGGCAGAGGCCGGAAATAAGCAGAGGTCAGAAACAAAAAAAGAAAGCAAAAGAACACGAGGCTCTTTATCACTATAGGAAATATTTTACAATGCTGAAGTTAATTTTTCATTTTTTTTTCTTCCCCATCCTCTTTTACTTGTTGATTTGATCTCTGATGACAACACTCACTCCTTCCCAGCACGGTAAACCCTATAAATGCTACAACAATGTAATAATTTGGGGAAATGTCACTCAAACAGAAGGAGGAAACTCCCCCCAACAGGATGTAACTGACAGATGATTGACACCGTTACCGCTGCATGATTTCATTTATATAAACCAGCTTCACGTACAGAATCATAGCTGATGTTCTAATAAAACACATAATTACTATGGGACCCTTACTGATATGAAAGAAGAAAAAACTTCCCTAAGCACTATATACATCTAAAACTTTTACACAAAGTTTCAGAAAAAAAAAAAATACGCATTTTTGTGAAATGCTGTCAATCGGATTGAATGGAGTATGTGGAAGAAATATTTAACAATTTAGAGCTGCATTTGGCCACTCCAATTCAGCATTTCGTAACCAAACCAGGAAAGAACGCAGGGGTTCCCACCTTTAAGTCCGCACGATGCAGTTAATAAGGAAACCATGCTGAATTGTTATTGCTCCATATCATTATCCTGGTCTTCTAATACTATGCAATTCAAAAATAAGAAAAACTGCGCTCGTAATATCCTAATAAGCAAATCACAATAACATTAATAGCAGCACCACTAACATGAGATATTATCACAGAAACAAATATATATAACAAATGTGTTCTGCTTGAAATAATACAATCAGTCCAGGTATCATTGATATGACACTAGTGAAATGACTCCATTAAAAAAAAATATATATGTGCAAAAGTTCTTGTATGCCAGCACCATCCCTCGGCTCCTCCACCTTGTGAATATACCACCACAGAGGCGGCTCTAGGCTTTGTGAGGCCTTAGGCAAAACTTACACATGAGGCCCCACAGACTGGGACGCTCCGTGATGAGGCCGCTATTCCTCAGGCTGCGGGCAGTATCTGATTTGTCCGTCAGCTCCTAAGCCACAGACTCCCAGTCTGTAGGCGGAGCCGCCGGCGTCAACTTCAGTGATTGAGAACAGGCAAATTAGGCGGCCGCGAGGCCCCTGTGAGTGCGAGGCCTTAGGCGACCGCCTAATTTGCCTAATTAGAGAACCGCCTCTGTACCACCACCAAAGGTTTGGATGTACTCTTACCAGAGAGTGTTGACCACCTGTTACGGGGGGGGGGGGTCAAAAAGGGCTCATATATCTCATATACTCCATCCATGGTCACTATTCTGGATTAGGAAGATGAGGGAGATCACCCAGACTTCTCATGGAAAAACGATACTCCTCTTGACTTTAACAACCAAGTGTCCTAAATGCTCTCACCCTCTGCACGAGGGACACCTCCACCGCGCCAAAGTCCCCTTTAGAATTATGGAAAATAAAGTAAACACCAGTGAAAGTGCTGACAAAGAATATATAAGTATATATAAAGTTGTACTAAATATATTATAATCTAGTAAATAAGAGATGTAGAGCTGCCCACTTAAATCAAAACCACAAAATAATCAATAAATTTAATCCCAAATATCGGTGAAATAAACAAACACCGACACCTAGGATAAATTCGCAGGCGCTCAAAAATTGCTCCAGATGTAACTAGCTATACCACCATAAATAACATTATCCGGTGATAAACCCGTTCTCTGAAGAAAATGTGAGTATAAGTGTAAAACTGGTGAACAATAAACAATGATGGTGATACCCTCTATCAAGGACTCAATCACCCATGAGTGACACCCCTAAAATAAAATACACATATCAAATATACTACAGTATGAATACGTGATGTGATTATATACCTAGCAGTATACAATGGTGGTGACACCCTCTAAATAGTGTTGATAATCTAAGTATAGCAAGCTAAATTAATAGCATACCTTAAACATCAATGAGAAAATATAAACATAATGAAATGTAATAATATAAAATCAAACAGAGATGTGATCTAATAACTGTGTGTGTCACGCCCCTATTCAACCCAGAATGGACTGGATATATTAGATCAGGGTGTGACTAATGATATAATGGTGACACCCTCTAATAATGGGTCAGTAATCTGTGTATGGTACACCACATGAATGGCGGACCACAAAAATGAACACCTGTAAAGAAGCGCAATATTGTAAATAGAACTTCTTATAATGAATAAGTGAGTGTAAATTGTGGTGGAAAAACATAAATATATATATAAAAGTGACAGCGAAAAAACGTGCAAATAGTTCAATTCATGCTGCAAAGTTCAGCAACTCCCAAAAACAGTTCATGAATAGAACCAGCCCTTGATAGAGGCTGTAAGTGATTAAAGCTGGTGACCACAAAATATTCAATCAAATGTCCCACATAGATGATTCCTCAGTGATAGATGTCAAGAAAATGATGAGTATCTCCGTGCTCCTTCCACCTCACCACTGTGCTAGTGAATCGCACTCTCCAGACATGCACTCACCAAAATGAAATGCCAGCACTTTCATGCACGGCAAAACAAGCTTTCTTTACCACACTCCTGGGTAAATATTGCATACGAGGCTCACAAGGATGATGTTCAATGGATCCACATAAAAGGAAATGAATGCTCAAATAGTGTAATTCCGCATAGAAAATTTATTAAAATCATGCAAACTTCACACATAGCACTCACATTGTGTAAACTTAAGACAAGCTCAAACCGTGTAATGCACAGCAAACTTCAACCCAGTGGAATCAGTAACAACAATGGTCACGGCGGACCCGAGGTGTGCAACTGCTGGATGCTCTCTCACCCCTCCCTCGGGAAACCTCCGTCCCTCCGTGCGCTCGTATCCTACTCTCCTGTGTGGCCGAAAGCAAGTACGTCACAGCTCACAGCCACGCCCCGACATGTTTCGTCATGGAACGACTTATTCATGGGATTGGCTGTGTGCGCTGTCACTCAACTTTTATATCCACTCTCAAGTATCCGCCCAATGGATTACGTCATGCGCATGCGCACACCTCGCGTCCCCGTACGCTGGATACAATGATATCTTCACAAAGCAGAGAAAATCAGCGGTTGCAATGGTCTTTTCACATAACTAGCCCACTGATGTGTGACAACCCCCTTACAGGGCCAGTAACTAATCTGGATTAGCTTATTACCTGATCACAATACCTAATTAATATAAAAAATATATATAAAATATATGTGTGCGTATCAATTAAAATATCAATAAAAATTAAAGGGTCAATTCCGACACCTTGCATTCCATTCCAGCTATATGTCATGATCGTAAATAGACAGCTGCGCTATAGACACATAATATTAAAATACACCTATGTCATTGCTACAATTACTGAGCAGACCTCTAATAAAAACTCCATTAGTGACTATGAATGTTCCAATGCTGAATTCTGATTACAGGAAAATCTATGGGAATACCAACTCTAGAGATGTAGGGAATATATATAAAAGATAAATAAAAATAAAAAATAAAAAATAAAAACTCCATATAAAATACACTCACTGAGTAATACCTAACATGCCTGAAAACTCTGGGGGTAGCGTACTAAAACTACAAGGTTCTCCTAGATGAACAAGCTGAAATAAATCAGACCTTTAAATATCATCATCTTACAGATAACTGCATACTATACCTAGAGGGCAGATCTAAAAATCATTGATGAAGCAGTTTAGATCTAATTCAATGTTCAACCCTCTGGGGGTCAAACTCTTCATCAAAAATATCCATCTCGTTTCCCGCTGGGATAGGTCCCTCACTCTATTGGACCCTCTCCAGGAGGGATGCACAGTATCAATCCCACAGAATTGTAGTAATGATGGGTCTTGTTGATGTTTTTCTTTAAAATGTAGGGAGACACTATGGTACTTATACCCATTCTTAATGTTGGTCATATGTTCCGAGATTCTTACCCTCAACAATCTCTTCGTTCTCCCTACATACAGAAGGCCACAAGGGCACCACATAAGATAAACTACATGCGTTAGATTACAAGTGATAAATTCCTTAATTTCAAAGGATTCTCCATCCCTATTAGTTACATGGGTTATTCCTCTGTGGTTCTTTCTAGCAGTCCTGCAACAAATACATTTTCTACAACTGTAGAAGCCTCTAAAGTCAAATTTCAACAGGTTCTTCCTAGGTGGGTCTAAAATCCTTTTAACCACATGATCCCCAAAATTAGGGGCTTTTCTATAAATAAAGGTGGGCCGACTCGGTAATACCTCTCCCAAGTGCCTATCCTTACATAAAACATGCCAATGTTTATTAAAAATATGTTCAATGTCTTTGTATTGGCAATGAAATCCTGAAATAAAACCAAATTGGTGCTTGCCATCACTGGGTGTATTAGGAGATTTTTTTAGGCATTGTTCCCTAGGTACCAGTGATACTTCCTGAGTGATTCTATTTAATTCATCCTCCCGATATCCTTTTTGTATGAATCTATTTTTAAGAACATCTGCTTGCTCAAAAAAATCTTCGAGTTCAGTACAATTTCGACGTACACGTAATAACTGCCCCTTTGGAATGTTTTTTATCCAAGCCGGATGGTGGCCACTTCTTATTGATAGGTAGCTATTTCGATCAGTCGGCTTGAAATAAACCTTAGTTTTCAATGAGTTGCCCTGTCTCTCAATGATCACATCTAGAAAATTGACCGATAAGCTACTGATCTGATGCTCCAATTTAATATTATTAGAATTATTATTGAGCTCTTGTACAAAATCAATGGCTGATTCCTCTGTCCCCTCCCAAATGAACAGGAGGTCGTCTATAAAACGCCGGTAGAATAACAGTTGGGGTCTTCTCTGACTAAACACCTTTCTGTCCTCCCACTCTGCCATGAACAGGTTGGCGAGGCTGGGAGCATATTTGGCTCCCATCGCCACGCCAACCTGCTGGGAGTAAAAGTGTCCGTCACACCAAAAATAGCTATGGGACATGCAAAAATCCAATGCATGTCCTAAGAATCTCTTTTGTACATCAGGGATATCCTCTCTCTTACTTAAAGCCCAATTCAGGGCTAAGGCAGCGTCTTCGTGTTGAATAATAGTGTATAAGGAGGCTACATCCGCCGTTACCAAATACACTGTAGATGAGGTCTCCAATTTGACATCACTGAGTAATGTTAATAAATCACTGGTATCTCTCAAATAGGCCCTAGTGTCCTTGACACTCGGTTGAAGAAATGTGTCAAGGTATTCACCTAATCTCGCCGTGACAGAGCCAATTCCATTCACAATTGGCCGAGGCGGAGGGCACTGTGTGTTCTTGTGCACCTTAGGTAGGGTGTAAATAATAGGGATACGGCATGCACTAGGAACTAAATATCTCTTTTCTTTAACATTCAATGCATCCATCTTAAAACCCCAATCCACAAGAGCAGATAACTGCACTTTATAGGTGTCTGTTGGGTCTGTAGACAATTTTCTATATGTGGTTCTATCTCCCACCAATTCCAACAGTTGGTTCAAGTAAAATGTTTTATCCAACAGAACCACACCACCCCCCTTATCAGCCGGGCGTACTATCAAATTCTTTTTTTCTTCTAAGGATCTGATGCCATCCCTGATATAGTGGGGGTTCACACCCTTACGTGGTACTAACTTCTCAATATCACTCAGCACCAGGCTTTTAAACACCTCTATGAAATGGTTGCTTGGGTTTTGGGGATTAAAAACGGATTTATTCCTTAACCCAGTATCTATCTTATTTGTGGGTACCCTAGATCTCTCAGAGGATTCCACCGGATGATTCAGGAAGTATTTTTTAATGTTCATCTTCCTGATAAACTTGTGTGCATCAATGTACACATCAAATTTATTCATTTCCCTCTTAGGGGCGCATTTCAGACCCAGATTTAGAATATTAAGTTCCTTATGGCTAAGTTCCACACTACTTAAATTATATACCCCAGTTTTTACACATCCCTCGGTCTTTTCCTGGGGTTTCTTGGATCTTCCTGCCCTACATCCTCTCCTTCTCCTTGGTTTGGCATAATCTCCCTGTCTATTCCTGGGGGGGGCACCTGTTTCCCTCCCCCCCTGTGGTAGGGGCTCTTGGGGTTCCTTCTCGGTGTCCCCCTTCCCCTCCCCCGTTGTCCTAAAAAAGGGGGATGGCTAGAGCGCTCTTCCCTTTCCAATGGTGCAAATCTATTATATAGGGGGATATGACCATACCCCTCAGAGTAATGATAGGGTGGTTGGTCATACTGCCTATATTCTTGTGGTGCAAAGTTTCTGTGATCTCCAGAGGGTGGGTACTGATTAGAGTATCCTGATGGATATCCATTCCTTCCCTGGTAAGGAGGTCTTGGAGAACGGTAGTATCCTCCCCCTCCTCTTCCACGTGATGCGGGTCTAGGGGAACAATGATATTCCCTTTCATAATGATCACCCCCTACACTGCGTCCCCTCTCTTTGGGTTTAGGGTTCATAACATCATTACCATTTTTTACTTTAATCCCTGAGTTCTTCCTAATCTCAGTTATGTTCTGGGATGTGTTAATTCCCCCCGTCGCATTATTGTTAGCAGCTGGGTCAGCACTGTTGTTCTCAGGTGCGGCTTGCCACGCATATATTCTATTAGTTTTAAAATCATTGGCATCCCTATTGTATTTCTTTACCTTCTTCTTTTGAGTGTCTCGATCAATTTTTTCTAATTTCTTCTTAATACTAATATTAAAATCCTTCATCTGGTTGGTATCCTTCATTGGTTCTAATTTATCCTGTAAATCTTTAATTTTTTCACTCAGCATCTTCAATTTAATTTGTTTCCTTTTCAGGACTAATGCCTGTAATTCCTTTCCTGCTTTGTTAAAAAATTCCAGCCATTCCTTCATAAATGACTGGTCATTAAGACCATCCTGTGGGGATACTTCCCATCTTAAACTTCTAAAGATGAGGTTCTCCCTACAGTAGTGCTCAAAAGTAAACACGTCCCACCACGTTTTAATTTGCTTCTCAAGTAGACCATCCAGAGTTTTTAATAGTACTGAAAGATCTTCCTCTTCTTCGATCATTGATTGATCGTTAGAGAAGATAGATTCGGGGCTAAGTTGTCTATTAGTCAAAAAGTTAAACGCATCCATGGCTGCGAGTGGTAAACTGAAAATAAACTGTAACAACCAAGTGTCCTAAATGCTCTCACCCTCTGCACGAGGGACACCTCCACCGCGCCAAAGTCCCCTTTAGAATTATGGAAAATAAAGTAAACACCAGTGAAAGTGCTGACAAAGAATATATAAGTATATATAAAGTTGTACTAAATATATTATAATCTAGTAAATAAGAGATGTAGAGCTGCCCACTTAAATCAAAACCACAAAATAATCAATAAATTTAATCCCAAATATCGGTGAAATAAACAAACACCGACACCTAGGATAAATTCGCAGGCGCTCAAAAATTGCTCCAGATGTAACTAGCTATACCACCATAAATAACATTATCCGGTGATAAACCCGTTCTCTGAAGAAAATGTGAGTATAAGTGTAAAACTGGTGAACAATAAACAATGATGGTGATACCCTCTATCAAGGACTCAATCACCCATGAGTGACACCCCTAAAATAAAATACACATATCAAATATACTACAGTATGAATACGTGATGTGATTATATACCTAGCAGTATACAATGGTGGTGACACCCTCTAAATAGTGTTGATAATCTAAGTATAGCAAGCTAAATTAATAGCATACCTTAAACATCAATGAGAAAATATAAACATAATGAAATGTAATAATATAAAATCAAACAGAGATGTGATCTAATAACTGTGTGTGTCACGCCCCTATTCAACCCAGAATGGACTGGATATATTAGATCAGGGTGTGACTAATGATATAATGGTGACACCCTCTAATAATGGGTCAGTAATCTGTGTATGGTACACCACATGAATGGCGGACCACAAAAATGAACACCTGTAAAGAAGCGCAATATTATAAATAGAACTTCTTATAATGAATAAGTGAGTGTAAATTGTGGTGGAAAAACATAAATATATATATAAAAGTGACAGCGAAAAATCGTGCAAATAGTTCAATTCATGCTGCAAAGTTCAGCAACTCCCAAAAACAGTTCATGAATAGAACCAGCCCTTGATAGAGGCTGTAAGTGATTAAAGCTGGTGACCACAAAATATTCAATCAAATGTCCCACATAGATGATTCCTCAGTGATAGATGTCAAGAAAATGATGAGTATCTCCGTGCTCCTTCCACCTCACCACTGTGCTAGTGAATCGCACTCTCCAGACATGCACTCACCAAAATGAAATGCCAGCACTTTCATGCACGGCAAAACAAGCTTTCTTTACCACACTCCTGGGTAAATATTGCATACGAGGCTCACAAGGATGATGTTCAATGGATCCACATAAAAGGAAATGAATGCTCAAATAGTGTAATTCCGCATAGAAAATTTATTAAAATCATGCAAACTTCACACATAGCACTCACATTGTGTAAACTTAAGACAAGCTCAAACCGTGTAATGCACAGCAAACTTCAACCCAGTGGAATCAGTAACAACAATGGTCACGGCGGACCCGAGGTGTGCAACTGCTGGATGCTCTCTCACCCCTCCCTCGGGAAACCTCCGTCCCTCCGTGCGCTCGTATCCTACTCTCCTGTGTGGCCGAAAGCAAGTACGTCACAGCTCACAGCCACGCCCCGACATGTTTCGTCATGGAACGACTTATTCATGGGATTGGCTGTGTGCGCTGTCACTCAACTTTTATATCCACTCTCAAGTATCCGCCCAATGGATTACGTCATGCGCATGCGCACACCTCGCGTCCCCGTACGCTGGATACAATGATATCTTCACAAAGCAGAGAAAATCAGCGGTTGCAATGGTCTTTTCACATAACTAGCCCACTGATGTGTGACAACCCCCTTACAGGGCCAGTAACTAATCTGGATTAGCTTATTACCTGATCACAATACCTAATTAATATAAAAAATATATATAAAATATATGTGTGCGTATCAATTAAAATATCAATAAAAATTAAAGGGTCAATTCCGACACCTTGCATTCCATTCCAGCTATATGTCATGATCGTATTTTTTTTTTTTATTTTTTATTTTTATTTATCTTTTATATATATTCCCTACATCTCTAGAGTTGGTATTCCCATAGATTTTCCTGTAATCAGAATTCAGCATTGGAACATTCATAGTCACTAATGGAGTTTTTATTAGAGGTCTGCTCAGTAATTGTAGCAATGACATAGGTGTATTTTAATATTATGTGTCTATAGCGCAGCTGTCTATTTACGATCATGACATATAGCTGGAATGGAATGCAAGGTGTCGGAATTGACCCTTTAATTTTTATTGATATTTTAATTGATACGCACACATATATTTTATATATATTTTTTATATTAATTAGGTATTGTGATCAGGTAATAAGCTAATCCAGATTAGTTACTGGCCCTGTAAGGGGGTTGTCACACATCAGTGGGCTAGTTATGTGAAAAGACCATTGCAACCGCTGATTTTCTCTGCTTTGTGAAGATATCATTGTATCCAGCGTACGGGGACGCGAGGTGTGCGCATGCGCATGACGTAATCCATTGGGCGGATACTTGAGAGTGGATATAAAAGTTGAGTGACAGCGCACACAGCCAATCCCATGAATAAGTCGTTCCATGACGAAACATGTCGGGGCGTGGCTGTGAGCTGTGACGTACTTGCTTTCGGCCACACAGGAGAGTAGGATACGAGCGCACGGAGGGACGGAGGTTTCCCGAGGGAGGGGTGAGAGAGCATCCAGCAGTTGCACACCTCGGGTCCGCCGTGACCATTGTTGTTACTGATTCCACTGGGTTGAAGTTTGCTGTGCATTACACGGTTTGAGCTTGTCTTAAATTTACACAATGTGAGTGCTATGTGTGAAGTTTGCATGATTTTAATAAATTTTCTATGCGGAATTACACTATTTGAGCATTCATTTCCTTTTATGTGGATCCATTGAACATCATCCTTGTGAGCCTCGTATGCAATATTTACCCAGGAGTGTGGTAAAGAAAGCTTGTTTTGCCGTGCATGAAAGTGCTGGCATTTCATTTTGGTGAGTGCATGTCTGGAGAGTGCGATTCACTAGCACAGTGGTGAGGTGGAAGGAGCACGGAGATACTCATCATTTTCTTGACATCTATCACTGAGGAATCATCTATGTGGGACATTTGATTGAATATTTTGTGGTCACCAGCTTTAATCACTTACAGCCTCTATCAAGGGCTGGTTCTATTCATGAACTGTTTTTGGGAGTTGCTGAACTTTGCAGCATGAATTGAACTATTTGCACGTTTTTTCGCTGTCACTTTTATATATATATTTATGTTTTTCCACCACAATTTACACTCACTTATTCATTATAAGAAGTTCTATTTATAATATTGCGCTTCTTTACAGGTGTTCATTTTTGTGGTCCGCCATTCATGTGGTGTACCATACACAGATTACTGACCCATTATTAGAGGGTGTCACCATTATATCATTAGTCACACCCTGATCTAATATATCCAGTCCATTCTGGGTTGAATAGGGGCGTGACACACACAGTTATTAGATCACATCTCTGTTTGATTTTATATTATTACATTTCATTATGTTTATATTTTCTCATTGATGTTTAAGGTATGCTATTAATTTAGCTTGCTATACTTAGATTATCAACACTATTTAGAGGGTGTCACCACCATTGTATACTGCTAGGTATATAATCACATCACGTATTCATACTGTAGTATATTTGATATGTGTATTTTATTTTAGGGGTGTCACTCATGGGTGATTGAGTCCTTGATAGAGGGTATCACCATCATTGTTTATTGTTCACCAGTTTTACACTTATACTCACATTTTCTTCAGAGAACGGGTTTATCACCGGATAATGTTATTTATGGTGGTATAGCTAGTTACATCTGGAGCAATTTTTGAGCGCCTGCGAATTTATCCTAGGTGTCGGTGTTTGTTTATTTCACCGATATTTGGGATTAAATTTATTGATTACTCCTCTTGACTTAAAGAGAGAATTGTTGGGACTTTATAGGAGACCATGACCATCCAGTACATAGGTCTCCATCCCTATTAATATGAAAAGAAAGGGGAAATGGGGACAGGCGGGGCAATTGGGACTTTGTGTGAAACACAACACTAGGGCAAAATGAGTCATTAAATGTAAATAAAAGTAAATAAAATAAATATTTATTAATACCCCCATGAGAGCATAGTGCAATCAATTATACAAACATTTAAAACAATAAGTATAGTACAGAGTGTATCAAACATGATAGTTCATCACATTATGGTAAAATAGTATCATATTAAACATTGTAGCACATGATCAATGATAGTAGCATTGACACTACACCCAACATGTATATACATAGTCAGAATTATAGCAGAATAAAATGAATGACTCAAATATTAGAAACCCATGGTAGGTGCATGGTTGCTGTGACATGACATCAAAATATATGCTTGACGCGTTTCGTGGAAGTTTGTCCACTCATCAGGAGCAGCTAACTGAGGATACCTATAATATTATTATAAATTGGTAATTGGTGATATTTAATAACAACAGGAAGAGAGGGAGCAGAAACTCTGGTCCTAACACTCTTACCTATGGGTATATAGTATGATTGTAGTAGGGCATAGGTGGTAATGTTCATGATGGTGGGAGGCACCAGGGGATGAGAATAGCATGACTTAGACAAGTGATGGTGAACCTTGGCACCCCAGATGTTTTGGAACTACATTTCCCATGATGCTCATGCACTCTGCAGTGTAGTTGAGCATCATGGGAAGTGTAGTTCCAAAACATTTGGGGTGCCAAGGTTCGCCATCACTGACTTAGACCATAGTACCGGCTGTCATGTATCAGCAAAGAGATAAGATGCCAGATATTGTAAAATCCTTTATAATTGGGCTTTTTTAAAAGTAATGCACTTACATGCTACTACGTTAAAAACAGCAGATATCTCCTCCTCAACATCAACGTTAGCTTGATCCAAAACACGATGATAGGACTCAAAGCCTCAGCCCGACCGGTTTCGTCACAAGAGGACACACCCCGGCAGAAGTCCTCTTGTGACCAAACTGGTTTTGCAAAGAACTGCGCCTGCCCTTCCAATTATATCTTTGACTACACAGGCCATCAGGAATAATTTACCCAATAAAGATAATAGCTGAAAGGAAAATTGTCCTCCAGAGAAACATGGCAAGTGCTGTGCCTCTTCTATAAAGTAAATGCAAGGGTTAATTGCTAATTTTGTCTAGGGGGGGGGGGAAGAGCAACACTTTTACTTAGCCGATCCTCCGCTCCCCCGACAGATGGCGCCACGCTCCAGAGGTGGACAGTCCTTCGGCATTGAAAGGAAATAGTAGGTATTCTGGACGACCACCCGTCTTTTAGGTACACCAACAGGGCCCTCAGATATCTGGAGACACCGAATGAAACGAGAGGCAAATTGTGCATTCGTAAAATGTCTGCCTTTATTAGGTGTGTTACAGCTTATATATGGTTCAACATACCAATAGAAAGAGGGGAGTGGTTAGTAAATAATGTATTGGTATAAAATATATGGTTATACAAGTCAATGACACCTAAAATACATTCATCATGAGGTTACAAGAGTCAACAGGCCACCAGGTTATGAGTCATAAGTCATACATCCTGTCCCATGGTCTACAGAACAGAGAACAGATATATATATATAGAGAGAGAGAGAGAGAGAGAGAGAGAGAGAGAGAGAGAGAGAGAGAGAGAGAGAGAGAGAGAGAGAGAGAGAGTATAGTGCTTGTCCAAGCATCTTTCTAAGCATTCTTTTATAGTTCCAGATTTAAGCTATCTTGTATACTGGAATAGCAGAGCATATCAAAGCATATCAGTCACATATTAGGGCATATTATTACAGGCATCAACACGTCCAATGCAGGCCAATGTATAACATCAGGATCCTTGACCACTAGAACCTTTGGGGAGAAGATGCTGCAGTGACTTTTCTAGCTGTGGGAAGGAGCAGAGGGCTGGGTAAGGAAATCTTTATTTGTTACCCTAAACCAAAACGCTAGACCCACTGCAAGGGATAATTTATTTAGGTGCCTGGGGTTTGGTTTTAAAGTGCAGCTAAAGTGGTGTAGCCCCCTCTACTTTAGGTAGGTGCTAGCAGGAGGTTTTTGTAAGTGCTCACTCGCTCATCCATGTCTTTATGGACCTTGCTTTGTGCACTGGTCCAAATCATTTGGTGGAGGGGGGATTATGGTGTGGGGGTTATAAAAAAGCAAAAGAAACAATTATGGGACTTTAAATGAGGTGTATGTCTCTGCAAATATGGAATATCAACTTATTGGTAGTAACCAATCCCCTAAGGGTAGTCCCTATAATGAACAAAACAAAATATTTCCTGTGTACAATATAGGCATGATATAAACATATTCGATGCACAATAGTCACATATTTAATGTTTATACATAGAAGGACATGATTGGTACAGACAACAATAATGAAGAATTAATGTACAAAATTGGTAATATAAATAATTATAAACAACATGGTAAGATGAATTCATAATATTAAAACACGCTGTAAACCTGGCACCCTTGAGTATGGACTCAACGCGTTTCATGGCGTTTAAAGCCAATCATGAGGAGTAGGATGCTAAAAAATAAGTAAAAATGGAAATTAAATGAGTAAATTTACCTACGTCAGATACCTATATAGTGTATTAGGCTCTCAAGTTAAAAAAGAGATGTAGTGATGGTACTAACCTGTAAGGTATCCAATGGGTGTATACCCATTGCTACTGTATGTGGATGAACATAGCCTAGATATGTTTGTCTCCCCCGGGGTTGAGGCGGGGAAACCCAGTCTAGTACACTCCCCCCCCACCCTAGTGCCCAGATGGACAAGCAGGCTAGGTGGGGGGTGGAGGGACCAGCCAGACAAGGATAGGAGGATAGACCATACATAGGGGGACCAAAGAGGAAAATAAAGGGCCCAGGATAAGGTATAGTGACTGTATAGTGGGCATATCCAGGAATGAGGTGTCCATAGGAATCCTACAATACATACAAAAAAGGGGTTAAGTAGATGTAGTTTCAAAGAAAAGTCCATCAAGTCCAACCTATGATTTAACCTCAAAAGGAAACAAATGTTTCCATTCAGCGCACGTCTAATTTTTATTTTTTATGCTCAGTGTTGCATATCAATAACTAAGTATCAATACCAGATTTGTTTCTTTTTTTATCAAGGTGTCTACAGCGTTTACCACCCGTGTATTATTTAGGGGGTGGAGAGATGTGCACTTCAAGCCAGTTGGGAGTAGGAACTCGGCTTCCCTGTTGGTGTACATTTTATTCTAAGTGGAGAAATCAAAGCGACTTGACATATCATGATATTGATGTGCAGGCGAGCGTTAAATCAATTGACAGACATATTTTTCATGTGTAACATGTAACGAGACGATTGAGGTGAGGTTATCTCTGACACGGCTTTTCCCTGTGGATTTGCCGAACAATAAGAAATTCATAGAGTCGGTGTGGACTTTTCTGAAGCAAGAAAGGAAAAAAATATATACAGTAAAAGCTCGGACTGCGAGTAATTTTGTTTACAAGTGTTTCGCAATACGAGCTGTTTTTTTTTTTTTTTAATTCCGACTCGATTTGCGAGCGTTGCCTCGCAAGACGAACAGGATAACAGGATTCAAGCCTCTGGGGTGTGCAGTACCGCATGTGGCCAGAGGTGCGGGGGGCGCCGGTGACGCTCGGAGACGCTTGGAGACACTCGGAAACACTCCGCTCCCAAGTGTCTCAGAGTGTTTCCGAGTGTCCCCGAGTGTCTCTGAGTGTCTCTGAGTGTCTCTGAGTGTTTCAGAGTGTCTCCGGCGCCCCCCCATACCCCTGGCCACATGCGGTACTGCATACACTAGAAGTGACACTGGAACAAATTATCTGAGTTTCCATTATTTCCTATGGGGAAACTCGCTTTGATATACGAGTGCTTTGGATTACAAGCATCCTTCTGGAACTTATTATGCTCGTAATCCAAGGTACTACTGTACCACGTGGCTGTTTCTGAACTCTAATAACTTTCTAATTCCTCCTTTATTGGTGTCATGGTTTCTCCATCTTGCATTGATAGACCCAACAATCTGGAGAGAGGTGTGTACATTATGGTTCTATATCCCAGGGTGCATCTGTGCTATAAAACCAGAAGGTCTGAAAGGCCACCTGGCTACTTCCTGTTGTGGGGTGACAATGCCCACTATACTGTGTCCATGGAGGAGCATCGCTGTAAGCCTAGGATGAGAAGCAAGGTAGGGGTTCTGTAGTCCACAGAGCTGAACTGAGCAGGGAGGATAACTTTGCTCAACATAAGACTGTACAGAGGACAGGTATGGAAGAGATATTGTGCCCCATCATTGGTATCAGTGGGAGAAATAGTGTCCCATCATTGGTGTCAGTGGGAGGAATAGTGCCCCATCATTGGTATCAGTGGGAGGAATAGTGCCCCATCTTGGTATCAGTGGGAGGAATAGTGCCCCATCATTGGTGTCAGTGGAAGGAATAGAGCCCCATCATTGGTATCAGTGGGAGTAATAGTGTCCCATCATTGATATCAGTGGAAGGAATAGTGCCCCATTATTGGTGTCAGTGAGAGGAATAGTGCCCCATCATTGGTGTCAGTGGGAGGAATAGTATCCCATCATTGGTATCAGTGGGCAATAGCTTGTATGAACCTAGAATGTTTATTTGACAAACTTACACAGGATATATACCCCATAGGAGGACATTCCCCCCTCCTGATCATATTACCATAACAATACAAACTGGAACCAGAAACATTAATTACAACAACCGACATGTACTATAAACATTACGTTCATTAGCCACATGGATGACTTAGACGTCTCATTCCAGGTCAGACTTGCCAACTTCAAGCTCATTACAAACAATACACATTATTACAAGTATGAACACAACCTGCAATGTGTTACTAGCAGACACAATAGGTGAGTTAATTAACAATGGGAAAGACATGCTTTGCAGAAAACACATAACTACTTAATACACAGACAAAAGCAGGAGATCACCAGTACCAGACTGTGCAGGTCCTACATTGAAGACCATGGAGCAGAGATCAATGTAACCAGCTCTTTCAATGAACATTCAGGCCCGGTTCACACTAGTGCGATGCCAGACACCTATGCGATCCGAATCCTGCACCATTTCACAATTTGCACTGCGAACCGATCTGGGGGGGGGGGGGGGGTGTCGTTAACTTCACATTGACATCCGCAGCGGTTCGCAGATCTCAGTGTGAACCACTGTGCGATTCAGGTGCGATACAGGTAGACATATGCACTGCCAAAAAATGTGTTTTCGTTTTCATTTCATTCGTTTTTTTTATTTATTTTTTTTCGTTTTTCGGGTCATTCGTTATGATCAAAATTCGTAAATTCGTAAATTTGAAAATACGTAAATACGTAAAATTCGTAAATTCAAAATTTGTTACGTTGCATTATTTTAGATTCGGCATTCGTTATTTCGGATAATTCGTAACTTCGGATACATTCGTATTCGTTACGTTCACTAACAGACAAATTTGAAAGGCAATTCCAATACCTATAATCTAATAGTTAGTAATAGTTAAGCTATTATTAGTTATTAGTTATTATTTCAAATTTTTGGGTTTTCAAATTTTCGGATTTTCGTTCCTTTGAATCTTCATTCTTATTTTCGGAATTTCCCAAATTTAGGATTTTCAGATTTTTGAATTTTGAATTTCCCAAATTTTTCAAATGCCGAATTTTTAAATTTCAGGATTTTTGAGTTCCCGAATTCTAGAATGTTCAAATTTCCGAATTTTCAAATATTCAAATTTCCAAAATTTCGAATAGTTAAATTTCCAAAATTTTGAATATACAAATATTCGTAAAAATTTGTTAAGAGCATCAGTGGCGCATGCTCTCTGAAGGTCGAGCGTATCGTGCCGTAACTTCAGAGCTCCTTTGCCAGAACGAAGGGCTCACCCGCGCATGCGCTGGAGCGTCGTCATCGCGGCTCCGGCCACTCACAGCTCTGAAGCCCGCGAACCCCGGAAGAAACGCAGAGGGAACATGTCAGCTCCCTCAGCGGTGACCGGGCGCCCCTGCGGGGCCTTTGTTCTAAGGTAAGTATTTCATAATGTGCTAGCATGCGATGCATACTAGCACAATGTGCTATTGTCTTACAGTTTTGGTTTTTTTTCAGCGGTTTACTACCGCTTTAACCTTAAAACAATGTTCAGTTGTGCCTAGCCATGTGCGGTAAGTTTCGTTCCAAATTAAAATTTGCACATATTTTTATTTTTTTCGGTAATCAGAATTTTTAAATTACAATAGTAACCAATTTAAACAAATCCAAAATAACGAAACAAAATTTTTTTTAACATTTTTTAACATTTTACGTATGAAAAACACAGCAAAAACAGGCATGCAGAAAAGCATTTGGAACGCATCCGCGTTTTTGATGCGTTTTACAGCGTTCCAGTACAGTCCAGTGCAGGAAAAATGCAGCATGTTCTATTTTTATTACTGGAACTGGAACGCACTGGAACTGCAAGCACTGGTGTGAACTGTGCCATTGAAAACCATATAACCTACTTCCCATGCGTTTTTGATGCAGAAAAAAAAACGCACTGGAGTGCATGTGGTGTGAACCGGCCCCTAATGCCCCGTACACACGGTCAGATTTTCCGATGGAAAATGTGTGATAGGACCTTGTTGTCGGAAATTCCGACCGTGTGTGGGCTCCATCACACATTTTCCATCGGATTTTCCGACACACAAAGTTGGAGAGCAGGATATAAAATTTTCCGACAACAAAATCCGTTGTTGGAAATTCCGATCGTGTGTACACAAATCCGACGCACAAAGTGCCACGCATGCTCAGAATAAATTAAGAAACTAAAGCTATTGGCTACTGCCCCGTTTATAGTCCCGACGTACGTGTTTTACGTCACCGCGTTCAGAGCGATCGGATTTTCCGACAACTTTGTGTGACCGTGTGAATGCAAGACAAGTTTGAGCCAACATCCGTCGGAAAAAATCCTAGGATTTTGTTGTCGGAATGTCCGATCAATGTCCGACCGTGTGTACGGGGCATAACTCTATTATATTCTCTTAATTTATTTTCTATTTTATTATTTTCTATTATATTCTTTTCTATTCTATTCCCATTTTATTCTTTTCTAATAAAATGTTTTCTATTCCTATTTTATTCTTTTCTAGTATTTTCTTTTATATTCTATTCCTATTTTATTCTTTTCCAGTATATTCTTTTATACTCTATTTTTATTTTATTCTTTTCCAGTATATTCTTTTATATTCTATTTTTATTTTATTCTTTTCCATTCTATTCCTCTATTTTTTATTCTATTTTATACCCTTTGGAAATTCAAATTAGATTTGGAAAACTATTCGGATTAGAATTTCTATTCCTATTTTATTCTTTTCCAGTATATTCTTTTTTTTTTTATTCCTATTTTTTTTCTATTCCAGTATATTCTTTTATATGCTATTCCTATTTTATTCTTTTCCAGTATATTATTTTCTATTCTATTCCTATTTTATTCTTTTCCAGTATATTCTTTTCCATTCTATTCCTCTATTTTCCATTCTATTTTCTATCCTTTGGAAATTCGAATTAGATTCGGAAAACTATCTGGATTAGAATTTCTATTCCTATTTTATTCCAGTATTTTCTTTTCCAGTATATTCTTTTCTAGTCTATTCCTATTTTATTCTTTTCCAGTATATTTTTTTCTATTCTTTTTTTAGTATATTATTTTCTATTCTATTCCTATTTTATTCTTTTCTAGTATATTCTTTTCCATTCTACTCCTCTATTTTCTATTCTATTTTATATTCTTTGGAAATTCAAATTCGATTCAGAAAACTATTCGGATTAGAATTTCTATTCCTATTTTATTCTTTTCTAGTATATTCTTTTCTTTTCTATTCCTATTTTATTCTTTTCTAGTATATTCTTTTCTATCCTATTTCTATTTTATTATTTTCTAGTATTTTCTTTTCTATTCTATTCCTATTTTATTCTTTTCCATTATATTCTTTTCTAGTCTATTACTATTTTATTCTTTTTCCAGTATATTTTTTTCTATTCTTTTCTAGTATATTATTTTATATTCTATTCCTATTGTATTCTTTTTTAGTATATTATTGTCTATTCTCTTCCTATTTTATTCTTTTCTAGTATTTTTTTTATATTCTATTCATATTTTATTCTAGTATTTTATTTTCCAGTATATTCTTTTCTAGTCTATTCCTATTTTATTCTTTTCCAGTATATTCTTTTCTATTCTATTCCTATTTTATCCTTTTCCAGTTTATTTTTTTCTATTCTATTCCTATTTTATCCTTTTCCAGTATATTTTTTCTATTTTTTTCTAGTATATTATTTTCTATTCTATTCCTATTTTATTCTTTTCTAGTATATTCTTTTCCATTCTACTCCTCTATTTTCTATTATATTTTATATCCTTTGGAAATTCAAATTCGATTCAGAAAACTATTCGGATTAGAATTTCTATTCCTATTTTATTATTTTCTAGTATATTCTTTTCTATTCCATTTCTATTTTATTATTTTCTAATATTTTCTTTTCTCCAAAAATAATTTTTATTTAATAGCATTTTCTTTTCTATTCTATTCCTATTTTATTCTTTTCCAGTATATTCTTTTCTAGTCTATTACTATTTTATTCTTTTCCAGTATATTTTTTTTCTATTCTTTTCTAGTATATTCTTTTATATTCTACTCCTATTGTATTCTTTTCTAGTATATTATTGTCTATTCTCTTCCTATTTTATTCTTTTCTAGTATTTTCTTTTATATTCTATTCCTATTTTATTCTTTTCCAGTATATTACCGGTATTTTCTATTCTATTTCTTTTCTATTCTTTTCCAGTATATTCTTTTCCATTCTATTCCTCTATTTTCTATTCTATTTTATCCACCTTTGGAAATTCGAATTTGATTCGGAAAACTATTGGGATTTGAATTCCGTCGGAAATTTTGTTTCGTTATTTCGGATTTGTTTAAATTGGTTACAACTATTGTAATTTGGAAATTCAAACTTCCCAAAAAAGACGAAAAACGTGTCTGAATTTTAATTCGGAACGAAACGAACCGCACATGTGTAGGCAGAACTGAACATGTAATTAACCACTTCCCGCCCGCCCTATGGCGAATTGACGTCCGGGAAGTGGTTCTGTTATCCTGACTGGGCGTCATATGACGTCCAGCAGGATAACATGCCGCAGCGCGCCCATCGGTGGATCGGTGTGTCAGTCTGACACACCGCTACACCGATCTTGGTAAAGAGCCTCCGGCGGAGGCTCTTTACCACGTGATCAGCCGTGTCCAATCACGGCTGATCACGCTGTCAATAGGAAGAGCCGTTGATCGGCTCTCCCTCACTCACGTCTGACAGACGCGAGTAGAGGAGAGCCGATCGGCGGCTCTCCTGGCAGGGGGGTCTGCGCTGATTGTTTATTAGCGCAGCCCCCCCGCAGATCACCACACTGGACCACCAGGGATCGCCACTAGGACCACCAGGGAAGGGGCAACATGAGGATGGCCAGGTATGTACCCCATGGCCATCCACATGTGCCCAGTGTGCCAAATCTATGCCAATCAGTGCCCACAAATGGGCACTGATTGGCACCATTATGTTGCAGTGATGCCCAGCAATGCCACCCTTAGGGGCATCACTGCAAACAAGCAGTTTCATCAGTGCCACCCATCAGTGTCCATTCGTGCCACCTGTCAGTGCCCATCTGTGCCCATCAGTGCCCATCTATCAGTGCCCATCCATGCCCATCTGTGCCATCTGTGCCAACTATCAGTGCCACCCATAAGTAACCATCAATGCCACCTATGAGTGCCCATCAATGCCACCTATGAGTGCCCATCAGTGCCGCCTATAAGTGCCCATCCGTGCCACCTATGAGTGCCCATCAGTGCCGCATACCAGTGCCACCTATCAGTGCCCATCAGTGCTGCCTATCAGTGCCCGTCAGTGCCACCTCATTGGTGCCACCTCATCGGTGCCCATCAGTGCCGCCGTATTAGTGCCCGTCAGTGCAGCCATATCAGTGCCCGTCATTGAAGAATAAAACGTACTTATTTACAAAAAGTTTTAACAGAAACAAAGAAAAACTTGTTTTTTTTCAAAATTTTCGGTCTTTTTTTATTTTTTGCGCAAAAAATAAAAACCGCAGAGGTGATCAAATACCACCAAAAGAAAGCTCTATTTGTGGGAACAAAATGATAAAAAATTTGTTTGGGTACAGTGTAGCATGACCGCGCAATTGTCATTCAAATTGCGACAGCGCTGAAAGCTGAAAATTGGCCTGGGCGGGAAGGTGTCTAAGTGCCTGGTATTGAAGTGGTTAATTAGCTCACAATGTACGTTCAATCCGAAGGTCGTTGGGGGATTTTTTAATTTGTTTTTATTTTTTTCACTCTAATGTAATACATTATGCTATAAAACTATTTGTGTGATTTTATGTAACAGTGAAAATCAGAACACGCCGTACATTTATCAATACGAAAATGCTTTAACATAAAAAAACAATCAAGGACGTTTTTTAAAAAGTCTTCCATATCGCCACGGAGATATACGGCCGCGCTTTGTGCATCGGACATGGAAAAGAATCGGGGATGTTAACTCTTTTATTTTTTTAGTCTCCGCGGCTCAAATTGTGTTTGTAAATCATCCCTGTGAATAATACAAGTAGAGCGTTCCATTAATAATAGTTCAATTTAACTGGTTTACTGTCTACAATGGAATTGAATTAGTGTTAGTTCTATAATGAAGTGGAAGCTCCATTTGCACTGAGCACTAAGATGGAGAGAAAAAAAATGGATGGGATGTTATAAAACTGGGGGGGGGGCATTTAGCGACTGAAAAGCATAAGAGATGCTCAAAATATGAAAAAAAACGATCGTCCTCCTAATTAGGATATGGAAGTCAGTAAAGAAAACCTGCAGAGAACCTGAATGATGGATCATATCGATACATATGAGGCCGCCCCCCCCCCCCCCCCACCAATGCGCCCGGCCCCCTAATTTACATGCGGGGCGCCGGACACATGGATTCCAATGGGAGTTTTTTTTTTTAGAAGCACGTGATTAGAGCCTCCGGCTCTAATTGGCTTAAAAAAAGGATGGGCTCGGGGCGCAGAGCACTGCGCCCCCGAGCCCACCCAGTTGTGTGACAATAGCGAATTTAATATTCGCTATTGTCTTCCTGATTCTCCTCCCGGGCCAATCAGGAAGCGGGTCACGATTGGCCGAGAGGAGAAGCGATCCTATTGGACGGCCAAGGAGGAGACACAGAGGACTTCTGCCCAGAGGACCTAGATGGAGTAAGTGCGGGGGGGGGGGGCGATTGACTGACCGGGGGGGATGCGGGAGAACTGCCCGAGCAACGTGGGGTGGGGGGAGAAGCGGCGGATGGATTGCTGCCCCCCCAAAAAAAAATATACCACCAGCCACCTTAACAGGTTATGAGACCCGATACCAAGGGGTGCAAGGTAAGCCAATGCAAGAAGAATACAAACTGTGAAACATGTTGAGGTCATATTTTTTTTAAATGAAGATGATTTATGAAGGTTATTTGATGCTTTATTTAGTGTTTACTGTCAGTGGATCCAGATTAGAGCTGGACGAACAGTTCGAGCCGCGCAAAAATGCGGCCCGAACATTGGCTGTGTGTGCCCGTTCAGCGAAGACCCAAATATGTAGGGAATGTTCGCACGGTGCATTCTAAGCCCTGATTGGGAAAAGTTTTACCCAATCAGGGAACAGTAATTAACTTGGTGTTAAAGTGGTTGTAAACCCACATTTGTAAGTTTTACCTCTAGGTAAGCCAAAAATAAGGCTTACCTATAGGTAGTGGAAATATCTCCTAAATGTGCGCCGTTTAGGAGATATTTCCTGTACAACGCGCTGATGATGTCATCGGCGCATGCGCTGTGAATTAACGGACCTCAGTCCCGCTTCTTTACTCGTATGTGCCATGACTGAGACAGGGACTGACGACACACAGCTCCAGGCCAGTCACAGAGCCGGAGCACGTGGCCCCGGAAGGAAGGGCAGAAGATGGGTGTGGTCACCAGCGGGGCTTCGTTTGCAGGTTAGCGGCACATAATGGGCTCGTATGCGATGCATACGGACCCATTATGCTTTTACTTTGCAGGGTTTGCAGGGGAGCAAAGAGGAAGTAAAACCCATCAGTCATCAGCTGTCAACGGGCTTCCCCGCCGATGGCTTCATTTAAAAAAAAAAAATTATTGCCAACAAAAGAAAAAAAGTGAAAAGAAAAACGGCGTGGGGGGCCCCCCCAATCCATACCAGGCCCTTGTGGTCTGGTATGGAGTTTAAAGGGAACCCCACACCAAATAAAAAAATAAAATAAAACACGTGGTCCCCCCCAAAATCCATACCAGACCCTTATCCAAGCATGCAGCCTGGCAGGACAGGAAATGGGGGGGCGAGCGAGCGCCCCCCCCCGAACCATACCAGGCCACATGTGTGCTTTGGGCCAGGAGGGGCTCTGCGCCCCCCCTGCCCCAAAGCACCTTGTCCCCATGTTGATGGGGATAAGGGCCTCTTCCCGACAGCCCTGGGCGGTGGTTGTAGGGGTCTGTGGGCAGGGGCTTATTGGAATCTGAAAGCCCCCTTTAACCAGGGGACCCCCAGATTCCAGCCCCCCCCATGTGAATTCACCACAAAAACTGTCAAAAATAACAGGAGCCACTTTTTGACAAGTCCTCTATTAAAAAAAAAAAGTCCCCCGATGTATACCCATCGTCAATCACGCCGCCGCCGCCACCGCCACCACCGCCGGATCCCAAAAAAAGAAAATAAACGTTACGCCCACTATGAATGCTAACCGCCAAATGCCTGCTTTGCCGTTTGATGGTTCTTAAATAGGCAAGGGGTGGGGCCACCCTGTGACATCACCCAGTGGCACCACCCCCTTGTGACCTCACCGACCCAGCATGCAATTTGATTTTTTTTCAAATTCGGGTCCCATAGACTTCAACAGGGTTCGGGGGCCGAACTTTTGCAATCTTATAGAGTTCTGGCGCGAACCGATGTGCCAGTCCATTCATTGCCCCAGGGGGCTGAGTAGCAGCACAATGTGGGCAATGGCTTGCAGCCATTGGTAATCACAATCACATGACTGCGCAGACTAATAAGAGTCTCTTCTGACTTCTGGAACAAAGGAAAAGGCTCTCATTGGTCAGCAAGCCATTGCCCGAATTATGCCCCTCCAAGGCTGTGACGTGGGCAGCGGATGATTCTCAGTACATGCAAATAAGTGCAGAGGGGACAGGAGGAACACTGAGGGTTGTTAGGAATAAAAAGCTGTATGTAAGGGAATTACAGTATGGCAACTTGCTCATAGATATGTGCATAGCATTTCTAATAGAAATAAGCATAGGTGCATTAACAGAAATGTGCGTGGACGCATTACTCAAAGGAATGCGCACCTGCGAACACGTGCGCGCGTGCGCGCACACAGGAACTTGCCCACAGTTTCTGGTTCCAGGTGGGCTATAAGGAATGATCTTGCTCACTGTCAGGGCTGACTAATAAACTAATAAACTGAACACCTATCCTGTGATGTCTCTGTGTGTTCCCGAGGCTTTGCAGGGAGTTCCCAGCCGTCCGGTTCTGAAAGTCCCCAACAGTCTTCAGCTTCCCTTGCGTCCTTGACCCGGCTTCCCCTGTTGACAACCCGGCTTGTTACTGATTTGATCCTAGATTCTGCTTGTACCTCTGCCCACCTGTTCCTGACTTTGGCTCCGTTCCTGACCGCGCTTCCGCTTCTGTACCCCGTTGCCCGCCCTGCCACTGGCCCCGGCTACCTCCGTGACCTCATTCCTGATTCCGACTTGACTGCATACTCCTTCCAAGTACTTGTTTTGACTGTCCAAAACCGCTCCCGTTCATCACAGTGTGTTCCTGCCTAAAGTCTGCTGAGAGCCTGCAGTACATGCGGAGTGCCCCTTTAACCACCCAAAGATTTACCCCCCCCTTCATGACCAGGCCATTTTTTTTTGCGATACGGCACTGCGTAATTTTAACTGACAATTGCGCAACGCTGTACCCAAATAAAATTTTTGTCCTTGTTTTCCCATAAATAGAGCTTTCTTTTGATGGTATTTGATCACCTCTGCGGTTTTTATTTTTTGCGCTATAAACAAAAAAAGACTGACAATTAAAAAAAAAAAAAGAACAATAGTTTTAACTTTCTGCTATAACATGTATCCAATAGAAAAAAGTTACAAATTTAATTTCTGCATCAGTTTAGGCCAACCTGTATTCTGCTACATATTTTTGGTATAAAAAAAAATCCCCCCCGCCTGTCTCTTGCTGTATGGCGTCTAGGCATGGCATTGGCGGGGACCTGCCCTGGACCGATGGTTTTTCAGCCAGGGCTAACCGACTGATCATTCCACATGATTCCATCATGAAGAAGGGTCTCCACTCACGTCTCTATTTTTTCAAATCATTCCTGTAACATAACATTGGGTCTTCTTTGACTCTGCACTTATGCACACTAGGTTATTCCCTTCATTGCTCACACATCCACTCCTATTGTGAAGTGTGCTAACAACAATCTTTTTATTTGTCACTTATCTTGTTGGTGCACATACACAGTGTCTCACAGAAGTGAGTACACCCCTCACATTTGTGTAAATCTTTTCTTCTATCTTTTCATGTGACAACACTGAAGAAATGACACTTTGCTACAATGTAAAGTAGTGAGTGTACAGCTTGTATAACAGTGTAAATTTGCTGTCCCCTCAAAATAACTCAACACACAGCCATTAATGTCTAAACCGCTGGCAACAAAAGTCAGTACACCCCTAAGTGAAAATGTCCAAATTGGGCCCAAGTAGCCATTTTCCCTCCCCGGTGTCATGTGACTCGTTACTGTTACAAGGTCTCAGGTGTGAATGGGGAGCAGGTGTGTTAAATTTGGTGTTATCGCTCTCACTCTCTCATACTGGTCACTGGAAGTTCAAAGAACTCTCTGAGGATCTGAAAAAAAGAATTGTTGCTCTACATAAAGATGAAAGTGAAAAAAGTGTGGCGCTAAAGGATAGTATTGTAGGATAAGTGACAGTGGTTCCTAAAAGTGAAGGTACATAACATTGAGGTGCGTACCCAAATAATGATGATACTATGCGATGTGTAGAAAGACGATCAAGTCACTTCGTGTAACACTATAAAATTACAAAATATGAGAAAATGAATATAACTTAAATAAACATGTGTGTAGACACATATAAACAGTGAAAAAAAACGTGTATAAATTAAGTGTATCAGTTTTTGGGGCAGAGTGACCTAACCCAAAACAACGATTCAAAATTGAATCACGATAAGTATTGGAGGATAACAACAATGTAGTGTGCTACAACTCAAAAATGGCCTGCATGCAAAAAAACGTGAAAGGAAATGAGTCCTTAAAAAGTGTAAATGTTAAGTGTCCATCATTATGCAATGGGGTGATTAAATGTCCATCATTATACAATGGGGTGATTAAATGTCCATCATTATACAATGGGGTGATTAAATGTCCATCATTATACAATGGGGTGATTAAATGTCCATCATTATACAATGGGGTGATCCCCGATGGTTCCCCGACAGCTTGGGTATACGCAGTCCTCATACACAATCGATGGAGACCATTAGGAGAGTTCTTGCATACAAATAAATTCTTGTCTTGATATGGAAACTTTTACCAAAAAAATATGAGTATCAAATGCCCTTACCAGACAAGGTGGACTCACAGGCCCTTGGCGGTGAGTCAGACAAGCGCGTACCGTCAAGCGGTGTAGTGTGGTAGACCGTATGTGGATCCTGAACAGAGTCTCCTCAGAAGTCACCGGATGGCGTGTCTCTGGAAGCAGATGTCTTCAGAGTTTGGCCTCAGTCATCGGTTTGGGGGGATAGTTTCCTCAGCGACCACCCATGTCAATGGGCAAAGATAAAAAAAGAAAAAAACTTCCACATGGTGTAAATCCTTATTAAAAACGTAATAACGTTTATTGGTAACAAAAGGGGTGTAAACCAAACGAGGGTACAGATATGGGCAGTAAAAACTCGGCTCACACAGGTACAAAGAGTAGAGAAAATTGTAAAAATTAGCGCAGTAGGTGATGGGGGGGTAAAAAAACACAGAGAATACAACTTAGATATCAGTCCCTTTGGGCCTTTGGGATTTTAATATTCCTATAAGAGGATATCTAGAAATTTTTGGTTCCTTTCTTTCAAACTGTTCCTGTAGTAAGTGTCTTAACTGTAGGTATTTATAAAATTGTTTACTCTGGAGGTTATATTGTTTACACATATTCTCATATGTCACTATTACATTGTTATTATACATCTGGCCAAACGTTTTTATTTTTTTCTGTTTCCATTAACTACTATCTTCAAATATTTCTAATTTTTCAAACATTGGGTTATTCCATAATGCCGTTTCTGGTGGAATGTCCTCAACCTCCCTGGCGGTATGATTATTTCGGATTTTAGGTGCTGAAAGCGGTACAATTATTTTGCATGGAAATTTGGCGTTTTATATTGTAGGTCTGTAATTCTTAATAATAACACACTTAAATCTGTCCAAACCAGAGTCTAGTAGACATCCCGGGTATGATAAAGTTTGAAACACAAAAACATAAATTATAATATAATAAATAAAAATAAATAATTAAAAAAAAAAATATATAATAATAATAAAATAAATTTCCCCACGATTCACTATCGCTCAATTCTGCAAGTGTTCTAATTTACTATCACTGTTTTCTAGCTGGTCTAAAACCATTTTTGACGTAAAGGGACACTTTTTGGTTGCTATGGACAATCTCCAGTTTCCAGCCAGAAAGAACAGTATATATAATATAGAACTGCATGCAGGGCATAGGACAAAGCACTGGGGACAAAAGGGATGTGAAATAATTTCATACAGTACTGTAATCTGTAAGATTACAGTACTGTATGTGTTATGCTTTTTACAGTTTTTTGAATTTGCCGCCAGGCTCCGCCCCCGTGCGTCGCGGCGCTCGCAGGGAACGGAGCCTGGCACGGAGAGGCTTCGGGCAGAGGACGGAGCCCACGGACACTGCGGGGGACATCGCAGGATCCCGGGGACAAGGTAAGTAACGCCGCCCCAGGATCCTGCAATGCGATCCCGAGTGTGGCTCGGGGTTACCGCTAATGGGACTGAATTTTAACCCCGAGCCACACTCGGGAAAACCGCCAGGGGGGCTATGGCTAGGTTCACACTGCTGCGAATTTTATTGCGAATTTGAGCCGCTGCGATCGCTCAAATTCGCAAGTCATTTTAATAACATTGTTTTCCATGAGTGCTGTTCACATCAATGCGTTGAGAATCTAACCTGCGTAAAAAAAAGGGTCCTGTCTGAGTTTGATCCCTGTGCGATGCGAATTCAGCTCCATAGATTGCAAAATTTGCAGTAGAATCTCAAGAACACACAAAGAATTCGCAACGCAATCGGATCAAAATCGCGCTAAATTCGCACTGCAGCAGTGTGAACCTAGCCTTCATCCCGTCAATTTTTTTTACCTCCTTCCAAACTGACCTAGCCCGTTTTAGAAGAGGAATTTTTACTCCAATCCTTCATAATTCTGCTATTTCTAATCCTACCAGAAGGTCTCCTACCTGCATTTTATTTAGCAAATATTTCTCCACCCTCGTTTCTCGTTCCTGAACTACCCAGGTTCTTAGGTGTTTTAATTGCCCCCGCCAAGTAATGTAAATATAGATCTGGTATTGCCAGTCCTGCTGCAGTATTAGGTCTTTGTAACGTGGAAAGCTTTAATTTACAACGCCCATTTGCCCAGATGAACCTAGTTAGCAGGGAGTTTAACCCTTTCATGACTAAGCCTATTTTTGAAATTTGGTGTTTACAAGTTAAAATCCATATTTTTTGCTAGAAAATTACTTAGAACCCCCAAAAATTATATATATTTTTTTAGCAGAGAATCTAGAGAATAAAATGGCGATTGTTGCAATATTTTATATCACACGGTATTTGTGCAGCGGTGTTTTAAACGCAAATTTTTGGAAAAGGGACAATTCCATGAATTTTAAAAAATCCAAACAGTAAATTTACCCCAATTTTTTTTGCATAATGTGAAAGATGATGTTACGCCGAGTAAATAGATACCAAACATGTCACGCTTTATAATTGCACGCACTCGTGGAATGGCGACAAACTATGGTAGCTATGAATTTCCATAGGCGACGCTTTAAATTTTTGTTTACGGTTACCAGGTTAGAGTTACAGAGGAGGTCTAGGGCTAGAATTATTGCTCTCGCTCTGACTATCGCGGCGATACCTCACATGTGTGATTTGAACACCGTTTACATATGCGTGCGCAACTTCCGTATGCGTTTTCTTCGCTGCGCAAGCTCGCGGGGACGGGGGCGCTTTAAAAAAAAATTTTTATTTTTTTTAAATTATTTTATTTATTTTTATACTTATAAATTGTGTTTAAAAAAAAATGTTTTTTTTTTTTTTACTTTTATTGCTGTCACAAGGAATGTAAACATCCCTTGTGACAGTAATAGGTGGTGACAGGTACTCTTTATGGAGGGATCGGGGGGTCTAATAGACCCCCCATCCCTCCTTTACACTTCAAAGTATTCAGATCGCCGAAAACGGCGATTCTGAATACTGTGTACTTTTTTAAATTCGGCGCCATTGGCAGCCGAGTAAACGGGAAGTGACGTCATGACGTCGCTTCCGCGTTTACATTTCGAAGGCTGGAACGAAGCCGCCGACAGCTTCACGATTTTCCATTTCATGTTATTTAGATACAGTTTTGATTGACCAAATCCATTCTTTAACTTGCCCTGGTGTATTAAAAAACACAGTCTTTCCTCCTTCATCCACTCTCACCTGGGCTGGATATGCCATAGAGTATTCTATTCCTGCTTCTCTCATTCTCTTTTTAACTTCATAGAAGGTTGCCCGCTGCTTTTGTATCTCTAGAGAAAAGTTTGGGAATATTGACACTTTACTATTCTCATAGTGGATCTCTCTTTTTTGTCTTGCCTTCCGCAGAATTGTGTCTCTGTCTCTGCAATTCAGGAGACGCGCCAGTAGAGGTCTAAGGGGAAGCCCAGGCTTTGGTATTACTGCAGGGACCCTATTCGCCCGTTCCACCGCAAATGCCTTTGATACCTCCATCTCTGGAAATGTTTTTATCAGCCATTTTTCAATAAAGTCCCCCGGTTAAACCCCTCCACTTTCTCCGGAAGACCTATTGATCTTATGTTATTGCGGCGCATCCGATTCTCAAAATCGTCCGTTTTCTGCTGCCATGTACCAATCTGCTTTTCTACAGTAGCAATCTTTTTAGGTATATGAATTACTGTATCTTCCAATTGAGATATCCTGTTTTCCACCTCGGCCATCCTATCTCTAATACTTTGCATATCTTGTCTAATCAATCCAATGTCCATTCTGATCCCATCCATTTTACCTGTCAGTCCCGCGCTGCTTGCTTGGATGGCCGCCATTAATTGTCCGCTCACCTGCTCCAGTGTTAGCTTCGTAGCTTTCTCTGGCTTCTCAGCTTGGGACGGAGGCACGCTGGTTTTCTGAGCTTCCAGCGCCGATGGTCCGCCACTCCTTGTCTGCGGAGAGCTCCGCACGCTTTCCGTTTTCTCCGTCCTCGCATACTCTTTAAGGCGATCGGCTGCCGATTGCTTAGTACTCATCTCGCTGCCGGGTTCGTTCGTTTATCGGGGTCTTGGGTCTCGGTTGTAGTAAGTGCTACTCAGGATACTGACGGAGACTCAGGCTGACTCAGAGCTTCCGCCGCTCACATCCGGTCGTATCAGCGGAAGTCACGCCCCTAGGTCTCCCAACCATGCCCAAGAGGGTTAAGGCAGTGCTGGAAAATAATGGCGGCCACACAAAATATTGACACTTTGGGCCCAATTTGGACATTTTCACTTAGGGGTGTACTGACTTTTGTTGCCAGCGGTTTAGACATTAATGGCTGTGTGTTGAGTTATTTTGAGGGGACAGCAAATTTACACTGTTATACAAGCTGTACACTCACTACTTTACATTGTAGCAAAGTGTCATTTCTTCAGTGTTGTCACATGAAAAGATAGAAGAAAATATTTACACAAATGTGAGGGGTGTACATACTTTTGTGAGATACTGTACGTCGACTTCAATGGTGAGACCCTCACACATTCTCATATCACCTTCAACATCCACATCACTCCCTGTGTGGGAACTCACATACGTATTACCATTTTTATAGAGTATTTTTTTTTTTTTCATTTTCACCATTTTACAAGGTTATTTTTTCACTTATGGTTTCCCCTCCTCCACCCTTTTTTTTCACAGAATCAGCTGCATGATAGGTGCACATACACTACACCTAGGAAATATGCCCCTATGGTCAGTTATGTCCTTTGGTTGCTTCCTTCCGTCCCCAACTTGTTTTGGGGTGGGTCTCCCGCCTCAACCTCCGGGCGAGACAGTTTATCCAGGACCACCGTTCACTCCCCCATAGGAGATGGTCTCAGCCAAAGGGCTCTCATGTGAGTAATTGAGAACTGGCTTGGTTACGTGATGTTTCTCTTCCCCTTAGAGCATACTATATATTAATAGATTTATTATCCATTTATCCTTCCAGTATAACTATGCATCTAACTTCTGATGAGTGGCTGTATGCCATGAAATGCGTCAAGTTTCCACCATAGGGTGCCAAGACAAGCTTGCCTTAATTATGACATTTCTAACCTGTATGTGTATATGTTTTTGTTATTGCTGTATGAGTCTATGTGGGTATACTTTGCTAATCATGTCTACAGTAGGTTTGGCATTATTCATGCTGTATTATTGTACCAATCATGTCTGTTAAACATTTATTAAATATTTTATCATTACAATTATGTTTAACCACTCCCCCCCCCCCCCCCCGGCCTATAGCAAAATGATGGCTGGCGGGTGATTCAGTTATCCTGACTGGATGTCATATGACGTCTTTCAGGATAACAGACGGGGCGCACGACAATTGGTGGCGCGGCGCGTCAATCTGACACATCACAACACCAATCTCGGTAAACAGCCTCTGACGTGATCAGCTGTGTCCAATCACGGCTGATCACAGTGTAAACAGGAAAGGTCGTTTATCGGAATTTCCTCACTTGCATCTAACAGACGCGAGTAGAAGAGAGACGATCGGTTGCTCTCCTGACGGGGGGGTCTGCGCTGTTTCTTTATCAGTTCAGCCCCCCCTCCCCATGCGGATCCCCCGCCCAGGACCACCAGGACCACCAGGGATGCTGATCATGGATGGCCACCAGGTATGCCACCCTGGACCACCAGGGATGCCAGTCAGTGCCCAGACATAGTGGTCAGGTAACGTTGAGGAGCATAGACACAGTGGTCAGGTAATGCTGAAGTGCTTAGACGTAGTGGTCGGGTAACGTTGAGGAGCATAGACACAGTGGTCAGGTAATGCTGAAGAGCTTAGACGTAGTGGTCGGGTAACGTTGAGGAGCATAGACACAGTGGTCAGGTAATGCTGAAGAGCTTAGACGTAGTGGTCAGGTAACGTTGAGGAACATAGACACAGTGGTCGGGTAATGCTGAAGAGCTTAGACGTAGTGGTCGGGTAACGTTGAGGAGCATAGACACAGTGGTCGGGTAATGCTGAAGAGCGTAGACGTAGTGGTCGGGTAACGTTGAGGAGCATAGACACAGTGGTCAGGTAATGCTGAAGAGCTTAGACGTAGTGGTCGGGTAACGTTGAGGAGCATAGACACAGTGGTCGGGTAATGCTGAAGAGCGTAGACGTAGTGGTCGGGTAACGTTGAGCAGCATAGACACAGTGGTCGGGTAATGCTGAAAAGCGTAGACGTAGTGGTCGGGTAACGTTGAGGAGCACAGACACAGTGGTCGGGTAATGCTGAAGAGCGTAGACATAGTGGTCGGGTAATGTTGAGGAGCATAGACACAGTGGTCGGGTAATGCTGAAGAGCGTAGACGTAGTGGTCGGGTAACGTTGAGCAGCATAGACACAGTGGTCGGGTAATGCTGAAGAGCGTAGACGTAGTGGTCGGGTAACGTTGAGGAGCACAGACACAGTGGTCGGGTAATGCTGAAGAGCGTAGACATAGTGGTCGGGTAATGTTGAGGAGCATAGACACAGTGGTCGGGTAATGCTGAAGAGCGTAGACGTAGTGGTCGGGTAACGTTGAGGAGCATAGACACAGTGGTCGGGTAATGCTGAAGAGCGTAGACGTAGTGGTCGGGTAACGTTGAGGAGCATAGACACACTGGTCGGGTAATGCTGAAGAGCGTAGACATAGTGGTCGGGTAACGTTGAGGAGCATAGACACACTGGTCGGGTAATGCTGAAGAGTGTAGACGTAGTCGTCAGGTAACATTGAGGAGCATAGACACAGTGGTCGGGTAATGCTGAAGAGCGTAGACGTAGTGGTCAGGTAACGTTGAGGAGCACAGACACAGTGGTCTGCCAAGTAAGCGTAATGCAACAGATGAAAGACACATCCTGCTTACTTCCCCTCTACATCAGAAGATGTCCAGCAGTGCCATCAGCACACAACTGGTGCAAACCAGTGGGACCCAGGTACACCCATCTCCTGTCCGTAGGAGTCTGGCCAAAAGTGGTCTTCATAGAAGAATTGTGGCCAAAAAGCCAAACCGCCAACATGGAAACAAGGCTAAGCGATTCAACTATGCAGAAAAACATAGGAACTGGGGTGCAGAAAAATGTCAGCAGGACTGATGAGGCAAAATGTGAAATACTTGGCTGTAGCAGGCGGCAGTTTGTTGGGTGAAGGGCTGGAGAGCAGTACAATAATGAGTGTCTGCAGCCATTTGTGAAGCATGGTGGAGGTTCCCTGCAAATTTGGGGCTGCATTTCTACAAACAGAGTTGGAGATTTGGTCATGCTCAATCATGCTGAGTACAAGCCAATGCTTCTCCATCATGCCATACCACTATGGAGGCGTGTGATCGGCCCCAAATTTGTTGTTCAGCATGACAACCACCCTAAACATACAGCTAACATCATTAAGAACTATCTTCAGTGTAAAGAAGAAACAAGGAGTCCTGGAAGTGATGCTTTGGCCCCCACAGATCCCTGATTTCACCCATCATGGAGTTTGTCTGGGATGACATGAAGAGACAGAAGGATTGGAGGTGGCCGACATCCACAGAAGATCTGTGCTTAGTTCTCCAAGATGTACATAGAACAACCTACCTGCCGAGTTCCTTCATAAACTGTGTGCAAGTCTACCTAGAAGAAAGCAAAGAGGGGGAGGGGGGCACCCCAAATATTGATGTGATTTGTATTTCTCTTCATTTACTTTCCATTCTGGTAATTTATAAAAATAAACTATTAACACTTCGTTTTCTAAAAGCATTCTTCACTTACACCATTTTTTAACACCTGCCTAAAACTTTTGCACAGTAGTATGTATATATATTTTTAGGCTGGTAAATATTCTATATGAGTATTTTCCAGGCGACCACCAGATGGAACAACCGACTACTTTTTGAATATTTTTCCTGTTTGCTTATTAATTGATGAAAAAAAATTGTTTACAGAGCTCAGTAGCATAAGCTTACATTTACACACACGTGGGTGAGTCAGAGCCATGACTCCTGCCATATTGATTGCAATGAGCTAACCCATAGTGTTGTAAGCATTCTTTGCCATAAATTATTACATAATGTGTGAATGCCTATGTATATGAACAAGGTCATGTTCCTTTACCTTTGCTGTGTAACTCTTATAGGGCGTACACACGGTCGGACTTTGTTCGGACATTCCGACAACAAAATCCTAGGATTTTTTCCGACGGATGTTGGCTCAAACTTGTCTTGCATACACACGGTCACACAAAGTTGTCGGAAAATCCGATCGTTCTGAACGCGGTGACGTAAAACGCGTACGTCGGGACTCTAAACGGGGCAGTGGCCAATAGCTTTCATCTCTTTATTTATTCTGAGCATGCGTGGCACTTTGTCCGTCGGATTTGTGTACACACGATCGGAATTTCCGACAACGGATTTCATTGTCGGAAAATTTTATCTCCTGCTCTCCAACTTTGTGTGTCGGAAAATCCGATGGAAAATGTCCGATGGAGCCCACACACGGTCGGAATTTCTGACAACACGCTCCGATCGGACATTTTCCATCGGAAAATTTGACCGTGTGTACGGGGCATTACTGTTTCAGCCGCAATTGTGTTTTTAACCCACTTTTATGGATTATGATATTTTGTAATAAAGATTTGTTTACTTTTTTTAAAAGCTTATTTGCTTGTGGTGCCATTAACAGTCCCTTATTTCCTTTTTCAATTTGACTTTGGGATGAAGGCACTCCCACTATTCCACCTTGATTCCACCTTTTACCCCAAATAGAACAATAAAAGTAATGTTTAGGTCTTGGGGAATGCCTGTTAAAATCAATTTATTGGTGATCAGTGAGAAGAATGTTCCTTACATTGGTGATCAGTGAGAAGAATGTTCCTTACATTGGTGATCAGTGAGAAGAATGTTCCTTACATTGGTGATCAGTGAGAAGAATGTTCCTTACATTGGTGATCAGTGAGAAGAATGTTCCTTACATTGGTGATCAGTGAGAAGAATGTTCCTTACATTGGTGATCAGTGAGAAGAATGTTCCTTACATTGGTGATCAGTGAGAAGAATGTTCCTTACATTGGTGATCAGTGGGAAGAATGTTCCTTACATTGGTGATCAGTGGGAAGAATGTTCCTTACATTGGTGATCAGTGGGAAGAATGTTCCTTACATTGGTGATCAGTGGGAAGAATGGTCCTTACATTGGTGATCAGTGGGAAGAATGGTCCTTACATTGGTGATCAGTGAGAAGAATGTTCCTTACATTGGTGATCAGTGGGAAGAATGGTCCTTACATTGGTGATCAGTGAGAAGACAAATAAGAATGTGAAAAGTGTGGTGTACATTTGTATAGCGCCAGCCCAGCCCCCCCCCGAGTCAATACTTTGTAGAACCCCCTTTCTCTGTAATTACAGCTGCAAGTCTTTTTGGGGATGTCTCTACCAGCTTTGTACATCTAGAGAGGGACATTTTTGCCCATTCTTCTTTGTAAAATATCTCAAGCTCTGTCAGATTGGATGGAGAGCGTCTGTGAACAGCAATTTTCAAGTCTTGCCACAGATTCTCAATTGGATTTAGGTCTGGATTTTGAATGGGCCATTCTAACACATGAATATGCTTCAATCTAAACCATTCCATTGTAGCTCTGGCTGGATGTTTTGGGTCGTTGTCCTGCTGGAAGGTGAACCTCCGCCCCAGTCTCAAGTCTTTTGCAGACTCTAACAGGTTTTCTTCTAAGATTGTCCTGTATTTGGCTCCATCCATCTTCCCATCAACTCTGACCAGCTTCCCTGTCCCTGCTGAAGAAAAGCATCCCCACAACATGATGCTGCCACCACCATGTTTCACAGTGGGGATGGTGTGTTCAGGGTTATGTGCAGTGTTAGTTTTCCGCCATACATAGCGTTTTGTTTTTAGGCTAAAAAGTTCAATTTTGGTCTCATCTGACCAGATCACCTTCTTCCACATGTTTGCTGTGTCCCCCACATGGCTTCTCACAAACTGCAAACGGGACTTCTTATGACTTTCTTTCACCAATGTCTTTCTTCTTGTCACTCTTCCATAAAGGGCAGATTTGTGGAGAACACGACTAATAGTTGTCCTGTGGACAGATTCTCCCACCTGAGCTGTGGATCTCTGCAGCTCCTCCAGAGTTACCATGGACCTCTTGGCTCTTCTCTGATGAAAGCTCTCCTTGCCCGGCGGGTCAGTTTAGGTGGACGGCCATGTCTTGGTAGGTTTGCGGTTGTGCCATACTCTTTCCATTTTCCGATGATGGATTGAACAGAGCTCCGTGAGATGTTCAAAGCTTGGGAGACTTTTTTTATAACCTAACCCTGCTTTATACTTCTCCACAACTTTATTCCTGACCTGTCTGGTGTGTTCCTTGGCCTTCATAATGTTGTTTGTTCACTAAGGTTCTCTAACAAACCTCTGAGGGCTTCACAGAACAGCTGTATTTATACTGAGACTTAATTACACACAGGTGGGCTTTATTTACTAATTAGGTGACTTCTGAAGGCAATTGGTTCCCTTAGATTTTAGTTAGGGGTATCAGAGTAAAGGGGGCTGAATACAAATGCCCCCCCCCCACACTTTTCACATATTTATTTGTAAAAAAAAATTGAAAACCATTTTTAATTTTTCTTCCACTTCACAATTATTCGCCACTTTGTGTTGATCTACCACAGGGGGGTCTTCAAACTACGGCCCTCCAGTTGTTCAGGAACTACAATTCCCATCATGCCTAGTCATGTCTGTGAATGTCAGAGTTTTACAATGCCTCATGGGATGTGTAGTTCCACAACAGCTGGAGGGCCGTAGTTTGAGGATCCCTGATCTACCACACACAAAGTTTGGATGTAACATGACAAAAATGTGGAAAATTTCAAGGGGTGTGAATACTTTTTCAAGGCACTGTACAGTATATTAATTGGTGTCAGGAAGCTGGCTCTGCCATTGTGATGTTGGCCCCCAGAACTATGGTGGCACCATCAAACGGGAGATCAATTGGCCACAGCTCAAGGAACTCCTAGCAAACCTCTGGAGGAACCCTGGTTGAAAATGGCTGCTCCTTCTGGCTGCAATGTTTTCTTCTATGTTGGCCTGGGAATACGGGAGAGACAGCCAAGCAACATGACAAAATGTGGAAAATTTCAAGGGGTGTGAATACTTTTTCAAGGCACTGTACAGTATATTACTTGGTGTCAGGAAGCTGGCTCTGCCATGTGATGTTGGCCCCCAGAACTATGGTGGCACCATCAAACGGGAGATCAATTGGCCACAGCTCGAGGAACTCCTAGCAAACCTCTGGAGGAACCCTGGTTGAAAATGGCTGCTCCTTCTGGCTGCAATGTTGTCTTCTATGTTGGCCTGGGAATACGGGAGAGACAGCCAAGCCATGGCAATCCCTCACTGCAGGTTTGCAAAATAATGCCTGGAGTTCACCCTTATCATTCGATGCTCGATGTCTACACCTCCTTTTTCTACTAAACCCTCCCAATTAGAACAAGAACAAATGCTGTTACATCTCCCTTTTTTTACATAAAGGTGTGATGTATCATTTTAAAGACTCGTTTAATTTTTTTTTTTGTTCTTTTTTTCCCTTCCCAAACACTCAGTCACGCACATGAAGGTGCGATGCACGCCTCAGTAACTACATAAGGTCAATTAACTCATTATCTGCCATGACAACTTCCGTTTCTAGGAAAGGTCGCGGCCTCGTACCAACGTCACAGAAAATGGGACTTTAAAACCCCCTCCATCTGCAGGAAACAGAAAAAAAAAAAGTCTTCTTTTTTAGATTATACTCAATTCATCCGCAATCTGCAAAACCGCCTCTGATCCGCAGCAACTAAAAGCATTTCAGCTCCAGCCCTGAAAAACAACTTTACTCTCAGCCTAATGCTATTTATCCCCCCTGAACCTGGAAAACAAATCTTTCTGCTGAAAAACAAACCTGGTTCCTTACGTCGTACGGCTTCTAAAAATAGTCAACGTACAATTTTAATGCCATAGATACATAGGAAAAGGAGAGAGACACCATGTACAAGCCACACGTGGCCTGCTCTCAGACAATTTACCAGAAAACCAGAAAAAAATATAAATTGCCTGAATTGCCGAGTATTCCGAGGAAAGATAAAGAGCATGATTTGTGTTTTTATTTCCCGAGTTATAATTTAAGTCTCTGCTCGAACCTAAAGTGCATTTCTATAACCTTAAAAAAAATCAAGATTCTTGACATCCCATAGAAACAAAAATATTTTTGCTGCTAGGGTAAATGTCATTAGCGATACATTCAGCGCCGCACATTTCTCCTTCTCTCTACTACTTGAGTGTAAAAAAAAAAAAAAAAAAACCCGGAGCAAAATGGGAAATACATTCCGAACGTGTAAAGAACACACCCGGATACAACGTAAAGAGCCTCTTCAGTGGCTGTTACAGATGTTACCGCTTAGAAATAAAATTCACCCCTGCTATTCTGCTCAAAGCCACAAATGATAAAGAACAAAGAAAGCTCAAGCAGGGCCGAGCATAACTGATCTCTAAACGCGGCATAAAAGTTATTTGATGTAGAAAAAAAAAATGTCAGTTACTAATATGCATGCGAAGCTCCACAAGCCTAGTTTTATCAACCATGCTGGGGGGGGGAATTGGACGCATCTGCATTCGCTCCTAACGCTGCACCTGACCTCGAAACAAACAAGTCCAAATACATTATGAAGAAGTTCCTTGCCAGGGTCACTTTACGGTCAAGATGACATTGCCTACCCATCCACACTGGTTTAAGGTTAAGATTTTCACTTCATCAACATTACCAAACAAGGAATAGAACTCAAAGTTGGCTCTGCAGGCACCATGATTTTTTTTTAATAGATGTTTCTTCTCTAAGAAACCATGTGTCACGGCCAGCAGGACCATTAAAGCGAGCAGGTCATCCTGGCAGATGAAGCGAGCCCACCCAAGGTGCGGAGTCTAGGCACTAACTGGTGTTCATCTGAGCTCCTGATGGTGGAGAAGTGTTTAGCTGCATGTTATTACCAGGTTGCGGTCCTCGGGATCGCTCCACCAGGAGGTGAGCAAGCCAAATCCCTACCAGCAAACACTTAAGACATTTTCTTCTCCAAAATGTCCACCCAACCCTGGTGGATCAGAACCCATCTAGGACCTCCCCATCTTCAAGCATGTGCCATTAGAAATGATGTGGGGGGCACGACAGGTAGTTATCAAGAGGACCAAGTGGGAATATTACTTGTAGGACAAGAATATGTTGGCCATGTAGTAAGAAGGGGAAGGAAGGGGAAAGGGGATAAGGTATGTTATCCGCTCTTGTCCTCAGGATTGTTTCACCAGCAAGCCAGATCCAGTAGCAGATATAGCAGGTAGGGATCAAGCAGAAGTGTAGTCAGTAAACAAGCCAAAGGATAGTAACGAGTGGTAGCGAGGATAAGGATGGGAGCAGGAGTGGCAAGAGCAAGATATTGGCTGGAGAGAGAGCACAATAATCTGGCAAACAGGAAATGCAGAGACAAGGCTTAAATCTGCAAATTCATGGGAGGAGGAAAGAGTTCAAAGTTCAAGAGAAAGGTTCAAGGCAGGATCATTCAAGGAATGCAAGCCCAATGTCAAACAGTCTATTTTTTTCTTAAAATCGTATGGCTGTTTATCTAGAATTGCCCGGGGGGGGGGGGGGGGGTAACTTGAGCATGCTCCCGTTTTTTGCTGATTTGGTACATGTATCAGACCATTCTCCATTAGTGGTACATCTCCTAGTAGCTCCACCAGCTACTCTACCTAGAGCCCCCTGGAAATGTAATGCCTTCTGGCTGAAGCTATTTCACTCCCATGAGGGGATAGCGGGGAGCATGTGCAAGTTCTTCACATTCCAGGATCCTTATAACTCGAATCTGCAGCACTGGGATGCCTTCAAGGCATACTTGAGGGGCCTATTGGTAACTGAAATGAACAAGGTCAAGTATGCTTCCTCTGCTCTTAAGGCGGAAGTGAAATCTCAGGTTCAGGCAATGGAGCAACTATACATAACAAACCCCTCTTATTCGGCCAGGGAGGCCTGGCAGGCTGTCCAATCTGCCAATCAGCATTTGCTCACCTCCTCGGCCGAAAAGAAGAGATTATTTTCCAGGCAAGCGTTCTTTGAGGAAGGTGAGAAAACCATCCGCCTTTAGGCACGGATTGCGAACTCCCACTGAAGGTCCTCTATCATAGGAGCCATCCAGTCCTGGGCGGGGCCCCTGGTACGCCAGTCTGAGATGATCTTGCAGGAACTCACTAGTTTCTATGAAACTCTCTACAGTTCTGGCACTGCCTATACCCAAGAAGACCTTGATCTATACTTGCAGAATGTTGCTTTCCCCGTAATGTCAGAGAACCAACGAAAGGAGTTAGAGGGCCCCACTCACTATAGAAGAGCTACAGGTTGCAGTTGGCTCTTTCCCCAACTGCACAGCTCCGGGGGAGGATGGGATCCCCATAAAAGTATATAAACAATACTCCGACGAACTATTACCGTGCCTGCTAAAAGTTTTCAATGAGTCCTGGGAAAAAGGGGTCCTCCCCCCTCAATGTTGAAAGTGATCATCATTCTATTGCTCAAACCTGGTAAGGACCCGGTAGACCCAGGGGCATACTGCCCGATCCCGTTGCTGCAGAGCGACGTCAAGATCCTGGTGAAGGTGTTGGCGATCCGGCTAAATGGCGTAATAGCATCTATTGTGCATGATGACCAGGCTGGCTTCATGCCCAATAAATCCACTGCCATTAACCTGAGACGGCTGTTCCTAAATATTCAGTCCCAGGGGGATAACATGGGTAGTAGGGCCTTACTATCGTTAGACGCCACAAAGGCATTTGATAGTATAGATTGGAACTATCTGTGGGCGGTATTGAAGAGGTTTGGATTTGGCCCTAATTATATGTCATGGGTACGGCTTCTCTATAGTCAACCACAGGCTGTTGTTCGGGCATTCGGTACCTTATCTCATGGCTTTACATTAAGAAGGGGAACTAGGCAGGGATGCCTGCTATCCCCTCTCCTTTTTGCTCTGGCTATTGAACCATTGGCAATTGAGAACAGGGCTAACCAGCGTATTATAGGTTTCTGCTATGGCAACATTCAGGAAAAAGTAATGTTATACACGGACGATACCTTGCTTATGCTGGGAGAGATCTGACCTTTCCTTGCGTGAGGCCATGTCGACCATAACTAAATTCAGTGGATTTTCCGGTTTACATATAAACTGGTCAAAATCTGCTCTGCTCCTACTGGACGGGGATGACACACAGTCGTTGACTTCCTCATGTCCTATACCTATTACCACCTCTTTTAAATACTTGGGGATTCAGGTCACATCTAGGCCGAGTGACTACATTTACCTAAATATCTCCCCCCTCCTCCAATGCTTTAGGGAAAAAGTTAAAACATGGAACTCTCTCCTCTTGTCAGTTGCGAGCAGAGTTAATCTAATAAAGATGATACTCATGCCACGACTGCTGTATTTTCTTCATAACGCCCACATGATTATCCCCTTAAAGATATTCAGAATAGTTAACACCATTTTCAGCAGCCTCATTTGGAAGGATAGACCCCCTAGGATCAAGCTGGAACACTTGCAAAGACCCAAAGACGACGGGGGCTTGGCATTGCCAAACCCTTGGTTGTATTAACTGGAAGCACAGCTGCAACATCTCATTGGCACGTTTGGAACTGCGGGGGAGGCAGAGACTGGGTCTCAAAGCTCTTCGCAGACATTGATGCTCCACACTGTACGCAGGGGACCAATTCCCATGGCTTTGGAGGCTCTAGCCTTCGCTAAACCACATAAAAAATACCCGACCTTTAGTCTAGTTCACAAGGTATGGAATAAATCCAAATATCTCCAGAAGGCAGATGGCTATACTCATTACAGCCCTATTTGGCACAACGATACTTAAACTGAATTGGCCAAACTGCAATCTGAAGCTAGGTGGAAAGCATATAGGGTTACCCGTCTTAAGCAACTTTTCCGTAATGGGGTGCTACGCACCTTCACCAACCTGGAGGAGACATATAACCTACCGTCCTCAATGCATTTCCACTACTTACAACTCAGTCACGCAGTTGCGGGGCAAGGCCGGTCTTCGAAGTGGCACCTATCCCTGACCCCAGTGTTTAGCCTCATTAGGGATGCTGCTTCATCTAAAGGATTTATTTCCCAATGCTACGCTATACGGTTACAATCCGTTCTGAAGCAGCACCCCCCCCCCCTCCCCCCCTGAAAGTAAGGGAGAAATGGGAGACAGCCGTTGGACAGTTAGATGGGGAACAATGGGAGGAGATTTTTCAGGCGGTGGGTACTTGCTCACTGAATGTATCCCAAAGACTTACCCAGTTATATAACTTGTTGCGAATTTACTATACCCCCCATAGACTCCATTTGATGAACCTACAATCTGACTCAACATTTACAAGATGTAAACGAGACCATGGGGACCTCATACACCTACTATGGCGCTGTCCCAAACTACACACATACTGGGCAGGAGTAGTGACTACGGTCAACTTCGTATTTAAAGTATCTCTTCCACAGGACCCGAGAGCATGTCTCCTGGGTGCACTGGAAGAATATGAGTGGGAAGTCCACATTAAAGAGGCTATCCACAGAGTCTTATTCCAGGCTAGGAAACTAATTATGACACATTGGAAATCTGAGGATCCCCCGACCATAAATGAATAGATTGCTAACATTGGCGCAGTGTTAAGAATGGAGAAGCTTATATATCAGCACAGGGGAAGTACAGCCAAATTTGAGAGAATATGGGCATTGTGGCTAGATGTACCGGGACTAGCCCCGGCAGATCTGGTAGTGGACAGACTATTGGGAATCAATGTTGGGTGAGCAAGGGGTTATGAGGAACAATGAGGGAAAATGTAAAATTGCTGAAGATGCTATGGTGTTGTTTATTACAGTGGTTGAGATGCATGATACTAACCTGTATTGCAATGATGACAATCTATGTATACCAATTCCGCAAAATAAATACCTTTTGTTGGATAAAAAAAAAAACAAGATGGCCTAGGCTATAAGAAGATTGCCAAGGCCCTGAAACTGAGCTGCAGACCATACAGCGGTTTAACAGGACAGGTTCCACTCAGAACAAGCCTCGCCATGGTCGACCAAAGGAATTGAGGTCACGTGCTCAGCGTCATATCCAGAGGTTGGCTTTGGGAAATAGACGTATGAGTGCTGCCAGCATTGCTGCAGGGGTTGAAGGGGTGGGGGGTCAGCCTGTCAGTGCTCAGACCATACGCCGCACACTGCATCAAATTGGTCTGCATGGCTGTTGTCCCAGGACGAAGCCTCTTCTAAAGATGATGTACAAGAAAGACCGCAAACAGTTTGCTGAAGACAAGCAGACTAAGGACATGGATTACTGGAACCATGTCCTGTGGTCTGATGAGACCAAGATAAACTTATTTGGTTCAGATGGTGACAAGCGTGTGTGGTGGCAACCAGGTGAGGAGGACAAAGACAAGTGTGTCTTGTCTACAGTCAAGCATGGTGGTGGGAGTGTCATGGTCTGGGGCTGCATGAGTGCTGCCGGCACTGGGGAGCTACAGATCATTGAGGGTACCATGAATGCCAACATGTACTGTGACATACTGAAGCAGAGCATGATCCCCTCCCTTCAGAGACTGGGCCGCAGGGCAGTATTCCAACATGATAACCACCCCAAACACACCTCCAAGATGACCACTGCCTTGCTAAAGAAGCTGAGGGTAAAGGTGATGGACTGGCCAAGCATGTCTCCAGACCTAAACCCTATTTATCATCTGTAAAGGAAACCTCAAACGAAAGGTGGAGGAGCGCAAGGTCTCTAACATCCACCAGCTCCGTGATGTCGTCATGGAGGAGTAGAAGAGGACTCCGGTGACAACCTGTGAAGCTCTGGTGAACTCCATGCCCCAGAGGGTTAAGGCAGTGCTAATAATGGTGGCCACACAAAATATTGACACTTTGGGCCCAATTTGGACATTTTCACCTAGGGGTGTACTGACTTTTGTTGCCAGCGGTTTAGACATTAATGGTGTTGAGTTATTTTGAGGGGACAGAAAATTTACACTGTTATACAAGCTGTACACTCACTACTTTACATTGTAGCAAAGTGTCATTTCTTCAGAGTTGTCACATGAAAAGATAGAATAAAGTATTTACAAAAATGTGAGGGGTGTACTCACTTTTTTGAGATACTGTAATTTTCCATCTGGATGCCTGAATCTTGTACAACACTCTCAAGCACGAAACTGAAGAGATGCAAGGAAATTGCCCTATCTGACCCCATGTATGGTTTAGATAGACATGACCGGATTTTGACCCAGCACTACACACACCAACGTCAACGACTTTGTTGAAAAATTCTATAGCCAAGTAAAGTTTTCCTAAGTTTGAACTGTCATAAGCAGTGTTGGGAAGTCTGGACATGGCTTCAGGCAGGCTGTAGGCCTGAGAGTTGTTATATTCTTTCTTTCCTCAGTTCCTCCATCTAGAGAAAGGTTAATAATCAGATATGTGTGAATGTGTAAAAGGAGCTGATTGTTCATGATATTGGGGGTGGGAAAAGCTAGGCTGTCCCATACCTAACTGTCACGCTTACACAGGTGGTCAGCTGGCTACTGTGTTCTTCACCTATAGCAGCCCCCTTTCCCATAAAGTAAGCAGGCCTACTGGTTGCCCCCAGGTCTGATACCCAATGCTATAGTGCATGGCTACCACACTGGGGCAGGTGCGAACTGAGCAAAGCAAACAGGTACTTGTGGTTGGCAGACAGGCAGAGTGGTTCAATGACAGACCAGGTACAAGGCAGGCCAGGTTCAGAATAGTCGGGGTCAGAGAATAGTCAATATCCGATCCAAGGTCATAAGCAGGGAATCCGAACAGCAGAGCAGGACAGACAGACAGACCACACGCTATCACAAACATGAGACTGCAGGCTAGGCTGGCTTAAATCAGTTTTGGTCTCCACCCACAGACCTGCTATAACAATCACCTTGCAGGTGGGTAGACAGACAAGGAGAATGCCACAGCCAAAACCAGGATGCTGGAATAAGGAGCAGAGTTGTTACACACTCCTGACACCAACTAACTTGTAATGGCTAAGAAAATTAGACTCTTCTTCAAATTCACTGAAATCTCAATGGGGGAGTCATCCAGGTCCCCCTGGGGTTGCTGCAAGCACAGGACCTAATTTGCCCTGGATCAGCCTAATGAGTTATCATGGTTAAGGCAGGCCAGCCACCAGCAAGCACCATAACAACCAACGATGCTCTAGGGCCACTTGGCGATCATTGTTATGGTGATGGCGGCTGACTAGCCGGCACCATGGCAAAGTATGGCACCAGGATCCAGGGCAGGTGGCATGCAGGGCCGCTCCCAGATTGTAGTAGACAGAAGTCTTCCTCCTCCAGACCTCCCCAACCTCCTGCCCTCTTCCATGCTGCTAGACTCAAAAGGTAGAGCTCAGATGTGAAGAGGGGACTGTGCGATTGGGAGGGACTGTGTGACTGGAGGGCTCTGTATTGGGGGGACCCTGATGTTATGGGGTAACTCATGTATGGGGGACTGTGAAGTGAAGGGGGAACTCTGATATGATGAGGGGAGCTCTGATGTAAAAGGGGGGCTCTGATTGAATGGACGGACCTCTGATGTGATGGGGGAATCTGTTACTTGAAGGTGGCTTCCAATATGAAGTTATTTTCATCAAGGAGGTCGTGTGTATTTTCCCAGGCTCAGGTTCCCCATTGATAAGTAACATTTATGTTTTTTTCATTTTAGACTGGGGTGCCTTGAGATTTTGCACACTTTTAACCACATAACGACCGGCGCATGCCGATGTACGTCGGCAGAATGGGACGGACAGGCAAATTGGCGTACCTGTACGTCCCTTTGAATTTGCAGCCGTGCCATCCGGCATGCGAGCTCCGTGAGTCCGACCATGGGTCCCGCGGACTCGATGTCCGCGGGGATACCCGCGATCGTCTCACGGAGAGGAAGAACGGGGAGATGTTAATGTAAACAAGCATCTTCCCATTCTGCCTAGTGACACTGTCACTAATCACCGCTCCCTGTGATCGGGAGCGGTGATCAGTGAAGTGTCACACACAGCCCCTCCCCCCCCCCCACAGTTAGAACACATCCCTAGGACACACTTAACCCCTCCCTAGCCCCCTAGTGGTTAACACCCTTCACTGCCAGAGTCATTTTTACAGTAATCAGTGCAATTTTATAGCTCTAAAAATGACAATGGTCCCAAAAATGTGTCAAAATTGTCCGACGTGTCCGCCATAACGTCGCAGTCATGATAAAAAAAAAAAATCGCAGATCGTTGCCATTACTAGTAAAAAAAAAAATGATTAATAAAAATGCCATATAACTATCCCCTATTTTGTAGACGCTATAACTTTTGCGCAAACCAATCAATAAATGCTTATTGCGAATTTTTATTACCAAAAATATGTAGAAGAATACGTATCGGCCTAAAGTGAGGAAAAAAAAAATTTTAATATATTTTTTGGGGATATTTATTATAGTAAAAAGTAAAAAAATAATGCGTTTTTTTTTTTTTCAAAATTGTCGCTCTATTTTTGTTTATAGCGCAAAATATAAAAACCGCAGAGGTGATCAAATACCACCAAAAGAAAGCTCTATTTGTGGGGGGAAAAAAGGACGCAAATTTTGTTTGGGAGCCACGTGGCACGACTGCGCAACTGTCAGTTAAAGCGACGCAGCGCCGAATCGCAAAACGTGCTCTGGTCTTTGGCCAGCAAAATGGTCCGGGGGTTAAGTGGTTAAAGGGTGCTGCAACTTAAAAAAAAAAGGTAAAAAAAAAAATGCTGATCCAGAAGGTTAGATAAGTGGGCTTGGCTGGTATTAATGAGGGGTAAGTCATATGTTAATCAACTTCTTTGCACAGATGAGCAACGTGGTATCAATAAATGGTGATGTGTAAACCATTCAGCACTTCCTGCTTTGCTGTGAAGGTGCCACATACAGTATACGGTATATGCCTAATAAACTTTATATTTTGACTACATAAGACGATGGTCTGATCTGCAATAATGAAAAGACGGCGCATTTATTGCTCGATTCTTCATAATCTGGTTTGAAGAAAACATCTGATTCAGTGTTGAATTTTTTTCAGGGTGGAATCCACACCGATAACTGCCCAGGGTGCATTTAAAAATGCAGGAATAGAAACAACTGGAGAGGATTTTGCTTTACACAAAGTTAGATATCTCACTCTCTCAGTGAGAGAGTGATACCCCTACTCATTCACATGAGGAAGGGGGAAGGGATGTGGGGGGCTGCCAAATTCCGATAAGTTACCCCCCACCCACACCCCCACAACCACGGGGCCAGGGTTGTGGGGAATAGGCCCTTGTCCTCATCAACAAGGCCCCCCCCCCAAAGCACCACTCCCATGTTGACGGTGGCCTGGTATGATTCAGGGGTGAGGGGGACACTCGCTCATCCCCACAGCATTTTTTTTTAAATGGCACTTCTTTTATTTACATTCTGCTGTCAGTGGGGAATCCCGCTGACAGCAGATAGGTCATGAGTGCTAAGGAAGCAGAGGCTGCTGCTGCTCCTCAACAATCAGCTATTCGCAATGAATTTGGATCATTCCTTATGTGAAAGAACAAATTCGAAAATGTGAAGTCATCCGAATGAAACGAATGAACAAATGCATTCGTTAATTTTTAAATGATATAAACGAAGAAGAAATTGTGCGCTTAGTACAAGAAAAAAAGGTAATTCAGCAACCTACAGTATATTCCGGACACAAAGGAATTACGAAAATAACTACGGTAAATTCTGCATATGTAATTCTAGTATTTTTCCCTTTCTTTTCTGTCGTTTTGTTTAAAGTAGCGATCTAAGAGACTGGAATTGGATTTCTTTTCCAGCCCTCCACTGATTGGTCAGATTAAACAAGTGTTATATTAAGTCAATGTCCTGGTATAGGTGATGCTTATATATATATCTATCTATCTATATATATATATATTTATATATATATATAATTATATATATATATTTCTTAAATATATATATTTATTTTATATAATATATTTATTTGATTTCATTTTTATATATATATATAATATATATATATATATATATATATATATATATATATATATATATATATATATATATATATATATATATATATATATATATATATATATCTTGTTTTTTGGTTTAGATAAAATTCATTGTTAAAAAAATCTATTTTTTTCCCTTAGGACTGGTATTCCCATATTTCCAGCTACATGTTGGACTGTACGAGTCGGCTGCTGGGACCTATTTTGGGAATCCTTGTGAGGGATCTCTCGAGCCTAGAGGATCTGCCTTCTATTTGGTGATTTTCTTTTTATTCTGGATATGTGTCTCTATACCCGTTCAGCCCCATCTCAACAATCTTTTTAACAAATATATTCGATTCCATGAATATAGTACTGGTATGCGCATGTGTTTTTCGACTGTGGTGCTTCCATGTTGAACACAGTTTTTGCCCTGTTGTATTCTAGAAGTCTAGACTTTGTTTTTACTCTATTCCAGAGTATCTCCAACTATCATCTCCTCCATTTCCCTGAAGAAGGGATTTACTCCAAAGACATGCTGGTAGGTTAATTGGCTTCTGACCAAAATTGGCCCTAGTATATGAATGGGGACCTTGGATTGAGGGTAGGGACTGATGTGAGTGTGGGATGTACAGGGTTAGGGACAATTGTAGACATGCACCCACACTCACTCAGGTTGAACTGGATGGACTGGTGTCTTTATTCAACCTTACTAGCTATGTAACTATGTAACCCTGAATTTCCCGAAACGCGTCGGTCGCATAGGAGAAGTGCTCTTTTCTCATATTATATATGGATATCATGTACTACTTTGTGTATGGTGTTGTCTCAGACCGTCATACTGTTTTATGAAATAATAAATTTTTCTATGTTTCTAAAACACTGTGTCCTCAAAAGTTAGCCCTTAAAAGCCCATAGTTCCGGGGGGTACTTATTCCCTTTTAAATATATAACTACTCTAAAAGGCGCAGAAAACCAATATCTCTGTAGTGATCAATACAGAAATATGTGTGTGTTAAAAAATAAGGTTAACTCATATTAAACCACAATAAACAATGCGCATCAAAGAAAAGATAAAATTGCAGCCCCATAACATATAATTCATTTATACATAACAAAGAAGAAAACTTCAAAGAAAAAAATATATAAAAGTCCAACTGTGAAATCTTGAAAATGATGAAAGTCCATGTGTAAGAATCCCAAACCACCTCACAGACAAGTCTGCCAGTTCCCTTACCGAACAGTAACGATCTCCAAATGATAAGAGATCAGCAGTGCAGAAATCATCCAATTGGGGGGGCCACCACTCAGGATACCACAACTTCCACCACCTCTACTGGTTACACAAAGCAATAATGGGTAGGAGAAAGAACAAAAGACCGTAGAGTAGTATGCTAAAACAACATCAATTATTAAAAGTAGGTATAGGTGTAGCGCCCTCTAGTGTGGGCTATTACCAGTGAGAGCATACCCTGGCTCTTGTTACCTGGTGAGTCTGTTATTGGGTCAGGGTTACAAGCGTTCAGGGCTGGGTGATTCATCCTGGCAGCTTTCTGGTGCCCACCCCCATTTCTAGAACATTGGAGAATGTTCTAGAAAATAGAAGGCGGAGGATAGGAGGGGCTGCCTTGAATATTTTTGGGCCCTCAGTCAATCCTCAGGAGTGGGCCTGGCAGGGGACTAGGAAAGACATAAATAGACATGGGCCATGCCAGCAAGGGAGTTCGGGTGGAAGATGGAGGAGTAGTGCTGAGGGAGGCTGTCGGTGGCCCTTGAGGGACCTCTTACTGGGGGGGGGGGGTTACCTCGGGTTTGAGCTTGGGAGGCTGGCCTGGAAGGATCCCACCACAGGAGGCAGCTGGAGGGATTGAAGCCAGAGAGTCAGCGGAGAGAGCAAGGAAAGACAGTGAGTAGATCAGCACGGTGCAGGGACCTTACCCTGGAGAATATCCATGTGTGTGAATCAGTCGGGCAAGACTGAGGCAGAGAGACAGTCAGGAGGCCTGGGAAGGAAAGCAGCCAGGTGCGGCTGGTGGCAGCCAGGTGGGCTAGCACTCTGCAAGCAAGTGGAATTGGGATCAGTGGCCACAGGAAGGCAGAAGATGTGGTATGCTGTTCACTCCATTTGTGCTACTTTGTCAAAGGGACTGAGAGTTCCTGCCTGTAATGGGCCTCTGCTCAAGAGTGAACCAGCAGGAGCTGTACATAAAGGAACCAGGTGTGTGCAGGAGTAAAGCCTCGTACCCACGATCGGATTTTCCGACGGGAAATGTGTGATGACAGGCTGTTAGCGGAAAACCCAACCATTTCTACGCTCCATCGGACAATTGTTGTTGGGTTTTCCGCGGACAAATGTTGGATTAGCAGGTTTTAAAATTTTCCACCGACAGATGTGTGTTGGCGGATTTTCCGAGCGTGTGTACACAAGTCCGTCGGACAAAAGTCCAAAGTACAAACACGCATGCTCGGAAGCAAGGACGAGCCGGAAGCGGTGGGTCTTGTAAAATAGCGTTCGTAATGGAGAATTAACATTCGTGACGCGGCAAATTATGAAATCTAGAAATGCAGCGCACAATTCTCTTCTTCTTTAATGGGATAATAATGAAGCTGCTTTGCTGGTGATACTGATGGAGTTATTGCAAACAAAGTTTCAAAGGCTTTTTTTTTCTAGTGATATCAAGAAGAATATTATTATGTTTTTTTGGGGGGGGGGCAAGTTACCACAACATCATTATCCTGTAGTTTTTAAGATCAAAGATACAACTATGTTGGTGTCCCTTGTTAATTTTACATTGTATTTTATAAAATGTAACTGCCGACTCCCAAACTGTCATTTGAAGTAAAACACATAGCCAAGTATTATTCTCCACAATTTTTTTTATTTATTGTGCATTAAAAAAATTGTGCATTTATTGTGCATTAAAAAAAGAAAACAAATAAAATTAGACATGTTATCTGCCAATAGAACTTAACCAAAAAGTTCATTCTATGCATCCAAAAATATAGAAAATATACCAAATCAAATCATTATTATTCAACCAAAAAAAATAAAATAAAAGCCTCATGCATGTGTCCTGCTTCTTAATATAGGGGGTCAGCAATACCAAGAGTTGGTGAAAGCAGGGGGTCCGTCATCCAGAGATAATTCCGAAAATCATCCGGATTATTCTCCTGGAGCTCCCGCAGCAAAGGCATATGACATAATTGGTCACGATCAATAAAGCAACCAATTTTTGGTCCAAGAAATCCTCCTCCTCCTGTTCCTGGACTGGACTTGGGTCAAAGCAATAACTCCAAGGCCAATAATAAATAACACGTTATCTCCTCCGATTCTGCAACATGGCTGGTTGACGAACGGCCGTTCAGAAACAAACTGAAAAGCACGAAATGAAAAGCGCAAAATTAAAAGCGCTAATCAACACTCACCAAACTTCTACTAACACGAAATTAGCAGGAGCCCAAAGGGTGGCACTAAAGAGCTGAAAAACCACGTAGTACGTCACTACGTTCGTGTTTGTTGGCCGACAATTCCTTGCCGTTTGTATGCAAAACAAAATCCAGGCACACGCCTTCGGACAAAAGTCTGAGGTTTTGTCTGCGGAAAATCCGATCGTGTGTGCGAGGCTTAAGTGAGTAGAGTCATCTGTAAATATGGAGGAAGTTGCCCCTGAAGTTCTGTTTGTTGTCACACTGGGCATCCAATAATTCCCTACCCCACCCAACTTATCATCCCCTAATAAAACAATTAAACAAGCCAAGGACTGTTTTTTGCATTGAGTGAATGAAGAAAATGCTGTGTGACTGGCTGTGCAGCAGTGGGGAACCCTAACTTTAGCAACTCCTAGGGGGGTAGTGCTACATACTCACAAAAGTTAGAGTAACACAGGGAAAACACACCTTACCAGGGATCAACAGCGGCTGTACAACATCATATGCCACTGGCCTCACCCTACACGTGTTTCGTCTGACGCAACGGATGCCTTCAGGAGATAAAGAAAGGGGCCACTGGCATATAGTGGATATACGTACAGTATATATACAGTGGAACCTTGGATTATGAGCATAATCCGTTCCAGGAGAATGCTTGTAATCCAAAGCACTCGTATATCAAAGCGAGTTTCCCCATAGAAGTCAATGGAAATGAAGATAATTCGTTCCACATTGACTTCTATTGTATGCAGTACAGCATGTGGCCAGAGGTGGGGGGTGGGCGCCGGAGAGACTCGGAAATACTCAGAGACCGCTCGGATGCACTTGGAAACCCTCAGGCTCGGAAATAATCGGGAACGGAGTGTTTCCGAGTGCATCCGAACGGCTTTGAGTGTCACCAGCGCCCCCGCACCTCTGGCCAAGTGCAGGACTGCACACTGCAGAGGCTTAAATCCTGCTCGCTTTGCGAGACAACACTCGCAAACCGAGTCAGGATTTTAAAAAAAATAATAGCTCGCATTGTGAAACGCAATCCGAGGTATTACTGTACTTTAAATTTGATGAAATCTAGCTGAAAACAATTTCTTCTTTTTATTGTTTTCATTTGAATTTCATCAAATGTTCAGTATATATACATATATCCACTATATGCCAGTGGCCCCTTCCTTTATATCCCGAAGACGTCCATCCATTGCATCAAGACGAAACGCACGTAGGGTGATTCCAGTGGCATATGACATTGTGCGCCCGCTGTTGATCCCTGGTGTGGTGTGTTTTGCCTGTGTTACTCTGTAACTTTTGTGAATAAATCTACTTTTAATAAATCATGTGGTTAGCATGGTCTTTTGTTCTTTCTCCTACCAATTAATACTTTGAAGTGCTGGCTTTGGATAACCAGTGGAGGCGGTGGTATCCTGAGTGGTGGCCCTCCAGTTGGATGATTTCTGAGCTGCTGATCTCTTATCATTTGGAGATGATTACATTACATGTGGACTTTCATCATTTTCAAGATTTCACAGTTGGACTTTTATATATTTTTTTCTTTGAAGTTTTCTTCTTTGTTATGCATAAGTCAATGATATGTCATGGGGCTGCTATTTTATCATTTATTTGATGCACATTGTTTATTGTGGTTTAATATGAGTTAAGCTTATTTTTTCACACACCTGTTTGTATTAATCACTACAGAGATATTGGTTTTGTGCACCTTTTCTAGTAGTTATTTTTCGTTATAACTGGGGGGACCATTCTATTGAACTTTCCTGGAGCTGATGAAGGGTAGACATGTGCAATTCTTTTGGTCCGAATGTAAATTCGGATGCTTTTTTTGGTTATTCAAATCTCCGAATTAAATAGTAACGAATTTCATTGAAATTTGTTTAATTTCGTTAATTTGTCTTCTAACGAATTCCAAATTTTCGGAACAATTCGAATTCGGATCGGTTGAAAAAATGATCAACCATTTTGAATTCTGTGTGAAGAATAGCCGGTTGTTAAGGAGCAGGAAGGGAAGCCAGCCGCCGTGTCCTTAACAACCGATGACTTATCAGCTGTCAGCGGGCTTCCCCGCAGAGAGCTGAAATGTAAACAAAAGAATGCCGGCAATAGGAAATTCAGAAAAAAAAAACAGCATGGGGTCCCACTCCAATCCATACCATTCTCTTCAGGTCTAGTTTGGATTTTAATGAAAACCCCATGCCATTTTTTTTTAAATGGCGTGGGGGCCCCCCAATATCCATACCAGACCCTTTATCTGAGCATTCAGCCCGGATGGCCAGGAAAGGGGGGAGGGGATGAGCGAGCGCCCCCCCCCGAACCATACCAGGTCACATGCCCTCAATGTGGGGGTGCATTGGGGCAGGGGAGCTCCCACCCCAAAGCACCTTGTCCCCATCTTCCCATTGACACCACAATTGTTGGTGCCAATGGGAAGAATAGTGCCACATCGATGGTGTCAGTTGATGGAATAGTGCCCCGAGGGCCAGATAAAGGCGTGCCAAGGGCCACATCTGGCTTCCTGGGCTGCAGTTTGGAGACCACTGGTCTGGACTATATATTGAACCAGATGAGTGACTGAGACTGTGTGCTTTGCTGTGGAGACATAAGTTTGGGGAAAGAACCTTGGGAACACTTAGCAGGCCCTCTGGCATTGGTGTTAGCCAGTGTTAAAAGGTGGACATTGCTTATGGTGTCCCTGAGAGGCTAATTCCATTATTTGCTGCTGCAAGGACTGAGCCAGGAAGCTTTGAGAAAGAGACAAGTGTCCTCAGATTACTATCTAGTATTACTGGAGTATCCCACAGTTACCCTGCACCCATCCAAGTTCAATTCTAATAAAACATCCCAAAAAAGGATATGTCTAGACCAGGGGTCCCAAAACTTTCTAAGCAAAGGGCTAGTTTGTTGTCCTTCAGGCAGTAGGGAGATCAGACTATGACCAGTGAGAGTAGAAAATGCCCTGGCATCAGTGGGCATAAACGATGTTCCAACATTGGTTTGAATGGAAGGAATAGTGCCTCATTGTTGGTGTCAATGGGAAGAATAGTGCCACATCAATGGTGTCAGTTGGTGGATTAGTGCCCCAAGGGCCAGATAAAGGCATGCCAAGGGCCACATCCAGCCACCTGGGCTGCAATTTGGAGAACCACTGGTCTAGACTAAATATTGAACCAGATGAGTGACTGAGACTGTGTGCTTTGCTGTGGAGACATTAGTTTGGGGAAAGAACCTTGGGAACACTCAGCAGGCCCTTTGGCCAGAAATGTAAATTGAAGTGCCAGACCACCGCTTAAAAGGTCCAGATACAATTTTAGTCCAATAAAGATCAGAGGGACAATCCTATGAATGGCTCTTTTGATTGTCCTTCTGCCCTTTACTGGAATACAATTGTATATGGACCTCTTAAGCAGCGGCACTTTTCAAAAAGCGGAATACACCGCAACACTCTACAGCGAGGGTTTTTAGGTGGGTGGTCTTTCAGAAAGAAGATCAACATATATTTTAAAAAATCTTCTTTATTTCATAAATCTATAAAGTCAAGGGGGTCCAACAAAAAACAACCTTTTTAAAAATACAAATAGTAAGAGAATTGTTACAGAACGTCAACCCCTATCAAATATATTTCTAAACAATGATGTCTCTGCCCCACATTGCCAATAAAGTGCCGATTATATGGCTACTTAATATTGATGAACAATCCACAGTCAAGAATCCAACGTGTCTCCCCCAGATGGGCTTCTTCAGGGAAAAAAAAGGGGGGGTTTATATGTTCTGGTTAGTTTTCAATCCAAAGTAAACCCGCCCATAACAGCATTCTTTAAGTATGTAAACAGTAAAAAAGGGAGGACAGACCATATTGGCCCCATAAAGAATGAGGAAGGACATCTGGTTACAAAGGATGGGGGGATGGCGAAGGTATTGAATTTATTCTTCTCCTCAGTCTTCACGAGTGAATCGGGGGGCTTCAGTAACCAACACTGCAGTGTTTATCCTCATGACACAACACAGGAAGCACCTCCATGGTTAACAGAGGACGGAATTAAAATTAGACTTGAGAAACTTAACATTAATAAATCACCGGGACCAGATGGCTTGCATCCGAGGGTACTTAGGGAACTCAGTCAGGTGATTGCCAGACCGTTGTTCCTAATTTTTACAGACAGTCTACTGACTGGAATGGTACCAGCTGATTGGAGAAAAGCCAATGTAGCACCAATATTTAAAAAGGGCAGAAAAAATATCCCTGGGAATTACAGACCAGTTAGCCTAACATCAATAGTATGTAAACTCTTGGAGGGGATGATAAGGGACTATATACAAGATTTTAGTAATAAGAATGATATCATTAGCAGTAATCAGCATGGATTCATGAAGAATCGTTCTTGCCAAACCAATCTATTAACCTTCTATGAGGAGGTGAGTTGCCATCTAGATAAAGGAAGGCCCGTAGACGTGGTGTATCTGGATTTTGAAAAAGCATTTGACACAGTTCCCCATAAACGTTTACTGTACAAAATAAGGTGCGTTGGCATGGACCATAGGGTGAGTACATGGATTGAAAACTGGCTACAAGGGCAAGTTCAGAGGGTGGTGATAAATGGGGAGTACTCAGAATGGTCAAGGGTGGGTAGTTGGGTTCCCCAGGGTTCTGTGCTGGGACCAATCCTATTTAATTTGTTCATAAACGACCTAGAGGATGGGATAAAGAGTTCAATCTCTGTTTTTGCAGATGATACTAAGCTAAGCAGGGCAATAACTTCTCCGCAGGATGTGGAAATCTTGCAAGAAGATCTGAACAAATTAATGGGGTGGGCGACTACATGGCAAATGAGGTTCAATGTAGAAAAATGTAAAATAATGCATTTGGGTGGCAAAAATCTGAATGCAATCTATAGACTGGGGGGAGAACCTCTGGGGGAATCTAGGATGGAAAAGGACCTGGGGGTCCTAGTAGATGATAGGCTCAGCAATGGCATGCAATGCCAAGCTGCTGCTAATAAAGCAAACAGAATATTGGCATTAAAAGGGGGATCAACTCCAGAGATAAAACGATAATTCTCCCGCTCTACAAGACTCTGGTCCGGCCGCACCTGGAGTATGCTGTCCAGTTCTGGGCACCAGTCCTCAGGAAGGATGTACTGGAAATGGAGCGAGTACAAAGAAGGGCAACAAAGCTAATAAAGGGTCTGGAGGATCTTAGTTATGAGGAAAGGTTGTGAGCACTGGACTTATCGTCATCTGGGGCTCCTTAGCTGAAACATGTCGGGTGGACCCCTCACGATCGCCGACCCCAGATGACGGCTCCTTAGCTGAAACATGTCGGGTGAACCCCTCACGATCGCCGCTATTTGAGCTCTGTTTCGTTCTTCCAAATGTGAGTTTGTTTTTTATTATTTTAATAAACTAGTGTTTTAAAACGTTATTACGCTATGTGAGTTTTGTTTGCTCCTTGCATGGCATATGAAACTACACGTTTGGCTTATGCTGGATTACCTATGGGAGAGGAAGCCGTGCGGACCCCCCCCTTTTTCTTTCCACCATCTGTTGATGACATCTGACAAGACGCATTTCCCAGAACCAGTGGTTATTATGCTTTTTTGACTTGTCTGGCGTACGCCATTTCAGGTCAATTTTCTCCGGTAAGCCTCCTCTACTCCTGGTGTTGGCCCTGGCACTGATGTACAATCTATGCACACTTGTGGTTTCCCTTCTGCCCACTCACCAGTTTTGGTGCGACTTTGGTGCGACTTCTACCCACTCGCCAGATTTGGTGCGACTAAAAATTCTGTGAATACCATCTGGCCATGCATCACCCCCTTTGAACTCTGTTGATGTTTTCTTCACTATTTTTCTACACATTTTTTGTGGACTTTTAAAGTTTTATGTTTTTTATGTTGGTGTCTGGCTCATGGAACCAGCACGGGTTTCTACTAATCACTGGCACAACTGATGATTAAGCATTATTGTGTATTTACTTTATATGTGATCAACACTGATTAATTATTTGACACTATCCATTTTATGATCATACATTTTTTGGTAGTATTCACTATTTTTATATGTCTTTATTGTAATACACACGGCTGTGGATGTGATATATAGCGCCACACTTTTGTTTCTTTTGTTTTTTTTCTGCCTTGAGTCTATAGGTGTGTTGGCTGCTTTTCACTTTCTTTCTAAACGTAGCGCTGTACTTAAATTTTATTTTTACAGTCTTCAGAATTGGCTCGGAACAGGGCCTGACAGGAGGGTGAGGGGGCACTACGCACACCGCATTACTATTCTCTTTGGAGTGCCCAAAGGTGCCCCAGGTCTGTTACAATCTTTTAGTGCAGGGGTCTCCAAACTGTGGCCCTTTGCTTGCTTTTATCCAGCACTTTTCCTCTCACTGATACCAACAATGGGGCACTATTTCTCTCATTGTCAGCAGCATCGGGACACTATTTTCCAAACTCACAATGAGGCCACTATTCCCTCCACTAACACCAACAATGAGGGAACTATTCCTCCCACTGACACCAACAATGGGGCACTATTAATCCAATGGATACCAATGATGGGGCACTATTCCTCCCACTGACACCAATGATGGGGCACTATTTCTCCCCCTGACACCAACGATGAGGTGAACTATTCTTCCCACTGACACCAACAATGGGGCACTATTCCTCCCACTGACTCCAATTATGGGACTCTATTCTTCCCACTGACTCCAACAATGGGGCACTATTCCTCCCACTGACATCAACAATGGGGCACTATTCCTCCCACCAACACCAACAATGAGGTGAAGTATTCTTCTTACTGACATCAACAATGGGGCCCTATTCCTCCCACGGATACCAATGATGGGGCACTATTCCTCCCACTGACTGCAACAATGGGACACTATTTCTCCCACTGATACCAATGATGGGGCACTATTCCTCCCACTGATACCAATGATGGGGCACTATTCCTCCCACTGACACTAATGATGGGGCACTATTCCTCCCACTGACTCCAAAAATGGGACACTATTCCTCCCACGGATACCAATGATGGGGAACTATTCCTCCCACAGATACCAATAATGGGGCACTATTCCTCCCACAGATACCAATGATGGGGCACTATTCCTCCCATTGACACCAATGATGGGGCACTATTCCTTCCACTGACACTAATGATGGGGCACTATTCCTCCCACTGACTCCAACAATGGGACACTATTCCTCCCACGGATACCAATGATGGGGCACTATTCCTCCCACTGATACCAATGATGGGACACTATTTCTCCCACTGACACCAACAATGGGGCACTATTCCTTCCACTGACTCCAACAATGGGGCACTATTCCCACTGAAGCCAGGGTAATTTCCACTCCCCATGGCCACAGTCCGACCCCCCCTAAAGCCCGAATGACAGTAAACTGGCCCTTACTTTAGAAAGTTTGGAGACCCCCTGCTATATTCTATGCTAATAAAAAGAAATTTGCTGTGCGCCGCTAAAGTGTTCGGGTTTAACCTTGAAAAAGTGGCAATCCTACTGGGCCAACTCCTCTGTAATAACTGATCTGTGGTAGGTAGCGTGGTCCACGTGGCCACTTTTCGTTCTGGTGCTTCAGTTTTTGGCACATTTCGGGAAGAACAGATCTGGAACAAGCACAGTACAAATATTTCAGAAAAGCATCAGAATTCCTCATCTCTATACTTGTTCTGGATTCAGCGTTAAAGCAAATCTCACCAGCATGACAGGGAATTAACCTTTTCAAAAAAATGAAACAAAATAGATGACAGCAACGACATCCGATTCAATCCTCTCGAGACGGCTGGATTTTAAAGGACGACTTTAACCCGCTAAAAAGCAGAATACGGGTTTAAAATGGGAAGGTATTGAAGTTACAACAATTAACTGATGAACACTTTGACATTCCATCCCTGCAATGAGAAATGTGCTAATTTATAGTCAAACACCCAGCAGACTGTCCTATTTGTCTGCTTCAAAGCACAGGAAGGTTTTATTGTATCGTAGTAACATACACCATATTGTCAAAAGTATTGGGACGCCTTTACACGCACATGAACTTTAATGGCATCCCAGTCTTAGTCCGGAGGGTTCAATATTGAGTTGGCCCCCCCTTTGCAGCTATAACAGCTTCAACTCTTCTGGGAAGGCCATCCACAAGGTTTAGGAGGGTGTCTATGGGAATGTTTGACCATTCTTCCAGAAGAGCATTTGTGAGTTCAGGCACTGATGTTGGACGAGAACGCCTGGCTCCGCTCTAATTCATCCCAAAGGTGTTCTATCGGGTTGAGGTCAGGGCTCTGTGCAGGCCAGTCAAGTTCCTCCACCCCCAAACTCGCTCATCCAAGTCTTTATGGACCTTGCTTTGTGCACTGGTGCGCAGTCATGTTGGAACAGGAAGGGGCCGTCCCCAAACTGTTCCCACAAAGTTGGGAGCATGAAATTGTCCAAAATGTCTTGGTTTGCTGACGCCTTAAGGGTTCCCTTCACTGGAACTAAGGGGCCAAACCCAACCCCTGAAAAACAACCCCCACACCATAATCCCCCCTCCCCCAAATGATTTGGAGGGGTGACCCAATACTTGTGGCAACATAATGTGAATAAGCAAGTTTGGAGTGGAGGAACTTGACTGGCCTCAACCCGTTAGACCACCTTTTGGATTAATTAGAGAGGAGACGGCGAACCAGGCCTTCTCGTCCAACATCAGTGTGACCCGCGGTTGGTTAAGTGTACCACTCAGGCTCGTTTGTCAATGTGGGGGGGGGGATGTGGATGGTTCTGTTTCCACTGCTGCGGGAGTGCCAGCGAGGGGATGGTCACTGAAGGAAAGGAACAGAGTGTCCCTAGTGCCGCACATCTACGGAGTTGTATGGAGATAAGAGACACAACCTCAGCCTGGGCTCCAACCAGGCCACGCCCCCCAATGCATTTTGCTCTGCCCCCTCCTGGAGCTTAGTCATGGGGGAACATCAGTGCCTAACCTCACAAATGCTCTTCTGGAAGAACGGTCAAACATTCCCATAGACACCCTCCTAAACCTTGTGGACGGCCTTCCCAGAAGAGTTGAAGCTGTTATAAAGCTGCAAAGGGTGGGCCAACTCAATATTGAACCCTACGGACTAAGACTGGGATGCCATTAAAAGTTCATGAGTGTGTAAAGGCAGGCGTCCCAATACTTTTGACAATATAGTGTATTTAGTGGCTTGTGTCTACTAAGCTATGTTATGGCCAAAAGTTGCCAGTCACAAAGTGATCCCTCTCTGGCTGACTGAGTCAAAGTGGTCCCACTCTGGCCAATTATGTCAAAGTGATCCATCTCTGGCCAACTGAGTTAAAGTGATCCATCTCTGGCCAGCTGAGTCAAAGTGGTGCCTCTCTGGCCAACTGAGTCAAAGTGGTCCCTCTCTGGCCAACTGAGTTAAAGTGATCCATCTCTGGCCAGCTGAGTCAAAGTGGTCCCTCTCTGGCCAGCTGAGTCAAAGTGGTCCCTCTCTGGCCAACTGAGTTAAAGTGATCCCTCTCTGGCCAGCTGAGTTAAAGTGGTCCCTCTCTGGCCAACTGAGTTAAAGTGATCCCTCTCTGGCCAGCTGAGTCAAAGTGATCCATCTCTGGCCAGCTGAGTCAAAGTGATCCTATTCTGCTCAACAGAGTCAAACTGATCCCACTCTGGCCGATTGAGTCAAAGTGATCCCTCTTTGGCCAGCTGAGTCAAAGTGATCCATCTCTGGCCAGCTGAGTCAAAGTGGTCCCTCTCTGGCCAGCTGAGTCAAAGTGATCCATCTCTGGCCAGCTGAGTCAAAGTGGTCCCTCTCTGGCCAGCTGAGTCAAAGTGGTCCCTCTCTGGCCAACTGAGTTAAAGTGATCCCTCTCTGGCCAGCTGAGTTAAAGTGGTCCCTCTCTGGCCAACTGAGTTAAAGTGATCCCTCTCTGGCCAGCTGAGTCAAAGTGATCCTATTCTGCTCAACAGAGTCAAACTGATCCCACTCTGGCCGATTGAGTCAAAGTGATCCCTCTTTGGGCAACTGAGTCAATGTTATCCTCTTATGGCCAGCCTCTAATCTACTCTGCTAATAATAAATAAGATGTAGACCTTCAAAAATGTTGTGCCCTCGTACATTAGTGGTCAGTGTATAAGTGCCATTGGTTGGGAGTAGAAAACCCTCTTCATATTGGTGGTCAGTGTAGAGGCATTCCCTTAAATTGGATGTCAGTGCAAAATTGCCCCCTCACAACAGTGGCCACTGTATAAAGGAGATGAATCTACCACCACCTGAGGAACCTTTAGCAAACTCTGGTGGAATCCTAGAGTTCCTAGGGCATGGAAACACACCACACACAGCGCAGCTGGGACATCAAGCGAGGTGGCAATGAATTAATGTACACACATGAATGGGCCCTAAAGGTTTCTCTTCCTTTGGTCACGTACCTGCTGGAGGTTGAAGAGGGGGCTTCTCTTAATAGTCTTGTCCAACACCCCTGGTAGTGGTGAAGGGGGATGTGAGGACACAGTGGCACAAGGCAGGCAGTGAGAACCGCTGAGTGGGAAGCACAGACGACTGTGGACCACCGGACAAGAACTAGATGCAGGAACACAGTAGCACCCGATCAGTAGACAGGAACATAGTCAGGACACAAGCTGAAGGTTGTCAACAGCTGGACAGCAAAGGAACCAAATCAGAAGGCAGGCACAGCATCAGGATACATGCAAGGTCAACCAGAGATGGATAGTGGGGTACAGGAATCTAAGGCAGAGGCAGTGTCAGGATACAGTCCCACTCTCCCACTCTGCAAGACTCTGGTCCGGCCGCACCTAGAGTATGCTGTCCAGTTCTGGGCACCAGTCCTCAGGAAGGATGTACTGGGAATGGAGCGAGTACAAAGAAGGGCAATAAGCCTTTTCTGCTGCTCTCTACGGACGCAGAGAAGGCTTTTGACAGAGTGGCCTGGCATTTTATGCGGGCCGCGCTGGAACATATTGGTATTGGCCCAAACATGAGGGGTTGGATTTCGTCTCTCTACTCGGCTCCCTCGGCGGCGGTGCGGGTTAGTGAGTGGCGTTTGGACTTTTTCAACATCTCTAACGGGACGAGACAGGGGTGCCCCCTTTCTCCACTCGTCTTTATTTTGACTCTTGAGCCGTTCCTGTGCAGCGTCCGAGGGAATCCCAATATAACCGGGATCACGAAGCCCTCAGGACATCACAAAATCGCGGCCTTCGCCGACGACCTGATTTTTTTTCGTTTCCAATCCGCGGATCACATTACCCAACATCTTGGCAGCTCTAAGGTTGTATGGCGAAGTATCAAATTTTAAGGTCAACTGTGCCAAGTCCGCAGTGTTGAATACCACAATACCAGCCATGGAAGCACGGACTATGGGCAAATCCTTCCCGTTCCGGTGGGCGGAAAAATCTATCCGCTACCTGGGGGTGGACATCACTCCGGACTTGGCACATTTGTATACACATAACTACCTACCCTTACTTCAAAGACTTAAAATAGACCTTCAGACTTGGCACAAATTGACTTTGACCTCGTTTGGGCGTTGTAATGCCCTGAAAATGACGGCCCTACCCCGGGTTTTATACATACTCCAAACATTGCCGATAAAGTTACCAACGACTTTTTTTAAGCAAATTCAGTCTATAGTAAGGGATTTTATCTGGGCTTATAAATCTCCCAGAACAAAAATGCAAACACTGACCAGACCCAAGAAGAGAGGTGGCATAGGTCTCCCGGACATTTTCCGATACTACAAAGCTGTACACCTTGCCAGGATTGTTGATTGGCATTGTAACAAAGACTCAAAACAATGGGTAAGAATGGAAGTTGAAGATACCTCCATCCCCTTGCTCTCGTCCCCGTGGCTTACGTCCCCACCTCCGGCGGACTTGAAAGCCCACCCGATGATAGGAGCCACTCTTCTGGTAGTGAGGAAAATATTCCGCAATACGGACATATCATTGCTACCATCCCCCATGACACCTGTCATAGGAAACCCGGATTTTATCCCCGGACTAACAAGCCGTAGATTAAGACAACTGATTGCTTTTGAGAGACAGTCCCTGGGTGAGGTTTGGCCCCAAGGAGAGCTTCCATCTGCTGGCACTATCTCTAGACTTACGGAGCCTCGGCGAGATAGTCTCAGCACCTTGCAGCTCAGGCACTTTCTGAAGACTCTTCAGAAAGTTCCCTATGTCTCCCGTGATCGCACTCCTCTGGAATCCCTATGCAAATCTGGGGAACCAACAAGGCACATGCTCTCATTTCTTTACAGTCTCCTCACTAATCAGGGGGAGGACTCGACTCCAGAGTTTCTATTGAAATGGGAAAGGGACCTGGGGATTCAGTTTTCCACGCAACAAAGGGAGAAGGTCTTGGTATTGGCACACAAATCCTCGATTGCGAGCCACTATCAAGAATCGGGGTATAAAATCATGACCAGATGGTATAGAGTCCCATATGTGTTACAAAAAATGAACCCTTCGTTATCTGATAGATGTTGGAGATGTGACACAGAAGTGGGAAGTATGTTACATGTCTTCTGGACGTGTCCGGTGCTGAGACCTTTCTGGGAGGGGGTGACTTCGACTATTCTAAGTTTGACCTCGGTCGAACTTAAAGATAATCCAGCTGCATGCCTTCTGCATTTGACCACGAGACTGCCCTGAAAGTACAAGAAAACATTGACAATGCAGCTTCTGAATGCAGCGAGAGCTTGTATTCCCGCACTATGGCGTGAACCCCTTCCACCAACCAGGGTCCTGTGGTATTCGAAAGTAAATTGTATCCTTCGTATGGAGGAACTGATTGCAACTTTGCAAAATAAGGAGGAACAATTTAATGACAAATGGAGGCCCTGGAGATATTTTGTTAGCACTAACGCATACTTACAGGAGTTGGCTCAAGCACAAACCCAGGCTACCTGAGATGACAATCCCGTAGCTACTATCAAAACAGGTACCTATACACACCCCTTTGGGGTCTGGGAGGTGGGGTCGATGGGGGGGCAGTGTCGCAGCCATTCCTTCCAACCCTATTTCCCTCTTGGTCCTCTTCTCTTTTCCCCATCCATGTCTTCTTCGTTTCTCCCCCACCCTGTTTTCTGTCCTATTCTCTATCCTGTCCTCCTCTTTACGTTTTCTGTACTGATAGGCTCGCCATGTAGACGTGATGGCGGCGATAACGAAACTAATGCGAATATTTAATATACGGCGAGCCGGAAATATTCACTAGAGTATCATGCGATATATTTGTCTTAGAACGTTTAAACACTGCAATGCATAACAATATTGTTTATGACCAGTTTGATGTTTACGCAAGGAGGCCCATTTGTAGGCCAACTTGCTTCACTATGTATGTAAAAGATATATTTTTGGCTGGAACATACCTGTACTATCCCACATGTTAGTGGATAACTTGATATTGGTCTACAGTCTCAATCTAACAAAATCAAAATGTGTTAATGTCTGAAAATGTATGACCTGCCTTATACTGGAATATGTATCTATGCCTTCTTTATAACAAAATAAAGGAATTTAAAAAAAAGAAGGGCAACAAAGCTAATAAAGGGTCTGGAGGACGTTAGTTATGAGGAAAAGTTGCAAGCACTGAACTTATTCTCTCTGGAGAAGAGACGCTTGAGAGGGGATATGATTTCAATATACAAATACTGTACTGGTAACCCTACAATAGGGATAAAACTTTTTAGCAGAAGGGAGTTTAACAAGACACGTGGCCACTCATTAAAATTAGAAGAAAAGAGGTTTAACCTTAAACTACGTAGAGGGTTCTTTGCGGGTTCTTTAAGGATGTCGAATTCCCTTCCACAGGCGGTGGTCTCAGCGGGGGGCATCGATAGTTTCAAGAAACTATTAGATAAGCACCTGAACGACCGCAACATACAGGGATATACAATGTAATAGTGACATATAATCACACACAAAGGTTGGACTTGTATCTTTTTTCAACCTCACCTATTATGTAACTATGTAACCAGTTAACAGCTGGGCAGCGAGGTACCAAATCAGAAGACAGGGGCAGTATCAAGCTACAGGCCAAGGTCAGCAAGAACCGGATAGTGGGTAAAAGGAACATAAGGCAGTGTCAGGACAGGCCAGGGTCAGCAACAGCTGGGCAGAGAGGTACCAAATCAGAAGACAGGGACAGTGTCAAGATACAAGCCAAAGTCAGCAAAAAACGGATAGTGGGTAAAAGGAACATAAGGCAGTGCCAGGATACAGGCCAAGGTCAGCAACAGCCAGGCAATGAGGTACTGAATCAAAAGACAGACGGTGTCAGGATACAAGCCAAGGTCAGCAACAGCCAGGCAGGGAGGTACAGGAACATAAGGCAGTGTCAGGACAGGCCAGGGTCAGAAACAGCTGGGCAGAGAGGTACCACATCAGAAGACAGGGACAGTGTCAAGATACAAGCCAAAGTCAGCAGGAACCTGGATAGCAGGTAAAAGGAAGATAAGGCAGAGGCAGTTCCAGGATACACGCCAAGGTCATCAACAGCCAGGCAACAAGGTACTGAATCAGAAGACAGACAGTGTCAGGATACAAGTCAAGGTCAGCAACAGCCAGGCAGCGAGGTACAGGAACATAAGGCAGTGCCAGGACAGGCCAGGGTCAGCAACAGCTGGGTGGAAAGGTACCAAATCAGAAGACAGGGACAGTGCCAAGGTACGACCCAAAGTCAGCAAGAACCAGATAGCGGATAAAAGGAACATAAGGCAGAGGCAGTGCTAGGATACAGGCCAAGGTCAGCAACAGCCAGGCAACGAGGTACTGAATCAGAAGACAGGATGCAGAGCCCAAAACACAGGTCAAGGTTACAAAGGGCAGGCAGAAATCCAGAGACAGGTCAAAGACAAGCCGGGTTGTACTTTGGAAGGCAGAAGTAGCAGCTCAGGTAACAGGTAAAAATCGAACTGACTAACCGAAGACCACTCAGCAATATATTCATGTCGCATTCCAACTTATATAGGCCATTTGGAGCGTGCGCATGCACTGGTGTTCTCATACCGAAATACACCGGAGGGACAGACAACAACAACAAAAAAACATTCTTTATCTGAATAAAAAGTTTTGGGCTTTGGATACATTTTGAACACACACAGAGAATCGGAATTGTACGAACCTTTTGTCCTGGGGTCTAGTCATTTCTAGATGCCTCCTTTACCAAGTTATAAATATACAGAAAAACAGCTCCACAAAGTCCATAGAGAGGGGTTTTTGACGACATACTGTCGAGAGGAAGAGCGTGGGGGAAGACATCCATCAAGAATAAGTGACTGCTCCTAAAAGGATGGCATTTTCAGTCATTTTTGTCAATTTATAAAAACACGATTTCTATTTGATTTCCTGCTTACAAAAGGCAAATGTGATCTTGTAATGCTCGGCGTCTTCTTCTTTTGTGATAGATGTCAATGTATTTAACGATGTGTGATGTGCTGAGGGTGTAATTACTCTGACTTGTGTAGTGTAAGGCTCCAAAAATTTGTTTGAATACTCTGCATAACTGTTGGCGGTGATAATTACTACAACAAAAGGAGCAATCCATATATAAAGATTTTATGACTTGCCGATAAATCCTTCTTACAGCCTTCATAAACCGAGCTCTGCGACTTAAATTGCTGCAATAACCAACGCTCAGAATCACAGTCACTGCGGCATTCTGCTCACATCCACCAGAAAAAAAAATAACAAAAAAAAAAAACACGGTTTAAACAACAAACATCATTATTTACAGCTTAACCAAGAATATATTTAAAAATATATTAATGGTGCTGCGCTAAATGAGAAGTAAAAAGAAAATTAAAGGACGCAAATTACAGCGTGATTCAAATATTTGGTACAGTTTTATCAGTACTGTTTAAATTTTTGCCTTTCATTTTTTGATAGATTTCTTTGTGTCCCCCTTTCCTACAAGGACTGATTAAGCATTGTGGGGGAAGAGTGCAAAATGAAATGCCCATCTTAACATTTCCTGCTCAAGCTGGTACTACATTAGCCTGCACTGAAATGCCCATTGCAACATTCCCTGCTCAAGCCGGCACTGCATTAAACGCAGCCACTGTGCCCATCAAAAGCAGCCACTGTGCCCATCAAAAGCAGCCACTGTGCCCATCAAACGCAGCCACTGTGCCCATCAATTGCTGCCACTGTGCCATCAAACACAGCCACTGTGCCCATCAAACGCAGCCACTGTGCCACATCAAACGCAGCCACTGTGCCCATCAAACGCAGCCACTGTACCATCAAACGCAGCCACTGTGCCCATCAATTGGCGCCACTGTGCCATCAAATGCAGCTACTGTGCCCATCAAACGCAGCCACTGTGCCCATCAATTGGCGCCACTGTGCCATCAAATGCAGCTAATGTGCCCATCAATTGCCTCCACTGTGCCCAAACGCAGCCACTGTGCCCATCAAACACAGCCACTGTGCCCATCAAACGCAGCCACTGTGCCCATCAAACGCAGCCACTGTGCCATATCAAACGCAGCCACTGTGCCATATCAAACGCAGCCACTGTGCCCATCAAACCCAGCCATTGTGCCATCAAACGCCGGCCACTGTGCCATATCAAACACAGCCATTGTGCCCATCAAACGCAGCCACTGTGCCATATCAAACGCAGCCACTGTGCCCATCAAACGCAGCCACTGTGCCATATCAAACGCAGCCACTGTGCCCATCAAACACAGCCACTGCAACCTAATCAAACGCAGCCACTGTGCCCATCAAACGCAGCCACTGTGCCCATCAAACGCAGCCACTGTGCCCATCAAATGCTCCCACTGTGCCATCAAATGCTGCCACTGTGCCCCATCAAATGCTCCCACTGTGCCCTATCAAATGCTCCCACTGTGCCCTATCAAATGCTCCCACTGTGCCCTATCAAATGCTCCCACTGTGCCATATCAAATGCTGCCAGTGTGCCCCCCGCCCACCGTCTGCACTTACCCTGTCTCGGTGGGACAGCTCCTCGATATCTTCTCCCATCCTCTCTTCCCGTCCTCTGCTATGATTGGATGCCTGATAGGCGTCCAATCACAGCGCCTGTAATTTCAGATAATCAGGTGACGGGTAACAGATCCAAGCACCTGATTGGCGGAGAGGCGGTTTAGTGTTAGGAAAACGAATATTCATTCGCTTTTCTAACACAGCTAAGTGACCTGCGAGCACCCGGCATGGCGCTCACAGTTCACTTTTTTTTTACGCCTATTAGAGCCTGTGGCTCTAATCAGGTGCTTCAAAAACACCCCCCCGGCGCTGTAATTCAGGCACCCAGAGCCCCGAAAGAGGGCCGGGCACCTGAATAGGGGGTGGCAGTGGCGGCCATAGATAGATTCATGCAATGCATGAATCTATCTATTGGTGCTGGAGGGGGTGGCGCTCGTGCGCCCTTATGGACGCACCGCCACTGATACTATAGTAACATCTGATAAAAAGATCTAAAAACACTGATGCAGCAGACTTTGTGAAAATTTATATTTGTGTAATTGTGTAATGTAATTTGTGTAATTTCAATGTAATATAAATTATATTTGTGTAAATAGCTTTTGGCCCCGGCTGTATATAATGTTTGGAGGTTCTAAGTAATTTTCTGTCAAACAATTACTGAGCAAATACATAAAATTATTTAAAAAAAAAAGAAACTTTGTTTCATTGAAAACCCGGTTTAGCTGACGGCCTTATTCATACAGCGGCGGCGTCTGAGTTTGCCATAAAGTAACAGGACGTCTTTGTTTCCGCTTTTATTCTTATGTTGTATAACATCTGACCGACAGATAAAAGCTGCAACTGTATCTTTTCAGGGGTAACATAATGAACGCAGCAAAGTCTATTAATTTATTTGAAAGAGGACAGAAAACTTTGACAAAGGGAAGGTGAACCACACAGGCGAACCGCATTGAAAGCGCAGGCGATGCGGCAGATTAAGCGGGAGGAAAGCATTCTTCTACCATCTCACTATCAAATAACAATTCCTGCCTCTCCTCCCGCATTGTGCAGCGTCTGGCTTGTTTGACAACAGAGGGAGGAAAATAATTACTTGTAGGGTTCTTATTAATTAACCGTTCCTGAAAGGGAAGTCTCCCTCTGTGCCCCAGATGACGGGTCAAGCCACCAAGAAATCCAAGGTTGACTTAGGTTTTTTTACAGCAATAGGAAGGAAACTTTCGGTAAAACTGCAAAATTTCAACACTGAATATTACATGAAGGGAATTTAAAGGTGATAATGAATAGATTTATTTATTATCACGCGGCTTTTAGGTTTTTTTTTTTGTTATGTGTGTAACATTGAAACTTGGGCAGCTTTACCGCAAGAACAAGGTAAAGAAAATGCAAATGCATTTTTGTTTTTGTTTTTTGACGCATTTCCAGTGCGTTTTGTACATGTCAAAAAAAAGGCATGCGACTTAAAAAAACGCAACCACAGGTGCGTTTTTGCTGCATTTTCCATTCATCTCAAAGAAGAAGTGCATTTTTTACCACACCAAACATGCAGTAAAAATGCCGCATTTAAGACTTTTAAAAAAAGCGACTGACTGGTGTGAAGAGTTCGATAGGATTTAATCGTCATGCATTTTTTTCTTCTGCTTTTGGTAAGGCAAGAAAAACAGATCAAAGGGGGTTGGACCCCCTTTATTAGGTCCACCTTGCTGGTAGCAGGTTGGACCCCCTTTATTAGGTCCACCTTGCTGGTACCGGGTTGGACCCCCTTTATTAGGTACACCTTGTTAGTAGCAGGTTGGACCCCCTTTATTGGGTCCATCTTGCTAGTAGCGGGTTGAACCCCCTTTTATTAGGTCCACCTTGCTGGTAGCGGGTTGGACCCCCTTTATTAGGTCCACCTTGCTAGTAGTGGGTTGGACCCCCTTTATTAGGTCTACTTTGCTAGTAGCAGGTTGGACCCCCTTTATTAGGTCCACCTTGCTGGTAGCGGGTTGGACCCCCTTTATTAGGTCCACTTTGCTAGTAGCGGGTTGGACCCCCTTTATTAGGTCCTCCTTGCTAGTAGCAGGTCGGATCCCCTTTATTAGGTCCACCTTGCTAGTACCGGGTCGGACCCCCTTTATTAGGTCCACCTTGCTGGTAGCGGGTTGGACCCCCTTTATTAGGTCCACCTTGCTAGTCCCGGGTCGGACCCCCTTTATTAGGTCCACCTTGCTAGTAGCGTGTTGGACCCCCTTTATTAGGTCCTCCTTGCTAGTAGCGGGTCGGACCCCCTTTATTAGGTCCACCTTGCTAGTCCCGGGTCGGACCCCCTTTATTAGGTCCACCTTGCTGGTAGCGGGTTGGACCCCCTTTATTAGGTCCACCTTGCTAGTCCCGGGTCGGACCCCCTTTATTAGGTCCACCTTGCTAGTAGCGTGTTGGACCCCCTTTATTAGGTCCTCCTTGCTAGTAGCGGGTTGGACCCCCTTTATTAGGTCCACCTTGCTAGTAGCAGGCCGGACCCCCTTTATTAGGTCCTCCTTGCTAGTACCGGGTTGGACCCCCTTTATTAGGTACACCTTGCTAGTAGCGGGTTGGACCCCCTTTTTTAGGTTCACCTTGCTAGTAGCAGGTCGGACCCCCTTTATTAGGTCCTCCTTGCTAGTACCGGGTTGGACCCCCTTTATTAGGTACACCTTGCTAGTAGCGGGTTGGACCCCCTTTATTAGGTTCACCTTGCTAGTAGCAGGTCGGACCCCCTTTATTAGGTCCTCCTTGCTAGTACCGGGTTGGACCCCCTTTATTAGGTACACCTTGCTAGTAGCGGGTTGGACCCCCTTTATTAGGTTCACCTTGCTAGTAGCAGGTCGGACCCCCTTTATTAGGTCCTCCTTGCTAGTACCGGGTTGGACCCCCTTTATTAGGTCCACCTTGCTAGTAGCGGGTTGGACCCCCTTTATTAGGTCCTCCTTGCTAGTAGCAGGTTGGACCCCCTTTATTAGGTCCACCTTGCTGGTAGCGGGTTGGACCCCCTTTATTAGGTCCACCTTGCTAGTAGCAGGTTGGACCCCCTTTATTAGGTCCACCTTGCTGGTACCGGGTTGGACCCCCTTTATTAGGTCCACCTTGCTAGTACCGGGTTGGACCCCCTTTATTAGGTACACCTTGTTAGTAGCAGGTTGGACCCCCTTTATTGGGTCCATCTTGCTAGTAGCGGGTTGAACCCCCTTTTATTAGGTCCACCTTGCTGGTAGCGTGTTGGACCCCCTTTATTAGGTCCACCTTGCTGGTAGCGGGTTGAACCCCCTTTATTAGGTCCACCTTGCTGGTAGCGGGTTGGACCCCCTTTATTAGGTCCACCTTGCTAGTAACGGGTTGGATCCCCTTTTGCCTTCATTCTTGGTGGAATAGATACAACAAGGTGTTGGAAACGTTCCTCAGAGATTTTGCTTCATAGTGACATGATAGCATCACACAGTTGCTGCAGATTTGTCGGCTGCACATCCATGATGCCAATCTCCCGTTCCACCACATCCCAAAGGTGCTCTATTGGATGAGATGTGGTGAGTGTGGAGGCCATTGGAGGACAGGGACCTCATTGTCCAGTGGTGAGATGATTGGAGATTTGTGACATGGAGCATTATCCTGCTGGAAGGAGCCATCAGAAGATGGGGACACTGTAGTCATAAAGGGATGGACATGGTCAGCAACAATACTCAGGTAGGCCATGGTGATTAAACCATGCTCAATGGGTACTAAGGGGCCCAAAGTGTGCCAAGAAAATATCCCCCACACCATTACACCCCCAACACCAGCCTGAACCGGTGATACCCCATCCCCCACACCATTACACCCCCACCACCAGCTTGAACCGGTGATACCCCATCCCCCACACCATTACACCCCCACCACCAGCTTGAACCGGTGATACCCATCCCCCACACCATTACACCCCCACCACCAGCCTGAACCGGTGATACCCCATCCCCCACACCATTACACCCCCACCACCAGCCTGAACCGGTAATACCCCATCCCCCACACCATTACACCCCCACCACCAGCCTGAACCGGTAATACCCCATCCCCCACACCATTACACCCCCACCACCAGCCTGAACCGGTGATACCCCATCCCCCACACCATTACACCCCCACCACCAGCCTGAACCGGTGATACAAGGCAGGATGGATCCATGCACCAAATTCTGACCCCACCATCTGAATGTCGCAGCTGAAATCCAGACTCATCAGACCAGGCAACGTTTTTCCAATCTTCTATTGTCCAATTTTGGTGATCCTGTGCCAATTGTAGCCTCAGTTTCCTGTACTTAACTGACAGGAGTGGCACCCGGTGTGGTCTTCTGCTGCTGTAGCCCATCTGCTTCAAGGATGGATGTGTTGTGCATTCAGAGATGGTGTTCTGCATACCTTGGGTGTAACGAGTGGTTATTTGAGTTATTGTTGCCTTTCTATCATCTGGAACCAGTCTGCCCATTCTCCTCTGACCTCAACAAGGCATTTTTCTCCACACAACTGCCGCTCACTGGATATTTTCTCTTTTCCCCACCATTTTCTCATTTTCCCCGAGAGATGGTTGTGTTTGAAAATCCCAGAAATTCTCAGACCAGCCCGTCTGCCACCAACAACCATGCCACGTTCAAAGTCACTTCAATCCCCTTTCTTCCCATATTCTGATGCTCGGTTTGAACAAGTTGTCTTCACCACATCTAGATGCCTAAATGCATTGAGTTGCTGCCATGTGATTGGCTGATTAGCAATTTGTGTTGCCGAGCAATTGAACAGGTGTACCTAATAAAGTGTCCGGTGAGTATATGTTATATTCTGTTTGTTTCCAAAGACCATTTTATGTATTCACATAATAGGTGGCTGTTCTCCTCAATACGTTTCGCTATCCATGTCCTCAAGAGGATCACAGCAATATGTAAACAAGCCAGAGACGAGTGATATATATCCCAATGGTATTTAGATGCCGCATTCATGCGGTTATATAGGCGTTCCCTGTATGGGAGGGAGAGGGAGCATTCAAACCAGCCTTGTTTAGTTGCCTAGTGACCCTGATAATATGACCTCCAGCTTAGAATCCCCATGCTACAGGGGAAAGGGGGGGGGGGTACATTTATTTCAAAATTGATATTATAATGCCCAATTCTTCCAACCAGTTAATGATTTAAGGGTACTATGGGTGAATCCCTAAAAAAAGAGCCTTCAGCAATTGTCTCCTCTAACAGTATATGGCTAGAGAAGTTCATTTAAAGTTCCAGAAGAAGATCCACATTCCATAGACAGTTTCCTCACATATCCATGTTCTCCTGAGGTCCCATTCTTAGTCATAGAGGTTGGATACTATTATTTAGGGACATGGTATTTGGGTCACCCCTCACACAATAGAACTTGTGTCCTAAAATATGGGTTTATTGCCATGAATTTTCTTATAACCCCCCCCCCCTGAATACGAAAATGTATTGGAGACGATATAAAATTCCATGACCGCAGAAGGTAGTGGTATTGACCCTGTGACCCAAGATGGAAAGGAGCCGTCCGTCCCCGGATCTGAACCTGCAACCTCTGCTCAGTCTGGCGATGTCTCTTCTTGCTGAGATGCTGGACAGCTCCGTCTGATCCATTGAACAATTCTGACTTGTGTCTTGTTTCTGCTGAACCTTGAACTCTTTACTCCTCCCATGAATTTCCTGTTCAAGCCATGTCTCTCAACTCCCTGTTTGCCAGATTATTGTGCTCTCTCCTGCCAATATCTCGTTCTTGTCACTCCTGCTGCCATCTGTATCTCTGCTTCCACTCGTTACTGACCTTTGGCTTGGTTCTCTACTACACTTCTGCTTAATCCCAACCTGCGACCACTTGTTACTGACCTTTGGCTTGGTTCTCTACTACACTTCTGCCTAATCCCAACCTGCGACCACTTGTTACTGACCTTTGGCTTGGTTCTCTACTACACTTCTGCTTAATCCCAACCCGCGACCACTTGTTACTGACCTTTGGCTTGGTTGTCTACTACACTTCTGCCTAATCCCAACCTGTGACCACTTGTTACTGACCTTTGGCTTGGTTCTCTACTACACTTCTGCTTAATCCCAACCCGCGACCACTTGTTACTGACCTTTGGCTTGGTTCTCTACTACACTTCTGCCTAATCCCAACCTTCGACCACTTGTTAGTGACCTTTGGCTTGCTTAATGACTACGCTTCTGCTTGATCCCAACCTACTGGACCCTGGCTTGCTCACCTCTTGGTGGGGCGATCTTGAGGCCAGCGACCTGGTACTAACTTGCATCTCCACCATTGGGGGCTCTGGTGAATAAGGTTTGCTGAGCCACCTGAGATACAGGACAGCTCCCTGCCTGATTCCTTAGACAATCTTGCCTTGTGTATTGTTTCCCTTGAACTTTGAACACTTTGCTCCTTACATGAACTTTAAGCCATGCCTTTGCACTTCCTATTTGCAAGATTATTGTGCTCTCTCCAGCCAATATCTCGCTCTTGTTGCCGTCTGTATCTCCACTGCTCCTCTCACGAACTTCCTATTCAAATAACACAAAGCAATTCTCCTGGGCTTGGGTGCTGGGTCTTGTGGTGTGTGGTGCAGTCAGCCCTTATGTATGGAATGTCAATTGTCTTGCTGCCCTCCTCAGAACAATGGGTGTCCTTGGAGCTGAAGCATAAAAAGAAGGGAGGGTGCACCGACCTTGTGCATTACCAAAGATATTTTAATAAAAGTAAAACAGCAATGATTACACTCACATACAAACATGGTATACAAGCATATCAACGCAACCGAAGATGTTTGGAGAACCATGCGGAATTGCTGTGGTGGCTAACGCATTTCGAGGGAGGACCCTCTTCCTCAGAGCCAAAGCGATTCGTCGCTTTGGCTCTGAGGAAGAGGGTGCTCCCTCGAAATGCGTTAGCCACCCTGCAACGCCGCCTGGTTCTCTAAACATCTACAGTTCCAGTTTCAGATCTTAGAAATACTGCTCGCTATTGCTGTTGCGTTGATATGCTTGTATATATGATATGCCTGTTTTACTTTTATTAAAATTATCTTTGGTAATGCACAGGGTCGGTGCGCCCTCTCTCCTTTTTGTGTTTTTATTTTTATGAACTTCCTTCCTATTCCTATGCCTTTGCAATTCCTGTTTGCAAGATTATTGTGCCCTTTCCAGCCAATATGTCGCTCTTGTCACATCTTTGGCTTGTTCCTCGACTACGCTTCCACTTGATCGCAACCTGCAACCACTCATTACCAACCTTTGGCTTGTTTATTGACTATGTTTCTGCTTATCCTTATCTGCTACTGCACCCCGGTTTGCTCACCTCCTGGTGGGACGATCCTGAGGACCGTGACATGGTACTAACATGCAGCAAAACCCATCTCCACCATCAGGAGCCCTGCTGATTGCTGAACATCGATTAGTGCTTAGACTCCGCACCTCAGTTGAGCCCGTGTCATCCGCCAGGGTGACCTGCTTCACTTATCCAGCTGATCGGTGGGAGCCTCTCTACTGCTACAGCTACTGGCCTCTAAGTTTGGCCTCTGACCATAACAAGAGTAGATAACATACCTTATCCCCTTTCCCCTTCCTTCCCCTACCTACTACATGGCCCGCATATTCTTGTTGTCCTACAAGTAATATTGGTCCTCTTGATACCTATCTGTAGTGCCCCCCACATAATTTATTATGGCACATGTTAGATGATGAGAAGGTTCTAGATGAGTTCTGATCCACCATGAGCATCAGGGTTGAGTGGACATTTTGGAGAAGAAAATGTCCTAAGTGTTTGCTGGTAGCAAAGAGGGTGGGATGCTGTATGTAGACATTTCCTTAGTTCAGTTGACATTTATATACTGCAAAGGCGGTCAATAGAGATGGGCGGAACGACCCCCTGTTTGGTTTGTGAGAGAATTCTTGAACATCGCGAAGATTCTGAGCCGAATATCGCACCCCATTGAAGTCTATGGGACCCGAACTGGAAAAAGCAAAGGTGCCAATTTTGAGCGCTTGGATGCAAGTTATTGGGCACACAAAGGCTATGGGGGGCCAGGTATTGCCCTGGGGACATGTATCAATGAAAAAAAAGTTTGTAAAAAACATTTTTAAATGAACAGTGATTTACTGATGCTTAAAGTGAAATAATAAAAAAATATATAGTGCCGGGGGGGGGGGGGGGTCCTTAGTCTGCCTCTACATCTGTACCTTGTATAGAACCTGCTGCAGCAAAAATTATATTTATAAAGAAAATAAATAAATTTTTCTCTGCAAGCGTTCTTTAATTTATAAACATGGGGATCCAGTCTGTATGATGAGGCCACAATTTAATGCACTTCAAACCAGATTAGAGAATTTTTGATAAGTCTTCATTCTCCTCACTGACATCCCTACCCTCCCCCATACACAGGACATTGGACACATTCCTGACCAGTTCTCTGAGGAGGAATCTAGAGAGGAGTAAAGAGCGGGAGCTCCGCCGGGACGGGGTGGAGAGACGAATATCAGATGAGATCAGAGCCGCTGTCTTGCCGAATAAGTTCCTTCGGCGGATAGGTTCCCCCCCTGTACTGCGCAGGCGCAGCGCCTGCGCAGTACGTACTACTGTCGGCCGCCGGAGATAGCCGAAGCTCAAACGCTTCGATCAGCTGTACACGGCGCCTGCGCTCTGGGTCCAGGTTCCTTCCCCTCTATCCAAGTGGACCTAGAGGGGGAATCTAAAAGTGCCGAGCGCAGCGAGGCCGTGCCCGAAGCGTGGCGAGTGGAGCGAGCCCGCGAGGGGCCCTCTTACAGCCGCCGTGTACAGCTGATTTTCAGCTGTTCCGCTTCGGCTATTTCCGCCGGCTTCTACTGCGCATGCGCAGTAGAGGGGGAACTAATCCGCCGAGCGGAACTTTCTCGGCAGAACACCGCCAAGCTGGAGCCCGGAGAGGACCGTCTGACTGAGCCATGCACAGTGCACCAGAGAAGAGCTAGCTCTAGGTTCTTAATGAGATCTGGTGTGGAGATTGGGGCGTCTGTGGTGGAACATGTGATCTGCTTCCATACTATGTCGGTGTATAGCTGAACCTGGGAGGTGGAAGGAGGATCTGCAGGATCTGCAATCTCACGCTGTCCCTGATCTCTTATAATTTGGAGAGCATGGAGATCTGGTAAGAGACCATCACTTTCTATTTTTGAGCACTGGTGGAACACGGATGTTAATACAGGAAAACCGAGAACAGTGCACTTTTGTTCATTTGTTTGTTGGTTCAGCAAATCGTTTTTGATACACTGTTTTTTTTCTGATTTTGGACATCTATGTGGACACATTGTAATGATACTTCTTTGAGATATTGCACAATAGACTTTGAGGAAAAAATAATATGGACACTAAATAACACATTTTTTGGGATAACATATATATATTTGATTTATATATAATTTGTTTGTTTTTCACTCATTGGTTATTTGCTAGCTTTTTAACTAGATATGTGACTACAATTTTCAGCTGACTATCACTGTGGTCACTATTGATATAACCCTTTGTATTTCGTTTGGGTGTTGATTGTCCCTTCACATCATAACCCTATAGAAAAAAGGCAACACCTTTTTGCTATAGAAAGTAGCTTGGGAAAATTCATAAATGCACAGTAAAAAACCACATCACTATATGCACAAGACTTTTTTTAGTTTTGTTTTCCTAAAAGCGATAAAAGTAGATATGTAATACAGCCTCAAACACACCCACTAGAGCTAATCTTGATATTCTTAAAACTTGCACACAAAGAAACTGAATCAGCAAAGCTTGAATAATGAAGAGGAAAACGTTCATGTACATTATATATGTGTAAAAGTTAAACTATCGTAGTCCTAAAAAAAATTAGCATTTACAAAATACTTGAGAAAAATATCTATTTTTCCCAATATTTCTTTTTCTTAAACTCCTTCAAGAGGTACGTAAAATCAACGAAAATTTCCATGACCATCCGCTGCTTCAGTTTTCTGTTCCTCATCAGCTCTATTTTCACAATTTTCAGAGGGAACAGTACCGTCCTTTGCAGCTTGTTGTTTTTGTTCCTTCTTCCCTTTAGCACCTTTGTTTGCCTTTGTGCCTGGCTCCTTCTTGGCTGCAGGTTTCTTTGGATTTGCATCAGGTTTAGAAGGGGCAGGTTTTGCCAACAGTCTTGCCGATCTTCTTGTAGGCTCTTGTTTAGTTACTTTGCAAGCATACTTGGCTTTCAGCTCCTTCTGGAGACTTTCTCTTATGCATGATGATCTTGGGGTGCCAGGCTCACCATGGAACTGATGTGAAGGAATAAGAAGGAGCAATCGCTAGTGCTCGAAAGGAAGCGCAGTGACTGGAGCCTCACAACCGCTTTCAGCACGACTAGTCTCCCTCCTACCGTAACCCTATAGAGGTACTCTTGATTAAAGCAAGAATTGGCCTTGCTATCAAAAATGTAAATGATTTGCACCTGTCAAACAGGTGCAGAAAAATTGGTCCTTGGGTGTTAATTGTAAAGATAAAAGAGAAAAGTGCAGCGCTGGACAAATACCACAAAATGTGAGTGTGATAAAACATTAAATCTATAACAAACAATAGTGATTGGTAACCAAAAATATTGAGGTTGGCATCAAATAAATAAATAAATGAATATTAAATAAATAGAATGCTAATAAAATTATCACAAAAACATGAGTAAAAATAAATGTTGTGAAAAATAGTTCATATAATAAAGATAAAGATAAATGAGATAAAGTCCAAAAAAGTTGAAATGTTCAATGCAGGATCCTGGATCAATATTCCACTGTTAGTGCTGCCCACCACCTAGTGATATAAAAATGGAGGCTTACCAGAAAGCCTGCGACCACCCTTATTCAGGCGGGTCAAAACAGGCCAAGTAGAGATCTCAGAACCACAGGGGACAATGCTGGAATCTCGCCACCTTCCTTGCTGAACAGCCAATCAGTGGAAACAGGGGACACCTTGGATGATGTGTTTCCGGGAGACAATCCCCATAGAGCAATCGATACAAACTTCACAAAGATCCAATGAACGGTGAACCGTGGATTTTCAAAAAGAGAAAGAGACTCCAATAGTGTAGAGAATCTATGGCTCATTTATTTAAAAGTTTAAAAACAAATGCAAAAAAATCCCAGCAGGGACAAAGTAGTGTAAACTCCACCGCTGCCGAAAACAAAGCAGCACATGCGCAATTCGTGTCAACGTTGTGACCCTACGGCCATTTCGCCACAACTGACGTCACCAGGGGTACGCAACAGCCCACGCGCATGCGCCTTATAAGCTTGAATGGCGCGATGAGAAGCGCAGCCGTTGGCTAGCCAGTAACAATGCTAGGACCTGATTGGTTTTAATTGGGCCCATGAAACCTACATCAAAAATGTCATCATGATAAAATCAACAACCACAAACCTAGGCAGCCTAGACAGTCTTGTACAGATTCCACATCCCAAAAAAAACACTTAATCGGCAACATTGGCATAAGGGGCTTGATAGCTGCTGCTAATCCAGGAATGATTATTTTTGATAAATGTCAGCCGATCAACGGAGTCTGTGGACAGACACACTCTTTAATATGTCACAAAACCTCCAGCAGCACTGAATGTCCATTCGAGAAAAGCGCGCTGGATGCAGGGCAGCCATGCAGTTTAATTGCATACTGAGCAAGTTCTGGCCAATGGTCTATTCTCATGACCCAGTAACCAAGTGGATTGTCAACTGGGAAGCTCTCCATCTCTGTTTTCGCCCCTAGATAGATGCAGATGCTGCCGATGGTATGTGGAAGCTGACAGCCCTGGGCGCCGAGGACTAAAAAAAATTGAACTAGCCTTTCTATGAGACTGTAAGCTACCAGAGTCTGGAAAGGCATTACATAAACTCCTCTTTGAGGTGTCCTCAAGATATTTCATCCTTTGCTCCCTTCTGTGAGGACAGGACGAGTTCTGAGACTTTCCCCTTGTAACGGTGGTCAAGGAGGGTTGCCAACCAATAGCGATCCTTCTCCTTGATGCCACAAAATCTTGGGTCCTTTTGCAGGCTTTGAAGAATGAGTGAGCCCATGCACCGCAAGTTTGCATAGGCATGAAAAGCAGAGTCCTCAGGCTCACTGAGGTTTACAGAATCTGGAAATGCCTCCTCGCAGTCACATACTACTCCCAAGGGTTCAGGGGACTGAAAGCCATTTCTTAAGGTTCGACGTATGTCTTCCTTTGCTTTAATACCTCCAACACTGCCATCATCCTCCTCCTCTTCTGTGTTCTGCGGCGTCGCAAGAATGTTGTCTGCATAAAGCGGGCCTTGAGAGAAAAGGAAGTCCTTCTCTGCCTCCCGCTGCTCTGCAGCGAGTGCCCTGTACATAATGCCACGCAGAGTCTGCTCCAGCAGGAACACAACAGGGATTGCGTCACTGATGCATGCATTGTCACGGCTCACCTCCTCCTCCCCTCCTCAAATGGTGACATCGCAGTGCATGCATCCTTTATCAGCAGCCACTGGCCTGGGGAAAAAAGCCCAGCCAGCCTGAGCCTGTCGTTGTGCCATACTCACACAGATACTCATTGATGGCCCTCTGCTGCATGTGTAGCTGCTGCAGCATTGCCAAAGTTGAGTTCCACCTGGTAGGCATGTCACAAATCAGGTGGTTTATGGGCAGGTGGAATGCCCGCTGAATTTCAGCCAACCATGCACTGGCTGTGTATAGCCACCTGAAATGGCTACAGACTCTTTAGCCGATCTTCCAATCCTGGGTACCTGTTTATGAAACGCTGCACCACCAAATTGAGGTCATGTGCCAGGCATGGCACATGTGTCAACTTTCCCTGTCTAAGGGCGGACAGGAGGTTAGTGCCATTATCACACACCACCATTCCTGGCTCCAGCTGGCATTGCGTGAACCACCTCTGGGCCAGCCCAGCAGAGCTGAAAGAATCTCTGCTCCGGTGTGGCTCCTGTCCCCTAGACAGACCAGCTGAAGCACTGCATGGCATCTTTTAGTCTGACTCATTGAATAGCCCTTTCAACGTTTAATGGGTACTTGTGGTTCATAGGACAATTCAGCAGAGGAGGGCATGGGGGTGGAGGAGGAGGAGAAGAAGGGGGTAGAGCTGACAAATCTCGCATCATCACCACCAGCTGTATGGAGACGTGGTGGCAAAACAAGCTGCAGCACTCAGCCCTGTCCTGCATCCTTCCGAGTTACAAGCAGATTTACCCCGTGTGATGTGAACACAATATGGCGTCACTGACCAGGCTTCCTGGACCATGTGTCAGCAGTAATGTGGACCTTGCGGCTGACTGCTTTGCCCAACGATGCCAAAACCTTCCTTGCAGCGACTGGGAACCTGCCATTGTGGTACAGCACATTCTGCAAAATCAAAGGGGCAGAATCCACCAGGCGGAAAAGGCATGAGCTTTGACAAGCTTGAATTTAAATGCTGGGCATGTGGGTGGCAGTGACTGTATTTTTTTGGTTTCACTGCAACAGCTGGGACAGAGAAATTTGCCTGCTACAGTCTACAGCTGGTAGCGTGCTGCTGGTAGACGTGCTGCAAGGACCTGTGATACCCTTTGCTATACCATCATCCCTGTCAGTGGAGGCTGTTGAGAGGGATAGCAGGGGTAGACCTGAAAGGTGAGGAGGAGCAGAATTGCATCCCTTTTGTGTGGCTTTCAGGTGCTCTTGCCAATGGGCTGATTGGTGTGAGGTTAAATGCCTTATCAAGCATGTGGTACCCAAATGGCTGGTGTTTTTGCCATGCTTGATCTGCTTGATGCATAGTTTGCAAACTGCAACAGTGCAATTGGCTGCACATGTGCTAAATAAGGCCCAGACAGCTGAGCTGTGGGAAGTGGGCCGGAAGATAACAGCTCCACAATGTGATGGAATAGTCTTGCTGCTCTCTACTCTTCCATGATGGCTGCCTGGGGTAATGGGGTTGTGCCTCACCCTCACTTTCCTCATTTTCTCTATCCGGCAACCCTCATCATCATCATCCCCTCCATCCTCATCATCACTGGAGCCAACTTGCCAATACGCTTCGACTGGGGGTACATTACTGTCAATTTGTTGTTTACCAGTGTTCTCCCCTCTCTGTAGGCTCATGTTCCTACCTTCCTCAACCTCAGACTGAGAACCAACATCTGAATCGAGTAATGGCTGTGCATTGTCAAGGAGCAAGTGGCTGACGCTGTGTTCAAATAACTCTGCTGACTCCTCCATGCTTGATGCTGAGGCTATGGCAGGAGTAGCTGTGGACAAGGTGGCAGAATAAGCTGCTCTGGCAGCTGTGGTGGACTGCACACTAGTCTTTGCTTGGGTGATGGAGGATGAGGATGGTTTACTAAGCCAGTCCACCACCCCCTCTGCATGCTGTGGCTAGATAGCATGGGCAACATTACTAAACAGAGGAAATCATGGCCTGCCTGAGAACTGAACATGTCCACCTTTGTCTGTGGACACATATGTTGCTGGCCTCTTCACAGTGCCATGGGAACGTCTGCCTCTCCTTGTTGGCCTCCCAGACATGATGGGGGGCTTATTACCAAAATGTAATAGAGAAGGGGAAACGTATACTTGGATGCACTTTATTCAATGGAAAGTGGTGTTTGGTGCACTTTAACCTGAGTAATCACTACACAAACACACTCCATTGATGCACTGCAATATACTGCAGTAAAACAGCACTGATGCAATTCAATATACTGCAGTAAAAGTGCATTATTGCAATTCAATATAATGCAGTAAAAGTGCAATAACGCACTTCAATATACTGCCATAAAAGTGCACTAACGCACTTCAATATACTGCAGTAAATGTACACTAACGCACTTCAATATACTGCAGTAAATGTACACTAACGCACTTCAATATCCTGCAGTAAACATGCGCTAACGCACTTTAATATACTGCAGTAAACGTGCACTAACGCAGTTCAATATACTGCAGTAAACGTCCACTAATGCCGTTTAATATACTGCAGTAAACATGCGCTAACAGGCCTCAATATACTGCAGTAAACCTGCACTAACGCAGCTCAATATACTGCAGTAAACGTGCACTAACGCAGTTCAATGTACTGCAGTAAACGTGCACTAACACACCTCAATATACTGCAGTAAACGTGCACTAACGCAGTTCAATGTACTGCAGTAAACGTGCACTAACACACCTCAATATACTGCAGTAAACGTGCACTAATGTCGTTCAATATACTGCAGTAAACATGCACAAACAGACCTCAATATACTGCAGTAAACCTGCACTAATGCAGTTCAATATACTGCAGTAAACGTGCACTAATGCACGTCAATATACTGCAGTAAACGTGCACTAGTGGACCTCAATATAATGCAGTAAACATGCACTAATGCAGTTGAGTATACTGCAGTAAACGTGCACTAATGCACGTCAATATACTGCAGTAAACGTGCACTAGTGGACCTCAATATAATGCAGTAAACATGCACTAATGCAGTTCAATATACTGTAGTAAACATGCACTAATGTACGTCAATATACTGCAGCAAACGTGCACTAACGCACCTCAATATACTGCAGTAAATGTGCACTAACACAGTTCAATATACTGCAGCAAACGTGCACTACCGCACTTCCATATACTGCAATAAAAGTGCACTAACACAGTTCAATATACTGCAGTAAACGTGCACTAACACACCTCAATATCCTGCAGTAAAAGTGCACTAACACACCTCAATATCCTGCAGTAAAAGTGCACTAATGCACCTCAATATCCTGCAGTAAAAGTGCACTAACACACATCAATATCCTTCAGTAAACATGCCCTGAAACACTAAACAGACCCTAAAGTAAAAAGGAAGGTCGTACTTCACTCACACTGCACTATCACTAGATTCAAACTGACGTTCTACACTAACAATAGAATCATTATAGCACACTAACTCGCTAGTAGCACTGAACAGAGCCCTGTTCTATCTCCCTCCACTCCAATATGAAAATGGCTGCTCTGGGAAGGATCCTTTTATGGAGGTGGGGGGGGGGGGGTCTATGAGCAATGAGCCATGATTGGGTACAGTCATCATTACTTTCTCCAGTCATGACTTTGACAGTGTTCTGTGCCCCGATTGGGCAAATCCTTCATTGCTTCAGCCAGTGAGCTTCCAATGCACTGTGGAGGGCGTGCAGTGCATTGTGGGGGCTCGGCGGGGCCAAACAAACGGTCGAACGCCCCCCAGACAATTCAGGTGTTTCGCCGAATGGGTGAACAGCCAATGTTCGGCCTGAATTCATGCTTGGGCCGAACCGTTCGCCCCCAACACTGGCGCTGTACAACAAAGTTTCTAGAGTGTCTATTGCTCTGGCTCTGGTTTTATAAATAAGTACAAGGGTTCAACATTTTAAAACATTATATTATCCAAGGGTTCCGCCGTACAGTGTGAATTAATTTTACGTTCACACAACCAACAAGGGTCAACCCATCACCTCTCCACCGAAAAAGGGTTGATTTTGACTTGTCTTCTCAAATAAAAGGATAGAGTTGGGTTTTCCTTAAAGAGGTAAAAAAAAAACTAGAACCAGAAGTTATGAATATGCCATCAAGTTAGCACGAAAAATTAGATACAATTGGCATAATTATGTACAACATAAATTAACCTGTGTTTGTTAATTTTTGCAAAAAGAAATAATAGAGATGCAGGCGCACACACATAATGTGCATCTTAGTTAATCACCACTTTAAGTTGGCTACATATCGCCCACTGATTATGCTGTCTTTAGGTTCTAGGAATCTGTACATTTTAATATAAGAAAATGTTTTATTCATAAGCTACTTGAGCAACCATTATATAGATGATGAATAATCATCATAGACTTTCCAAATTACGAGCAACGTCCTAAAGCGCTGGCCGGCTTCTGTCCCTCGCCACGCTGTGCTGGATCCTGATTTTGCATAAGTAGATCAAAGAGTATATATATATATATATATATATATATTTTTTTTTTTGCAACATTGTTAAATTTGTTCAGATTTTAACTCCAGCTTAACTACACGTGGATCTTTCTTGAGAAATAATTATTTTATATAGACAGCTTTGGATATATATATATAAATATATATATATATATATATATATATATATATATACATTTTTATTATTTACAGATCATTGCTTTCTACAATTTAAATGCAACACGGCCAGCAGGAGTTTGGCCGCTCTGTCCTAGTAGGTCATAGGTGTCAGTAGTGGAGACATACGTACCATTCGTTTTTGCTGAATCCCACTTGCAATATTCAGGGAATGGTTAACCTCTTCAGTAGATCTACAGTAGATCTACTGCGGGCACAGCATAAGTTTGGCAGCAGATTCCAGCCAATGATTTTGGCTGAAACCTGCTGATCGGCTGTGTCCAATCACAGCACAGTGTTCTGGGATTACAAACACAGCGAAATCTGTGTGCGGTGAACAGCGATGTGGCTGTTTTTCTCCTTGAAAAGCAGGGAGAAAAAAAAGCCAGATCAGTAAGTAAAAAGCAGAACACGCTACACATTGTGAGGTACTAGGGTTGCACCAATACCACTTTTTTAAGACCGAGTACAAGTACCAATACTTTTTTTCAAGTACTCACCGATACCGATTACCGATACTTTTTTTTAACGTCATGGGACAGTGGCACGTGCGTCAGTAGTTTTTTTTTTTTTTTACAATTTAATTTTTTACAATTTGTTTTTTTTAATTATTTTTTTACAATTTTATATTTTTCTGTTATTTTTTTTTTTTTACAATGCTTTCTTTTTGGGGGTGGGGGGTTAGTGGACGGGAGTTTTTTTACAAGAAAACTTTGAAATATTTATTACAATTTATTTATTTATTTTTTCAGCCCTGTTGGGGGGGGGGGGGGGGGCGCTTTGGTGAGATATCAGGGGTCTAAACAGACCCCTGAGACAGAGAAAGGAATTGAGGATACAGATTCCCCAGTCCATTTCTCTGAATGAATGAACAGGAGACAGAGGCTCCTCTCCATTCATAAACTGAAGCATCATAAACACAGGTTACAATGTTTCAGTTTTTCCGTTATGATAAATGGACAGAGGCAGTGATCACTGACTCCTCATTCGGAAAAGGAAGGAGCCGGTAAATGACAGATTTACCGGCTCCTTCCTCCGCTCTCCATCCTGACAGATCTGGGGCAGGGGGAGACCGGTGGAGGAGCCGGAGAGCCGGGGAGGACACAGGGGGACCCGGAGGAGGACAGGGGGACTGAAGAAGGATGGGGGGGAACGAAGGAGGAGGGGGGGGGCCGGAGGAGGGGCCAGAGAGCCGGGAAGGATGCAGGAGACCCAGAGAAGGACATGGGGGGGTCGAAGGAGGAAATGGAGGGACAGGAGGAGGACATGGGGGGACCGGAGGAGAACAATGTCGGGACCGGAGGAGGAGCCAGAGAGCCGTGAAGGATGAAGGGGGACATGGAGGATGATACAGAGGGGGACCCAGAGGATAAAACGGATAGGGACCCTGAGGAGGTGACCGAGAGAGCCAGGGAGGACGCAGGGGACTCGGAGGATAACACAGAGGGAGACCCAGATGATAAAACAGATTGGGACCCGGAGGAGGACATGTGGAGCACAGTGGGGGATAGCCGGGGCGGCGGTGGGGGCAGTTACAAGCACCGATCTCCCTGACAGCCGCGGGAGGGAGAAGAGGAGAAGCTGCTGTCAGAAAAGCTATACTGGGAGATCGGTGCTTGTAACTCCCCCCAACGCCACACCAATCACCCCTGAGGCTGCCTAAGTATCGGGTCAAGCATCGGAGCATTTGCACGAGTACAGTGACAGCTGATCATGGAAGTAAACAGAAACCGTTTATCGGCTATTTTTTTTCCTCATGCGAAAAAAGAGGAAAGCAGCTAACCAGCTTCTGTTAAGGGGACATTGGTCCCCACAGTGCCCACCAGTGCTGATAATCAATGCCCACCAGTGCCACCTATCAGTGCCCACCAGTGCCGCTAATCAGTGCCCACCAGTGCCACCTATCAGTGCCCACCAGTGCTGCTAATCGGTGCCCACCAGTGCCGCAAATCAGTGCCCACCAGTGCCACCTATCAGTGCCCACCAGTGCTGCTAAGTAGTGCCCACCAGTGCCACCTATCAGTGCCCACCAGTGCTGCAAATCAGTGCTCACCAGTGCCACTAATCAGTGCCCACCAGTGCCACCTATCAGTGCCCATCAGTGCCCACCAGTACCACTAATCAGTGCCCACCAGTGCCACCAATCAGTGCCCATCAGTGCCCCCTATCAATGCCCATCAGTGCTGCCCATCAGTGCCACTTACCAGTGCCCATCAGTGCCGCCTATCAGTGCCCATCAGTGCAGCCTATTAGTGCCACCTCTTAGTGCCGCCTATCAGTGCCACCTCTTAGAGCCACCTATCAGTGCCTATCAGTGCCACCCATCTGTGCAGCCTATCAGCACCACCTATCAGTGCCCATCAGTGTCACTTATCGTGCTACCTACCAGTGCCCATCAGTGCCGCCTATCAGTGCAGTCTATCAGTACTGCCTATCAGTGCCACCTTTCAGTGCCTATTAGTGCCCATCATTGCCACCGCAGCCTCATCAGTGCCTCCTGATCAGTGCCCATCAATGCCACCTCACCAGTGCCACATCATCAGTGCCCACCAGTGCCACCTATTAGTGCCGCCTCATTAGTGCACATCAGTGAAGGAGAAAAATTACCTGTTGGCAAAATTTTATAACAAACAATAAAAAACTTTTTTTTTTTTCAAAATTTTCTGTCTTTTTTGTTTGTTTAGCAAAAAATAAAAACCCCAGTAGTGATTAAATACCACCAAAAGAAAGTTCTATTTGTGTGAAAAAAAAAAGATAAAAATGTCATATGTGTACACTGAACACTGAAAACTGGCCTGGGCAGGAAGGGGGTGAAAGTGCCCAGTAGGCAAGTGGTTAATATACACTTTTTGGGATTGTTTTTTTTTTTCACCAAAGATGTAGCAGAATACATTTTGGCCTTAAATTTAAGAAGAAATTTGATTTTATTGGATATGGTTTTTTTTTAACAGAAAATATTTTTTTTTTTCAAAATTTTCAGCCTTTTTTATTTATATAGCAAAAAAATAAATAAATAAAATAAAACCCCAGTGGTGATCAAATACCACCAAAAGAAAGAAAGCTCCATTTGTGGGAAAAAAATATCTAAATTTAATTTGGGTACAGTGTTGCATGACCGCGCAATTGCTAGTTAAAGTAGCGCAGTGCCCCATGGCAAAAACAAATGCCCTGGTCATGAAGGGGGTGAAACCTTCCGGAGGTTAAGTGGTTAAATTGTCACACACTGCATCAAAAAAAAGCTGAAAAGGTCTCTCTAAGCCTACGAGTTATGGGGGCTTCCGGTAACTCCTCAGGGGAGTCAACATTATCCGGCAAGGATCTGGAGACTCTACACCAGAAAAGGCTTTCACAGCCCGAAGGCTTAGAGGCTGCAGGCAGGTCAGATAATGATTCTGTAGATTCTGACACTGAGGTACACCTATGGCTTATATGGCTAGAGCCATCAAAAAAAAACAATGCGACTTGGTCCATGAAATACCGCATGACTGTGGTGAAATCCTCCGGGAGTAAAACCGAGGGCCACACCTGACAGTGCTAAGGAGGATCCTAAGGAATAGAGGGACTCAAGCCAAGGACAACATTCTAAGCTATCGGGGTCAAGCCTGGTAATACTGCAGATCAACCAACAGTGGCGTCACTAGGGTTGGTGTCGCCTGGTGTGGTAAAACATGTCACCTGGTGCAGTAAAACATGTCACCTGGTGCGGTAAAACACAGGATTAAAACCGAGGGCCACACCTGACAGAGCTAAGGAGGATCCTAAGGAATAGAAGGACTCAAGCCAAGGACAACATTCTAAGCTATCGGTGTCAAGCCTGGTAATACTGCAGATCACCCAACAGTGGCGTCACTAGGGTTGGTGTCGCCTGGTGTGGTAAAACATGTCACCTGGTGCGGTAAAACACTTGATTAAAACCGAGGGCCACCTCTAAGTCTAGCAAAAAAAAAAAATGATTTTAACACCTGACAGAGCTAAGGAGGATCCTAAGGAATAGAAGGACTCAAGCCAAGGACAACATTCTAAGCTGTTGGGGTCAAGCCTGGTAATACTGCAGATCACCCAACAGTGGCGTCACAAGGGTTGGTGTCGCCTGGTGCGGTAAAACATGTCACCTGGTGCGGTAAAACACAGGATTAAAACCGAGGGCAACACCTGACAGAGCTAAGGAGGTTCCTAAGGAATAGAGGGACTCAAGCCAAGGACAACATTCTAAGCTATCGGGATCAGCCTGGAAATACTGCAGATCAACCAACAGTGGCGTCACAAGGGTTGGTGTCACTTAGTGCGGTAAAACATGTCACCTGGTGCGGTAAAACACAGGATTAAAACCGAGGGCCACACCTGACAGAGCTAAGGAGGATCCTAAGGAATAGTAGGACTCAAGCCAAGGACAACATTCTAAGCTGTTGGTGTCAAGCCTGGTAATACCGCAGATCAACCAACAGTGGCGTCACTAGGGTTGGTGTCACCCGGTGTGGTAAAACATGGTGTCCACCCCCCACCCCTCAGACCATACCTTGGCTTGTACATCCACTTCAGCTGTCAGTGGTGTAAGTAAAGTACAAAACCAAAGAAAATTCCCAGTTAACCCACCAGCCAATTTACAAGAGTTAGGGCTGCAGATATATTGGGGTGCCTTGGAGCGGCTCTGCAGCTTATCCCCTTCCAGCCCAAAGACGTCATATGGTCTCTCCATAAAGAGGACCTGTCACGCACTGTTCCTATTACAAGGGATGTTTACATTCCAGACATGGATGAGTGAGTTTGGGGTGGAGGAACTTGACTGGCCGGCCTTTACACGCACATTAGAGCTGCACGATTGATCGTCAAGAATCGTTATCGCGATTTTTTCCCCGTTGCGATCTTGACAAAGGGTTTCCCGATGTTTGGTATGCAGAGAATTTTCTCTCCGCTCTCAGCCTGCAAAAGTCAAAGTCTGGGCAGTCTGCCAAGTTTTGAAACATTCTATCAGTGGAATGTTAAGTCTAAACATTGTATCAATTTGTCTTTTACATCAAAGGAATAAACTTCTGTATGTAAATTAGGAACGTTTAACCACTTAAACACTAAACCATTTTTCTGACAGTTGTTTTCAAGTTAAAATCATTTTTTTTTTTTTGCTAGAAATTACTAGACATTACTTAGAATCCCCAAACATTATATATATATATATTTTTTTTAGTAGAGACCCTAGAGCAGTGACGGCGAACCTCGGCACCCCAGATGTTTTGGAACTACATTTCCCATGATGCTCAACTACTCTGCAGAGTTCATGAGCATCATGGGAAATGTAGTTCCAAAACATCTGGGGTGCCGAGGTTCGCCGTAACTGCCCTAGAGAATAAAATGGTGGTTGTTGCAATATTTTATGTCACACTGTATTTGCACAGCGGTCTTTCAAATGCATTTTTTTGGAAAAAATTACTTTAATGAATTAAAAAAAATAAATAAAAACTAACCAGTAAAGTTAGCCCAAATGTATTTTGTATAATGTGAAAGATTTTACGCTGCGAAAATCGTGATCTTTATTCTAAGCAAAAAAAAAATTGTGATTCTCATTTTGGCCAGAATCGTGCAGCTCTAACTGACATGAATTTTAATGGCATCCCAGTCTTTAGTCCATAGGGTTCAATATTGAGTTGGCACAGAGTCCTGACCTCAACCCGATAGAACACCTTTGGGATGAATTACAGCGGAGACTGTGAGCCAGGCCTTCTCATCCAACATCTGTGCCTGACCTCACAAATGCTCTTCTGGAAGAATGGTCAAACATTCCCATAGACACCCTCCTAAACCTTGTGGATGGCCTTCCCAGAAGAGTTGAAGCTGTTATAGCTGCAAAGGGCGGGGCCAACTCATATATTGAACCCTACGGACTAAGACTGGGATGTCATTAAAGTTCATCCTGTAAAGGCAGGTGTCCCAATACTTTTGGTAATATAGTGTATATTTTTCTGTAGGTACTGGATTTTTTTTTTTATAAAACAGTAAAATGTAGTGAATAATGATTTTTTTTTTTTTTTGCCTGGTAATAAGCTTTAACCATCTCTGCCTAATGCAATCACTCATAAGGAGTATATGAAAATTTGCTATAAATTTATATTCCTTTTTTGCTTTCCATTAAGTCTAAGCGAGCTCTTCTTCTTCTTCTTCTGGGTTTTCACCACTTAAAAATGCAGCCAGCTACGTATTACCTAGAAATCCATCTCCATCTCATGCGGCTGAAATCAGGATCCGGGCGACATTAGGGAAAGTAGCGTGGGATTGGATAGATTCTGTAGAGGGGGGGGGGCGGGGGTTATCTTGTACATCATTTCACCAGAGTGCAAAACCATCAGGCTAATATAAGGTCATCACCGAAAATTGTAAGTATAGACGTGGAAAGCCTGGCTGCTTTTAAGGCCGACTAAATGGTGACAAAATCATACGGCAAGCCGGCCTCTAAATACAGGCAAGCGGCCCCCGGCGCCAATTTGCAGCAATAATCCCGGCCGCTATAAGTAGCAGTAATGCGGCAGATTACCCCTGATTTTCAACAGCATCTTTGTAATTGTAGGTAACAATAAGTCATCGGATCGCCACAGAGTGAGCCACAAGGATTGCTTTCTCCTCTTCCCTGTGCAAGTCTTCAAATTCGTGGAAAAAAAAAAAAAAAAAGTCTTTCCCGGTATTCAGGATACCAGAAAAAAAAAAAAGCAAATCGCTAATAGAATGAGCACCAGACCAAAGTACACCGCTATATTGTCAAAAGTATTGGGAGGCCTGCCTTTACACGCACATTAACTTTAATGACATCCCAGTCTTAGTCCGTAGGGTTCAATATTGAGTTGGCTCCGCCCTTTGTAGCTTATAACAGCTTCAACTCTTCTGGGAAGGCCGTCCACAAGGTTTAGGAGGGTGTCTATGGGGATGTTTGACCATTCTTCCAGAAGAACGTGCAGGCCAGTCAAAGTTCCTCCACCCCAAACTCGCTCATCCATGTCTTCATTTGGTGGAGGGGGGATTATGGTGGGGGGGGGGGTGTTTTTTTTAGGGGTTGGGCTTGGCCCCTTAGTTTCAGTGAAGGGAATTCTTAAAGTGTCAGCCAGCTCCCAGGTCCCTGAAGGTCCATACCTCTGCTGGAAGAAGGCTGCACCTGAAATGCACTGATCTGCAGCCTCCAAAGCAAGAATGTAACAAATGCACAATTTTTTTTAATTAGAGGTGGATTTTTCTCCTAAGCTTAATTGGGACAAAGTCTGGAAATCATCAAAGGGACACAACATATCTGTATGGATGTCACACCACTTCCTACAACTCAACTTGTCCAAAACCGAGCTTATATAATATTTCCTCCCCAACGTAGGGACAGCAGATATAGTGAATGCAGGCTCCTGGGGAGACCAGATATAGTGACTGCTGGCTCCTGGGGGGATCAGATATAGTGACTGCAGGCTCCTGGGGAGAACAGATATAATTAATTCAGGCTCCTGGGGAGATCAGATATAGTGACTGCAGAGTCCTGGGGAGATCAGATATAGTGAATGCAGGCTCCTGGGGAGAGCAGATATAGTGAATGCAGAGTCCTGGGGAGACCAGATATAGTGAATGCAGGCTCCTGGGGAGACCAGATATAGTGACTGCAGGCTCCTGGGGAGAACAGATATAGTGAATGCAAAGTCCTGGGGAGATCAGATATAGTGAATGCAGGCTCCTGGGGAGATCTTATATATAGTGAATGCAGAGTCCTGGGGAGAGCAGATATAGTGACTGCAGGCTCCTGGGGAGATCAGATACAGTGACTGCATGCTCCTGGGGAGACCAGATATAGTGACTGCTGGCTCCTGGGGGGATCAGATATAGTGAATGCAGGCTCCTGTGGGGATCAGATATAGTGAATGCAAGCTCCTGGAGAGAGCAAATATAGTGGCTGCAGGCTCCTGGGGAGAACAGATATAGGGAATGCAGGCTCCTGGGGAGATCAGATATAGTGACTGCAGAGTCCTGGGGAGATCAGATATAGTGAATGCAGGCTCCTGGGGAGACCAGATATAGTGACTGCTGGCTCCTGGGGGACCAGATATAGTGACTGCTGGCTCCTGGGGGGATCAGATATAGTGAATGCAAGCTCCTGGAGAGACCAGATATAGTGACTGCAGGCTCCTGGGGAGAACATATATAGTGAATGCAGGCTCCTGGGGAGATCAGATATAGTGACTGCAGAGTCCTGGGGAGATCAGATATAGTGAATGCAGGCTCCTGGGGAGAGCAGATATAGTGAATGCAGGCTCCTGGAGAGAACAGATATAGTGAATGCAGAGTCCTGGGGAGACCAGATATAGTGAAAGCAGGCTCCTGGGGGGACCAGATATAGTGACTGCAGGCTCCTGGGGAGAACAGATATAGTGAATGCAGAGTCCTGGGGAGACCAGATATAGTGAATGCAGGCTCCTGGGGGGACCAGATATAGTGACTGCAGGCTCCTGGGGAGAACAGATATAGTGACTGCAGAGTCCTGGGGAGACCAGATATAGTGAATGCAGGCTCCTGGGGAGACCAGATATAGTGACTGCAGGCTCCTGTGGAGAACAGATATAGTGAATGCAAAGTCCTGGGGAGATCAGATATAGTAAATGCAGGCTCCTAGGGAGATCAGATATAGTGAATGCAGGCTCCTAGGGAGATCAGATATAGTGAATGCAGGCTCCTAGGGAGAGCAGATATAGTGAATGCAGGCTCCTAGGGAGATCAGATATAGTGAATGCAGAGTCCTGGGGAGACCAGAAATAGTGAGTGCAGGCTCCTGGGGAGATCAGATATAGGGAATGCAGAGTCCTGGGGAGACCAGAAATAGTGAGTGCAGGCTCCTGGGGAGAGCAGATATAGTGAATGCAGGCTCCTGGGGAGATCAGATATAGTGAATACAGAGTCCTGGGGAGATCAGATATAGTGACTGCAGGCTCCTGGGGAGATCAGATATAGGGAATGCAGGCTCCTGGGGAGATTAGATATAGGGAATGCAGGCTCCTGGGGAGATCAGATATAGTGAATGCAGAGTCCTGGGGAGATCAGATATAGTGAATGCAGGCTCCTGGGGAGATCAGATATAGTGACTGCAGAGTCCTGGGGAGATCAGATAAAAGATAGAAGAAAATATTTACAAAAATGTGAGGGGTGTACTCACTTTTGTGAGATACTGTATATGTCACATAGGCCAGTTATGCCTGTTACTATTTACTTTGTTATCAATCCCTTTTGATCTGGTCATACGGCTCTTAATCAGAATTGTGTTGTGAAAATCATGTAGCCATATGTGGATGATTTTTCTTCGTATCACAGAGCACCATAAAAAAATAAAAAAAATCACACCTTCATTGATTGGAATACCTACCTGCGATTAGTTTCCATTATCGGTCATTATCCTTGTAGTTGACACTGTATTCCAGCAATGACCTGGCCTTTTTAAATAAAGATATGGCAACATATTTTCCTAAAATAAGACTTTGGTAATTAAGGTGAAACTAAACTCTCTCAATCAATATCAACCATTTTAACCACCTCCTGCCCATCGTACTGTCAAATGACGGGCGGGCGGCGGCTCTTCTTCTGGAACGACATCGTAGGACGTCTTCCCACTCTCGGCGCGTGGCGATTAATGGTGCATTCTGTCCCTGGGACGCCGCGCATCACCGTTCCTAGTAAAGAGCCAATGATGAGCCTCTCTACCTGTGTGATCAGCTGTGTCCAAAGCTGAATATTGGCCTGGGCAAGAAGGGAGTAAAAGCGCCCGGTAGGCAAGTAGTTAATCCTTATGAGGCTAGTATTAGTAAAATAGATAGGAAGGTATATTAAATTTACTTGCTTTCATTTTTTTTTTACATATTATTGGCGTCTACCAGTGCCCATTACTGCCAACCATCAGTGCCAGCTATCAGTGCCCTTCAGTGCCACCTCATCAGTGCTGCCTCATCAGTGCCCATCAGTGCTGCATATTAGTGCCCATTAGTGCAGCCTCATCAGTGCCCACCAGTGCCGCCTCATCAGAGCCCATCAGTGCCACATATTAGTGCCCATTAGTGCAGCCTCATCAGCGTACATCAATGAAGGAGAAAAATTACCTGTTTGCAAAATTTTATAACAAAATATAAAACTGTTTTGTTTTCAAAATTTTCGGTCTTTTTTCATTTTTTTAACAATAAATAAAAAAAACGCAGAGGTGATCAAATACCGCCAAAAGAAAGCTCTATTTGTGGGGGAAAAAAAATTATAAAAATTTCATTTGGGTACAGTGTTACCGCGCAATTGTCATTCAAAGAGTGACAGCGCTGAAAGGTGAAAATTGGTCTGGGCGGGGGGGGGGGGGGGGGGGTTTAAGTGCCCGGTAGGCAAGTGGTTAAAAATGTAACATTATATTGTATTACTTCCACACCTACAGAGATCTTGAACAACTGGCGAGGTGAGGACGGCACTGGGTCCTGGGACAGGTGAGTGTCTGTTTATTAAATCCACCTGGATACACTAAGTATAGTGGGGAAAAAAATAAATAAATTATTATTTCAGGTACTTATACAGCGCCGTCAATTTACACAGCACTTTACATACACATTGTACATTCACATCAGTCCCTACCCTCAAGGAGCTTGTAATCTTAGGTCCCTAACTCACATTCATATAGTTACATAGTTACATAGTAGGTGAGGTTGAAAAAAGACACAAGTCCATCAAGTCCAACCTATGTGTGTGATAATGTGTCAGTATTACATTACATATCCCTGTATATTGCGGTCATTCAGGTGATTATCTAATAGTTTCTTGAAGCTATCAATGCTCCCCGCTGAGACCACCGCCTGTGGAAGGGAATTCCACATCCTTACCGTTCTTACAGTAAAGAACCCTCTACGTAGTTTAAGGTTAAACCTCTTTTCTTCTAATTGTAATGAGTGGCCACGAGTCTTATTAAACTCTCTTCTGCGAAAAAGTTTTATACTGGGTCCAATTTAGACAGAAGCCAATAAACCTACCAGCATGTCTTTGGAGTGTGGGAGGAAACCGGAGCACCCGGAGGAAACCCACGCAGGCGCAGGGAGAACATACAAACTCCAGGCAGGAAGTGTCGTGGTTGGGAGTCGAATCAGCGACCCTTTTTACTGCTAGGCGAGAGTGCTATCCACTACACCACTGTGCCGCCCAATAAAAATAATGATTTGACCCCCTGCAGATTGTGTTTGCCCACTAACAAAGAAATGAAGGGTCTATAATTTTTATCATAGGTGTATTTTATAGGATAGAGACAGAATATCAACCAAAAATCCAGAAAAAAAACACGATACAAATGTTATAAATGGAGTTGCAGTTCAGTGAGTAAAATAAGTATTTGATCTCCCACCAACCAACAATAATTCTGGCTCCCACAGACTGGCTACAGTCCTCATGTGGTACACAGATTAGTCCTGTCAATGTAAGAAGGTTCTCCTAACGACAACTCGTTATGTGTATAAAAGACACCTGTCCACAGAATCTCTTTCTTCCATCCAATCCTCACCATCATGGGGGAGACCAAAGATCTGTCAGAGGACGTCGGGGAGAAGATTGTAGACCTGCACAAGGCTGGAATGGGCTACAAGACCATCAGCAAGAAGCTTGGTGAGGAGACAACTGTTGGAGTGATTATTTGCAAATGGAAGCAATACAAAATAACCATCAATCGCCCTCGGTCTGGAGCTCCATACAAGATTACGCCACCATGGAATTAAATCCTGCAGCAACTGCATGGTCCCCCTCCTCAAGAAGACACATGTACAGGCCTTCTGAAGTTTGCCAATGAACATCTAAATGATTCAGAGAAGGATAAGGAGAAAGTGCTGTGGTCAGATGAGACCAAAATTGAGCTCTTTGGCATTAACTCGACTCGCCGTGTTTGGAGGAAGAAAAATACTGACTATAACCCTAAGAACACCATCCCTACTGTCAAGCACGGAGGTGGAAACATGATGCTTTGGGGCCGTTGAAGGTACAGGCCGACTTTGTCACCTTGAGGGGGCCAATGGACGGGACCATGTATTGTAAAATCTTGGATGAGAACCTTCTTCCCTCAGCCAGAATACTGAAGATGGGTCATGGATGGGTCTTCCAGCATGATAATGACCCCAAACATACCGCCAAGGCAACTAAGGAGTGGCTCAAGAAGAAGCACATTAAGGTCATTAAGTGGCCTAGCCAGTCTCCAGACCTTAAACCTATAGAAAATTAATGGAGGGAGCTGAAACTTCGAGTTGCCAAGCGACAACCAAGAAACCCTTAAGGATTTAGAGAAGATCTGTAGAGAAGGGTGTACCAAAATCCCTCCTGAGACGTGTTCAAACCTGATCACCGACTACAAGAAACGTCTGACCTCTGTGCTTGCCAACAAGGGTTTCTCCACCAACTACTAAGATATAACATTTGTATCCTGTGTTTTTTTCTGGATTTTTGGTTGATATTCTGTCTCCATCATATAAAATACACCTATGATAAAAATGATAGACCCTTCATTTCTTTGTAAGTAGGGAAAACTTATACAATCTGCAGGGGATCAAAAAATGTCTTTTCCCCACTGTAGTCGCAATGACCTGTACAGTTTTACTAACACATGTCAAAGTTGCAATGATGAATGGACGAATGACAAGGGCTTGAGACAAAAAGTTTTCTTAAAAAAGGGTTAGTAAACAAAAGGAAAAAAATAAATAATAAGACCGATGACTGTAACAGCGGGAGGGAAGAGGAGGAAACCCTTCTGGAAGGGCGAAGATCCGCTTTAAGGTTTGCTTAGAACATGGTCATGAAGGAGCTAATTACTTAAAGTCAAGACAGTTTTGGAATCTAGTCTGCTGACCAACACCAAGGTCTCCAAGGTCTTGCTTGTGTTGTCTTCACAAAAGTAAAGGATCTTGGTAACTGGCATAGGAAGACTTCAGGCAGAGGCTCTGACTCCGCCGGTCTGAGAAGTCTTCTGACGTGTAGGTGCATTGATCAATTGCACAGGCCTTGGAGAACGAACACTTACATAAACATTTGTGTATTGTAGGGCTGTTTGAGTTTGCTTGCTATATATAAACTATGACCATACTTTAATAGGAATTCCACGTCTTCTTCTTGCAGAGTATACAAAGGTGGTAATACAATGCATTACCTTGAAGACAATCTCGTTTCCAGGTCTCCTGGCTATGAATACTTTCCTTCTGACTGTTCTGGTTAACAACCTCCAGGCTGTTTGCTGCAAGCTTTAGATTTCAGAGACAAAACAGAGGTTGTAGTGCAATCTAGAGCTTGCAGCAAACAGCCTGGAGGTGGGACTGGACATGCTTTCAGTTGAGGTATGTGGTATGTAAGGAAGACCAAAGGACCCGGGGCACAGAAGAACAGCGACCATGCACTGTGCTATAGCTTTAGACTTATCACAAACCAGATTTCCACTGCTGTGCAGGTATAAGAACTTCTGCATGTAGCTTCACATAGGCACTGTTGAGGAAAATAAGTCCCCTTACGCTGTCCATTCCCAAGTGAGAGAAGGCCCCCCATCATGGCCACCAGCCTTAATTTGCCCCAGGGGGAAAATAAAGCTTCAGAGATAAAACAGAGGTTGAGTAGTGCAGCTTTATATTCCCCCTGGGGCAAATTGGGTTGGGCCCAGCAGCAGCAGATATGCAAAGCATTTCATGGGTTCAGAAGGCCCACTTCTTCAGGTTCTGTGAAACAATCTGGAAAACGCCAACATTATCCCATTATATGAGTATAACGGGGAAGGAGTCCACAACAGATAAGGCCAATCTCCCCACCACAAAGGAAAGCCTAGGGTTAAATAAAGGGCCCTTAAATACCCACCGACCACTTTTCTAGTACCAGGTTGGACCCCCTTTTTGCCTTCATTCTTGGTGGCATAGATACAACAAGGTGCTGGAAACGTTCCTCAGAGATTTTGCTCCATAGTGACATGATAACATCACGCACTTGCTGCAGATTTGTTGGCTGCACATCCATGATGCCAATCTCCTGTTCCACCACATCACAAAGGTGCCCTATTGGATGAGATGTGGTGAGTGTGGAACCCATTGGAGGACAGGGACCTCATTGTCCAGTGGTGAGATGATTGGAGCTTTGTGACATGTTGCATTGTCCTGCTGGAAGGAGCCATCAGAAGATGGGGACACTGTAGTCATAAAGGGATGGACATGGTCAGCAACAATACTCAGGTAGGCCGTGGTGTTTAAACCATGCTCAATTGGTACTAAGGGGCCAAAAGTGTGCCAAGAAAATATCCCCCACACCATTACACCTCCACCACCAGCCTGAACCGGTTATACCCCATCCCCCACACCATTACACCACCACCACCACCACCAGCCTGAACCGGTGATACAAGGCAGGATGGATCCATTTACAACAAATTCTGACCCGACCATCTGAATGTTGCAGCTGAAATTGAGACTCATCACACCAGGCAACGTTTTTCCAATTTTCTATTGTCCAATTTTGGTGATCCTGTGCCAATTGTAGCCTCAGTTTCCTGTTCTTAGCTGACAGGAGTGGCACCCGGTGTGGTCTTCTGCTGCTGTAGCCCATCTGCTTCAAGGTTGGATGTGTTGTGCGTTCAAAGATGGTATTCTGCATACCTTGGATGTAACAAGAGGTATTTGAGTTACTGTTGCCTTTCTATCATCTGGAACCAGTCTGCCCATTCTCCTCTGACCTCTGACCTCAACAAGAAATTTTCATCCACACAACTTCCGCTCACTGGATATTTTATCTTTTTCCCACCATTCTCTGTAAACCCCGAGAGATGGTTGTGTGTGAAAAGCCCAGAAATACTCAGACCAGCCTTTCTGGCCCCAACAACCATGCCACGTTCAAAGTCACTTTTTTTTTGTCCTTCGCCCCCCCCCCCCCCCCATGCATGTCATTCATCTCAGTGGCGAACGACGTGCGCTTTTCCCGCATCGCCTCCTGGGATATGTACATCTCATATCCCAGCAGGCATAGGCTTTCATTGGGAAAGGAGGAGGGGGGGAAGACAGGTGGGGCATCATTGGTGAAGATGTCTGCTTAACTCGGAAGGCATAGTCTTTCATTGGGAAAAGGAGGAGGGGGCGGTGCCAGGTGGCGTGATATCAGTGAAGCGGTTGGCTTAATCCGGAGGAGCCGGCGGCTTACCAATGACGTCACAGAAAATGGCGGCAGGACAACGCTGTATCCGCTGGGTGGGCGAGTCCCCTAAATGTGTATGACCTACAATCAGGTAAAAAAAAAAAGGGGGGGGGGGGTGAGTGTAAATTTCTGATTTAAATCAGGTCTTCCGTTTCTGGATAGTACCTTTCCTTGGTGTCTGAAACAAATTCACAGCACAGATGCAAACACAGAGCTAGGGCAGGCTGTTTGGCCTCTAAGCCTCTGCTAAAATAATAAATGCATTTTTAGGGGACTAGAGGTTCTCTTTTAGGACATGTATAGCTTATCTAAGAAGGATCATTATTGGCAGCCATGTTAGTCCCATTTGGAAACACAGATGACGCTGTACAATTTGCAGTCAATTTTCTGTAGCCTCAATTCCTGTATAATATAATGCTACATAGGGTGTGTGCAGAGGACAAAATCTACTTCACCTATCAGTATATCCTTTGTTTACTTTATGCTACAATTGTTACAGATATGGAAAAGCAACCTTTGCACTATGTACAAATTTAGTTGCCTATACTTACACTGTTTGCTTAAAAAGCTGCAGACAGTTGGTCACAGGCTTTAAAAAGATAACTCCCCTGAGTACACTTGGGAATACAAATATTTGGTATTTCAGAAGAAAGGATTCTAGCACACAGTGGGTCCCCGTTGTGAATTCTCTTGAAAAACAACCTTTTTTGTGCAATTAATATTATTATTATAAGCTTATAGTGCATACAATTTTACCCAGCGCTTTACATGTTATACATTTACATCAGCCCTTTGCCAGGGCCTGGACCTGAATCTGGGACCTCTGCTGTGTCTGGCAGTAACACTTCTCACTGGGCCACCTAAGATGCTAGACAGCTCCCTGCCTAATTGCTTAGATCAACCTTGCCTCATGTCTTGCTTCCTGTGAACCTCAAACGCTTTGCTCCTCCCATGAACTTCCTGATTTAAGCCATGTTGCTGCACTTCCGGTTTGCCAGATTATTCCTATCTTGCTCCTCCACACGCCTGCAATTGTCCTTATCTCCACTACCACTTGTTACTGACCTTAGGCTTGTTTCTCGACTAGACTTCTGCTTGATTCCAACATGCAACCACTTGTTACCGACCTTTGGCTTGTTTACTGACTACACTTCTGCTCGATCCCAACCTGCAATCACTTGTTACCGACCTTTGGCTTGTTTACTGAGTACACTTCCACTCAATCCCAACCTGCAACCACTTGTTACCAACCTTTGTTTGTTTACTGACTACACTTCCGCTCCATCCCAACCTGCAAGCACTTGTTACCGACCTTTGGCTTGTTTACTGACTACACTTCTGCTCGATCCCAACCTGCAATCACGTGTTACCGACCTTTGGCTTGTTTACTGAGTACACTTCCACTCAATCCCAACCTGCAACCACTTGTTACCAACCTTTGTTTGTTTACTGACTACACTTCCGCTCCATCCCAACCTGCAAACACTTGTTACCAACCTTTGGCTTGTTTACTGACTACACTTCCGCTCCATCCCAACCTGCAAGCACTTGTTACCGACCTTTGGCTTGTTTACCGACTACACTTCTGCTCGATCCCAACCTGCAAACACTTGTTACCAACCTTTGGCTTGTTTACTGACTACACTTCCGCTCCATCCCAACCTGCAAGCACTTGTTACCGACCTTTGGCTTGTTTACCGACTACACTTCTGCTCGATCCCAACCTGCAACCACTTATTACCAACCTTTGGCTTGTTTACTGACTACAATTCCGCTCAATCCCAACCTGCGACCACTTGTTACGACCTTTGTTTACTGACTACCCTTCCGTTCGATCCCAGCCTGCAACCACATGTTGCCGACCTACTAGGGCCGATTTACCTACCAGCATGTCTTTGGAGTGTAGTAAGAATACCCAGTAGAAACCCACACAAGCACAGGGAGAACATGCAAACTCCAAGCAGACAGTGTTGTGGTTGGAATTCAAACTAACAACTCTAGTTGTTATCCTAAACTAACTAAGAACTCTAGTTGAGCATATCCATGTTACAGGAAGTGGAAATGTTGATTTATTAGCAATCGACTATGGATTGGTGCAAGCAGTCTGGAGTTTAAGTCATTTAATAAGAGCCGCTATTATTTATACAGGTCAGCCATCGCTTTATGACCACTGACAGATTAATAACATTGATGATCTTATTAAAATGGTGGGTGGGATATATTACGCAGCAAGTGAACATGTTGTCCCTGAAGTTGATGTGTTGCAGGAAAGCAGAAAAAATGGGCATCACAATTTGTCGTGTATGAGTAACTGCAGACCGGTAAGGGGACCTATGCTGACCCATGTCTACAGCCAAAAGTGCCTACAATGGGCACGTGAGAATCAGAACTGGACAATGGAGCAATGGAAGAAGGTGGCCTAGTCTGATGAATGATATTTCCTATTACATCATGTGGGAGGCCTGGGTGCGTCACTTACCTGGGGAAGAAAAGGCACCAGGATGCAGTATGGGAAGAAGACCAGCCGGCTGAGGCAGTGTGATGCTTTGCGCAACGTTCTGCTGGGGAACGTTGGCTCCTGCCATCCATGTGAATGTTACTTGACACATACCACCTACATTGTTGCTGACCAAGTACACATCTTCATGGAAACAGTATTCCCTGATGGCAGTGGCCTCTTTTAGCAGGATAATGTGCCCTGCCACATAGCAAGAATTGGCTTAGGAATGCATTGAGGAACACAACGAGTTTTAGGTGTTGATGTGGCCTTCAAAATCTCCAGATCTCAATGCAATCGAGCATCTTTGGATCAGCTGGAAAAACAAGTCCAATACTTGGAGGCTCTCCAGGACTTAAAGGATCTGCTATTGATGGCTTGGTGCCAGATTCCACATCATACCTTTAGAGATCTAGTGGAGTCCATGCCATGACAGGTCAGGGCGGTTTTGGCGGCAAAAGGGGATCTACTCAATATTAGGTGGGTGGTCATAAGGTTATAGATAATTGGTGTATATAAATGAGTGTGCATTGGTTTGGTTTTTCAAAATAAATGTTTTAAATTGTATAACACAACTGTGTAGTTACGTTCTCTGTTTTTTGGGGTGCAATTACAAAATGGGAAGAATTCTGGAAGATATCTAAAAGAGGGTCATAGTCCGCATTTTTCTTCCTCCAAACACGGAGTCCCCCTCCTTAAGAAGGCACATGTACAGTCATGCCAATGAACGTGAAAATGATTCAGAGAAGGATTGTCAGAAAGTGCTGTGGTCAGATGAGACCAAAATTGAGCTCTTTGGCATTTACTCGACTTGCCGTGTTTGAAGGAAGAAAAATACTGACTATGACCCTTGGAACACCATACTTACAATCAAACACGGAGGTGGAAACATTATGCTTTGGGGTTGTTTCTCTGCTAAAGGTACAGGCCGACTTTGCCGCATTGAGGGGCCAATGGACGGGGCCATGTATTGTAAAATCTTGGATGAGAACCTTCTTTCCTCAGCCAGAACACTGAAGATGGGTCGTGGATGGGTTTTCCAGCATGATAATGACCTAAAAACATACCGCCAAGGCAACAAAGGAGTGGCCTAGCCAGTCTCCAGACATTATTCATATAGAAAATTTATGGAGGGAGCTGAAACTTCGAGTTGCCAAGAGACAGCCAAGAAACCTTAAGGATTTAGAGAAGATCTGTAAAGAAGAGTGGACCAAAATCCCTCCTGAGATGTGTGTAAACCTGGTCACCAACTACAAGAAACGTCTTTCCTCTGTGCTCGCCAACAAGGGTTTCTCCACCAACTACTAAGCCATGTTTTGCTTGGGGATCAAATACTTATTTTACTCACTGAACTGCAACTCAATTTATAGCATTTGTATCATGTGTTTTTTCTGGATTTTTGGTTGATATTCTGTCTCTATCATATAAAATACACCTATGATAAAAATTATAGACCCTACATTTCTTTTTAATTGGGCAAACTTACAAAATCTTCAGGGGATCATATAATTATTTTCCCCCACTGTATAACATTCAGGTATGACTTTCATACAACTTCTGAGGGTTAACACTGAAGTCTATGGCCCTCAAGTTGCATGAAAGTCGAATCAAAGTAGTGCATGGACTACTCTGAAGTTGCTACAACTTTAGGTTGTGCATATAGGAATGGGTATCATTGGAAAACATGGAGAACAATTTGATGTCCAAAGTTGCTTGACAAGTTGCACAAGTGTGAATGGAGCCTAAAGCCAACCTTCGGCTGAAAATTTTAATACCAGGATGACGCCTGTAGCTGCCTGCATCATCCTCAAATAACCACTGCCAGCCGGGGACATCAAATGACAGCCTACAGTCGGGCAAGTGGTTAAGGTTCAGAAATTTGACCTAAAGGGTCTGCTATGGATGGCTTGGTGCCTGAAACCAAAGCATAGCTTCGGAGGTCTAGTGGAGCCCATGCCTCTATGGGTCAGGGCTGATTTGGAGGCAAAAGGAGGACCTACTCAACATTAGGTGGGTGGCCATTTATGGCTGATCAGTTTATACTAAGCCACTCTGCATGTAGCAAACTCTGAATAGAATAAAGTGATGAGACGTCTCTAAGTGTAGGAGTAAAAAGATTTATTGGTTTCATACAATTGGCAACTCACGTGTGTTGAAGGCACATCTGTAAGTAAAGGTCCCAAGGTATGTCATCGGTGGAGAGTCACAGTTCCTCCGCTCCTTTCTCTGCCAAGCTTTGGGATCCCCGCTGAGATGGAAGTATGGCCGTGTGGTGAATGGAGTCAGAACAAAGCTTGGTGCACAGATGGCGTCACTGAAGTGCAACGCGTTTCTGAGCGCGCGTGCTGCACGCGTTGCAGCAGCCATGCTCCTTTCTCAAGCTAGCTTTCCAATAAATCTTTTTACTCTTACACTTAGAGACGCCTCCCCCCCTTATTCTATTTTCAGCTTTGCTGGAATCTGGCATCTATTCCCACGTGTGGTGGCAGCCCTCTGTGTATGGACTTTTTGACATTTATGTTTCATGGACTCCCTATGGACTTCCAATATATTTATTGGGTTATAGTAGAACTTTTAAGTGTTTGTGCCTTTTACTTGTATTACCAAACTATGAAGTAAACGGAGGAAGCCTGGATCTGGGCAAGGTTTAACCTGTCCAAGTCTTTCATTCTGAAAGGATGTGAAATATGTATGGGCGGCCATCTGTTAGAAAGGAATATATGCATCCGGGCAGCCTCTGGTGGGAATTTCCTTTCTTCGACTGCAGAGCAGGTTCCTAGCACAAGGGCAGTAAAGTTGAACTCTTTTGGCTTCCCTGTAAGTGAAGGCAATCCCTTAGAACCATAATGCAGAGAACGTTTATAAAGAACAAAGGTTTTATTTTTCTCTTGTTAACACTAGTTTTCACCCACGGACCACAACTATATCCTGAAGTACGTGCGAAACATCATGAGTGATACATTCAATTCATTCAGAGTAAGTGCTATTAATGCAAACCGCTTTAAAAGCTCAGGTGCAATACAGAGTTATATATTCCTTCCATGACAAATAAAAGGAATTCTGATGCCAATTCTCTTGTGTATATAACGGTATAAAGAGAAATACTGATAAATAAAAGAGGAGATCTTGGTGCATCCTGGGAAATTTTCATCTTACAAAAGTTCTTATAGAACTGTAAATCTCTATAGATGCGAGATTGTCGTCAGACATGTTCTCAACACTGTACACTATATTGCCAAAATTATTGGGACGCCTGCCTTTACACGCACATGCACTTTAATGGCATCCCAGTCTTTAGTCTGTAGGGTTCAATATTGAGTTGGCCCCGCTCTTTGCAGCTATAACAGCTTCAACTCTTCTGGGAAGGCTGTCCACAAGGTTTAGCAGTGTGTCTATGGGAATGTTTGACCATTCTTCCAGAAGTGCATTTGTGAGGTCAGGCACTGATGTTGGACGAGAAGGCCTGGCTCACAGTCTCCACTCTAATTCATCCCAAAGGTGTTCTATCGGGTTGAGGTCAGGACTCATGCAGGCCAGATAAGTTCCTCCACCCCAAACTCACTCATCCATGTCTTTATGGACCTTGCTTTGAGCACTGATCCAAATCATTTGATGAAGGGGGGGATTATGATGTGGGGTTGTTTTTCAGGGGTTGGGCTTGGCCCTTTAGTTCCCTTAGGCATCAGCATACCAAGACATTTTGGACAATTTCATGCTCCCAACTTTGTGGGAACAGTTTGGGGATGGCCCCTTCCTGTTCCAGCATAACTGAGCACCAGTGCACAAAGCAAGGTCCATAACGACAGATGAGCGAGTTTGGGGTACAGGAACTAGACTGGCCCGCAGAGAGTCCTGACCTCAACCTGACAGAACACCTTTGGGATGAATTTGAGCGGAGTCTGTGAGCCAGGCTTTCTAGTCCAACATCAGTGCCTGACCTCACAAATGAACTTCTGGAAGAATGGTCAAACATTCCCATAGACACCCTCCTAAACCTTGTGGACAGCCTTCCCGGAAGAGTTTAAGCTGTTATAGCTGCAAAGGGTGGGCCAACTCAATATTGAACCCTACGGGCCAAGACTGGGATGCCATTAAAGTTCATGTGCGTGTAAAGGCAGGCGTCCCAATACTGTTGCTAACATAGTGCATTGTTGATGGGAGAGCATCAACGTACATACAGCATTCACCAAATTGCTCATGCATGTTGACTGATGGACATCCCAATGGCAATTACTTTATTTTAAAGCAGAGACCCCTCCTACCATTTATAATCACCAACACTATTCTAAAGGTAGCAGGAAGAAAGTACGTGAGCCGCACATCATAAACAGACCCGTGGTGAGAGGATGAATGGCAGCCTCAGCCTGGGCTCTGGCCAGGCCACGTCCCCAACGTGTTTCGCTCTACCCCTCAGAACTTAAAGGGGTTGTAAAGGCACAAGATGTTTTACCTTCATGCATTCAGTAAAAAAAACCAAAATACTTACCTGAGCCCCCTCTTGATCACAGCGATGTCCACGAGAGCCTTGGCTCTCTGGGGACTCGCACTCAAGACTGGCTTTAGGCAGTCAATCCCACAATCACGAATGGACAGAGGTAGAAGGAGCAGTGTCTGGAGACAAGCTGGGACAAGCACAGGAGATCAAGCGGGAGCGGGGTCAAGCAGCAAACTGGGGTCACAATCCGGAGGGAGTCAGAGGGATATCTAGCAACAGGCCAACACGGTAACAGGTGGTCAGGCAGCAGGGGAACAAGAAAAAACAGGAATGAGGATCACAGAGAGCTAAAGAACATCCAGCAATCAGTACATGTCAGAACCACCTTTAAATAGGCAGTTTGGCACCATTCTGGGGTTTGGACATGCTCCAATGCACAGAAATGTGCCAACATGTCAGCGCACGCTGGTTAGTCCATCCATGTACTGGCACATGCACACAAGTATTAGCTGTATGAGTCTTAGTTCCCCGACTTGTGTCTTCATAAAGTAACCAGAGCCCAGGGGGTTTAAGTGAGGATATAATTGCATACTTTGCTATTGTTTCCTTGAAGCAGACCCCCCCCCCACCTCTTCATGCAACTCCCATGACATTTGCAAGCTCATTTATAAATAAAATACAGTATTTATTCAGTTAGCTACAATTTCAATCGACTTTCTGGTCTGCAGAGACACTGGTGATGTGGCCAGGGCCTCCCAGGTGCACCTTGAGATGGCCTCCCAGAGAGCTCTCGCAGCATCTCACCGAAAATCTCAGGAAAACTTACCTGAATGCAAACCCCATCAGAACTCTAAAAACATGTGTGAGATCTGGACCAGACACCGTTGGTGGACTAGCCAGAGAACCAGTAAGAAGGAACTCCTGGCTTTCATCCAGTTTGGAGCGACGTCCCGATCCAGCGAGGGTCTGCGTTGTACCAAATACCTTCCACTTCACCGACCACCGTCACTCTGCTTCTAGGCATTGCTAAAGCCTTTGTTATCCATCTCCTGACTTGTGCCTGTCCACAACTTTATCCCGGTGACAGTGCCTTGCCGCCAATGGTTGATGGTTCGCTTGCACTACCAGGGACTGAAATGCTCCAGGAAAGCTCTTTTCATGTTGAGCTAATCAAAATGACCACAGCTGATCACAGTTGAAAGTCAAATAAGCTTTGTGTGCGATTGGGATGAGACGATAAGCTACACATGATTGAGCTTCAAGTTAGAAGTGGGGTGATCCTTTTTCCAACTCAGTAATTCTGTTTTTGAATTTTTTTTCTGACATGTTGGTGTTCTATCTTTCACTTGAATGTTAGAAAGTTGTACTGAGTAAATACAGCTGGATAAAACAGCTCTATATTCACTGTATGTTCAGAAAGCCTAAAGACCCCATCTAGAAGGACAAAGGGCATGGCGCGTCCTTAACTGTTGAGTTGGTAATCTTTGGTTGCCAGAATATTTGGTTTTGCCCAATGGGAGAAAGACGAAACCAGTTGGCATCTCCCCATTTTCCATAAGCCCTGACATCTACAGCCACAAAACACTGTTTTGCATCACCAATTGCCAGCAGGACTAATGGAAAAAAATTAAAATACTTGGAAGGCTTCATTATCTGGACATGCCTTCTGTCTGGTGTTCCGATACAATTTGTTCTAAAATTCTACGATGTCCCATCCCAAAGTGCCAAGGAGGATTGGCGGCATATCCTGCTAAGGAAACCTTCAGATGGAATTGGTGGTTCGAGGAGGAAAAAAAGTTTCCAGTTGCAATAAATCTAGTTTTCCAAAAAAAAAAGAATATATATTAATTAGTAGTATTCACTAATATTTAATTACGCAATTTTTGGGCCGAGGAATGTAAGATTTTATCCCCGTTTAAACACACTGATGCTGGCACAAAGTCTGAACCCTTACTTTATTTAGAGGAAAGGATCCAGATCATGCGCTCTTGATTTAAAAACGGGTTGCAGGAACCACAAAAAAAACTAGTTCCTCTTGGGTCCGGGAGTTCTGGATAAGGAGTACATTCTTTTATTTATTTGGTGACTATCGTCAAGAACCATAATGTTGCCCTTCTTAACGAAACCTGTGGATGGTGTTCCCAGGACTTTAATATGCTTCTCGCAGCCAAAATTGCCATAGCATCTGCCTGGAAAAGCCCAGTAGTGGTCTTCAGCTCTTAAGGGTTGGAGATCGTGCTGGACGGACTCAATCAGTCGTGGGTCAATGAGTAGGTGACGATGGGGGGGCGGGGGCGGGTTGGAGGAATTCTCTTTAAATGATTTTTGTCCAACTTAAAAGGAAGGTGGTGGTAGGCCCTTTTTGGGGGGCTTGGGCTGCTACCTCTGGGTACGTCCTCAAGGTCGTTTCTGCATGTACTTGTGAAGGTAGGTAAAAAAAGGAGCACCTGATGTCCTGTGAATGCAAGTTGGAAGGTGAATTGCTCCCCGAAAATGTTTTCTGCTTGTGTGAGGAGTTTGGTTTTTTTTTTTCCCTCGGTCTTCTCAGGTAAAAGCGAGTTTTTTTGCAATTGTAATTTTTTTTCCACTAATTTTTGGAAAATAAATAAAAAAAAAACATTTTTCACAATATTTTTTTTTACATACTGTCACCAGTGCAGTACAATGTCATCCTTTAACTGGTGTGGTGGTTATCAGGGGGACTGGTGACAGTCTCATAGTAACATTGTACTACTCTGGGGAAGTGATCAGGTTTTTTTTTTTTTTTTTTAACACATTACAATTGCTTATACCAGTGAATAACATTGGTGTAAGCAACCATTTTTACTGAATGAAACTGATTCAATGTGTTTTGTTGTGATTAGCTGCGACTGGTCACAGCTAATCACTTGGTACAGATGGGCTGTGACTGGCCCTGTCTGTACCATGTGATCAATGTGACCAATCACAGCTAGCAGCGCAATTGTACACAATGGATGGCATAAAAGGAAGCCATCCATTGTTTACAATTTTCATGTGATTTGCTATGATTGATCACAGCGATCACATGGTACCAGTAGCAGGCCTTGTACACTGATCAGTCATCGCTTGTGTTTTTTTTTTCTCCAGTGGAAGAAATGTCTAAAAATAAGATAGTAAAGCGTTAAAGTGGATGTAAAGGCAGTCTATTCTATGCATGAAGATAGAAAACCTTCTCTGTGCGACAGCCTCGGCACCAAATACCTGGGCCCCATCTCCATCCAGCAGTGTTGCACTAGAGCCTCAGCTGTCCGGGACTCTTCCTCCTGGCTAAGACACAGCAGCGGGGGGGGGGGCAATGCAGTCAAAGGTAGTGAGCAAAAATGCAGATTTTCTCTCTGCACTGTAGTGAGATGGCCGCTGGCACAAATAAGTATAATGCCTAACTTATAATCGATCATCAAAAAAAAAAGTTGTGTAGCACCAAAAAAAAAAAATATTAGTGACAAACAATGCAAAACAATAATTTACTGTGCAAAACCATATACAGTATCTCACAAAAGTGAGTACACCCCTCAGTCACATTTTTGTAAATATTTTATTCTATCTTTTCATGTGACAACACTGAAGAAATGACACTTTGCTACAATGTAAAGTAGTGAGTGTACAGCTTGTATAACAGTGTAAATTTGCTGTCCCCTCAAAATGACTCAACACACAGCCTTTAATGTCTAAACCGCTGGCAACAAAAGTCAGTACACCCCTGAAAATGGTCCAGTTAGCCATTTTCCCTCCCCAATGTCATGTGACTCGTTAGTGTTACAAGGTCTCAGGTGTGAATGGGGAGCAGGTGTGTTAAATTTGGTGTTATCGCGCTCTCTCTCTCATACTGGTCACTAGAAGTTCAACATGGCACCTCATGGCAAAGAACTCTCTGAAAAAAAGAATTGTTGCTCTACATAAAAATGGCCTAGGCTATAAGAAGATTGCCAAGACCCTAAAAACTGAGCTGCAGCATGGTGGCCAACAGCGGTTTAACAGGACAGGTTCCACTCAGAAAAGGCCTCGCCATGGTCCACCAAAGAAGTTGAGGTCACGTGCTCAGCGTCATATCCAGAGGTTGTCTTTGGGAAATAGACGTATGAGTGTTGCCAGCATTGCTGCAGAGGTTGTAGGGGTGGGGGGGGGGGGTCAGCCTGTCAGTGCTCAGACCATACGCCGCACACTGCATCAAATTGGTCTGCATGGCTGTCGTCCCAGAAGGAAGCCTCTTCTAATGATGATGCACAAGAAAGACCCCAAACAGTTTGCTGAAGACAAGCAGACTAAGGACATGGATTACTGGAACCATGTCCTGTGGTCTGATGAGACCAAGATAAACTTATTTGTTTCAGATGGTGACAAGCGTGTGTGGCAGCAACCAGGTGAGGAGGACAAAGACAAGTGTGTCTTGTCTACAGTCAAGCATGGTGGTGGGAGTGTCATGGTCTGGGGCTGCATGAGTGCTGCCGGCACTGGGGAGCTACAGATCATTGAGGGAACCATGAATGCCAACATGTACTGTGACATACTGAAACAGAGCATGATCCCCTCCCTTCAGAGACTGGGCCGCAGGGCAGTATTCCAACATGATAACCACCCCAAACACACCTCCAAGACCACCACTGCCTTACTAAAGAAGCTGAGGGTAAAGGTGATGGACTGGCCAAGCATGTCTCCAGACCTAAACCCTATTGAGCATCTGTGGGACATCCTCAAACGGAAGGTGGAGGAGCGCAAGGTCTCTAACATCCACCAGCTCCGTGATGTCATCATGGAGGAGGGGAAGAGGATTCCAGTGACAACCTGTGAAGCTCTGGTGATCTCCATGCCCAAGAGGGTTAAGGCAGTGCTGGAAAATAATGGTGGCCACACAAAAAATTGACACTTTGGGCCCAATTTGGACATTTTCACTTAGGGGTGTACTGACTTTTTTTGCCAGCGGTTTAGACATTAATGGCTGTGTTGAGTTATTTTGAGGGGAGCAAATTTACACTGTTATACAAGCTGTACACTCACTACTTTACATTGTAGCAAAGTGTCATTTCTTCAGTGTTGTCACATGAAAAGATAGAAGAAAAGATTTACAAAAATGTGAGGGGTGTACTCACTTTTGTGAGATACTGTATAATAATAATAATAAAAACTATCAATGCTAGGAGAGGGTCAAATTCATATGTAAAGTCCCATAGCAGGATGAAGTGAGTGAAAAAAATTAAAATGGAAAAAGTCCAGTGTAATACTGTGCAATAGCATAATGAACGTGAAGTAAGGAAATCCAATGAATTACTCCAAAACCTTCCACCGCACCCCTGTGGAATGGACACTTACCAGAGAGAATGGCTGCCGTTAAAGCAGCAAACACGCATTCAGTGAATATCCAACATCCAGTTGTCCAGTGACACTCCTCATTAGGATGCAGTTAGGATAAATGAAGCTCACCAAGAGCCAAATAAAATCTTCATAGTGTAGTAGTTTATTATAGTCATTGTAACATTAAAAACCATAGTAGAATGTAAAAAAGAAAAAAAAAATCAGCACTCAGTGCAGCTGTCGACCCGGGATCGAACAACGGCGTGACGTCAGCACTAGAATCTCATCACTGATGCGTTTTGTCCAATAGGATGTTATCAAGGTGTCCCAAATCAGCATTCAGTGCAGCTGCTGAGCTGCTGACCCAGGATCGAACAGCGGCATGACGTCAGCACTAGAATCTCCTCGCTGATGCGTTTCGTCCAATAGGACGTTACCGAGGTGTCTCAAATCAGCATTCTACCATGGTTTTTAATGTTACAGCTGCCGACCTGGGATCGAACAGTGGCGTGATGTCAGCACTAGAATCTCCTTGCTGATGCGTTTTGTCCAATAGGACGTTATCGAGGTGTCTCAAATCAGCATTCAGTGCAGCTGCCGACCCAGTATCGAACAGCGGCGTGACGTCAGCACTAACATCTACCTGCTGACGCATTTCATCCAATAGTATGTTATGGAGGTGTCCCGGTCAGTGAGCCAATGAGGAGAAAGAGAGGGGACAGGGCCAAGCCGCGTTGCCATGTCTAAATGGACACACAGAGCAGCGGCTCGGGTGCCCCCACAGCAACCTGCTTGCTGTGGGGACACTCGGCAGGAGGGCGAGGCCAGGAGCGTCAGAGAGGGACCAGAGTAGAGGAGGATTGGGGCTGCTATGTGCAAAACCATTACACAGAGCAGGTAAGTAGAACATGTTTCTTATTTTTAAACAACAAAAAGACAAGACATTAATATCACTTTAAATTGACCAAACATTTAAGTGTTGGAAAAAAAAATCTTTATATTCATGGCAAAGGAAAGCTGGAACAAATAAAATCACATGATTTCATATAAATATACAGGAAACAAAAAGCAAACATTGTTTTTTTTATTTATCTCTTCTAAAATATATTTTAAATACCCCCAAAATCATCGGAAAACAATGAAACCTTACCATATTTTATTTTCACAGTATCTGTACAGTTGTCAAAATTGCAAAATTCAAACCCCCCTCCCCTCCCCCCTACCCAAAATTCTACAAAAAAAAAAAAAAAATGACACTGCAATACAAAAATATTGGATAGCTGAAAATCCCTGAACTTGCCTTAGAGATGGCTCTGTACACAGCGACAATTCGAACACACAAGAACATATACAGGGTGATGATGTGCAATAGAAGAGGCAACTGCCACAAATAATACAGAACATATTACTGTTACATTGTAGGAATGTCCAGAATCCTCTGCTTCTCAATATACGCACTCTAATAGTATACAATGCCTAATTAAGTCTAGTGTCAGATGAGAAAAGGAACACCATTAATGCAAAAAAAAAACAAAAAAACAAAAACAAAAAAAAAAAAAGTTTAAATCACTATAAAGAAATATGTCACTCAGAGGCCTAGTCCTAAATCTTTTGTCAGATATAGAAGATCTGGCAAATGACTGTTTTCGAAATACAGATAAAAAAAAAAAAGGACACAAAAATGACTCCATGCCAACTTAAAAGGATTTATGGACCGACATCGTTCAGTTTTTTTTTTTGCAGTTGTTTAATTACAAATAAATAAAGTTTTACTGATAAATTCAACTTCGCTATCCCGCTACATCAGGGGGGCAGCTTACCTTATCTGCTTTGCTCTTGACTGCCACCCCAATTGCCGATATAGGCGCCTACCAACCCAAAACCTGATTCCAAGAACGGTTAGGCATTTCCCTTCCACCACCCTCCTTGAGCGTAGTGGCTTGCTTGAGCGTTGAGCATTGTGAGATTGCATGTTGTGAGTTCTGCCATACTTGGTAAAGTGGAAGTAAACCCTCCTAACGTTTTCAGCCAAGGAAGCTGCCATCTTGGCCTCTGTTTTGCACATGTGAACAGCTATGACACCGGCCATTGGATGGTTTGACAGTCTGGTTGATAGCACAACCAATGTGAGTTACACTCCCGGCACATGTCGGAAAAAGCAACTGTTTTTTTAAATTTTAAAACTGCTACATTGATGACTTTAGTTTTAGCTTTAACGTGATTTTCAAGGCGGCCACAACAAGCATCGATGGGGTGGACCAAAACTGACAAGGTAGGTTACAGCACAAAAAAGGTGCCTGCTATACATGGCTCCCATAGGCCTAATGCTCAAGAAAACTTTTGGCCACCCGTCAATGCTTCTTCGGCAAAAGAGACGACTATATCGATTATATATGGCATGACATGGAAAAACCGCCAAGTGGCCAATTGATCAATCAACTAGGGTTGCACAGATACCCCTCTCCCCCACCCTGCCCTCACTTACGCCCCTACTCCCTCCCCACCCTGTCCTCACCCCCCCTACTCCCCTTCCCACCCTGTGCTCACCCCCTACTCCCCTTCACACCCTGTGCTCGCCCCCTACTCCCCTTCCCACCCTGTGCTCGCCCCCTACTCCCCATCCCACCCTGTGCTCGCCCCCTACTCCCCTTCCGACCCTGTGCTCGCCCCCTACTCCCCTTCCCACCCTGTGCTCACCCCCTAGTCCCCTTCCCACCCTGTGCTCGCCTCCTACTCCCCTTCCCACCCTGTGCTCGCCCCCTACTCCCCTTCCCACCCTGTGCTCACCCCCTACTCCCCACCCTGTGCTCGCCCCCTACTCCCCTTCCCACCCTGTGTTCGCCCCCTACTCCCCACCCTGTGCTCGCCCCCTACTCCCCTTCCCACTTTGTGCTCGCCCCCTACTCCCCATCCCACCCTGACTTACCCCCCTCCCCAACTCTGTGCTCACTCCCCTACTTTGTCCTCACCCCCCTACTCCCTCCACACCCTACCCTCACCCAACTCCCCCACCACCCCCAAAGGACCCCTCTATCTACTCTTCCTAGGAAATAGGTATCAGTAATTGGTATCTGCGAGTACTTAAAAAAAGAAGTATTGGTGCTCAGTGTTAAAAAAAAAAAATTGTATCGGTGCATCCTTACAATCAACATATGGGAAATGTAAATTGTTGAGCAATCCTATCCATTTAAAGTGGTTGTAAACCCATTTCCATATACCCAGTGAAGTGACTGGTCTCAGGTGACACACAGAGATAAAACAAATCCTCCTACATAAGTGGTACCTGTCCATCTGAGGTCTTCTCTTCCCTACAGCCATTCAAAGTTCAAAAATGTATAAAGCTTGTCTGAGCTTTCAGAAAACAGGGGGAGAGCTGAAATGACACACTGGAGAACTCTAAGAGCTGATTGGAGGGAAAGGGCATGCCCCCTTCACACAGCACAGAGCTGAGGCTGTCAATCACAGATTGTGCGCTGGAGCTCCATGGCCTGTAACCTTTTTATTTCTAGGTGTCAGGAAAACCTGTAAGAAGCGACTCGTTCAGCAGGCAGAAATGACACTTAAAAGGAGAAGTACAGCCAAAGCTCATTTGGCTGTACTTCTCCTGTGGATCACAGGAGTGCAGTTAGTTCTGCACTCCTGTGACCTGTTTTCAGCAGACAGCGGGCTGACGTCACAGAGCTCGGGCAAGATCGCGACAATGGAGTCTGGATCCGCCCACATGCCTGGACCAGCACAGCCTCCCGGCAAACCGCTGAGAGCCTGAGCCGGCTGCTCCCGCCCCCCTCCACAGCCCAGCGCTCCGGTGAGCGAGGAAGGGCGGAGCAAAGTGCTGCTAAGTGACCGTCACCAGCTCTCTGCTCGGTAAGCCCTGAGAACCGAGCGATCTGCGGTGTTTGATTGCTCAGTTCTCAGTCTTACCAGCTAGGTAAGGAGGATTATTAAATTAAAAACGGAAACCCATACTTCTCATTTAAGCCGGCCATACATGATTCGAATCTCGGCAAGTTTCAGCATGGACCGGCTGAGATTTGAACCATCTACGGGCAGGCCGATTGCACCCAATTTGTTTGCTATACAACCAGCCTGTCAGATTTTGTATGCGATTATTGGCAGCGGTTAGAACCGCTAGCAATGATCACTGTGTTCCCTAGTAGGGGCGGCTCCCCCCCTCCCCACCCGCACCACCAGGAGAACAAAATAGCTTCACGGGAGATATTCCCCCATCAAAACAGTCAGCTAATCAAGCAATTTTTAGATTGCAGGAAAGAAAATTGCATCGTCTACGGCTGGCTTTAGTGCTCTGGACTGAGACAAGTACACACTATAGAGGGATAGGCTTTGTTCATATTTTATGTCTGAGGTTTACAACCACTTTAAAGATGATAATATTAGTAGGAAAACATGTTTTGGCCACGAAAACCAACCATAAAAAAGGGACATCTACTATTCCCAAGTTTGTTTGTTTTTTTTATCCTGGCCACAAATGCTTTTTTTTGCATCATTACATTTTTATCTATGCTCTATATAAATTAAATTATCGCAGTGAAACTGCACCGGACAACACGAAAACTGCCCACGTATGGCTATAGAACCTCAAGTAGTGTGGCAGACATTAGTGACGGAGTACGTAGCACCGTAAGGTGTTAAATTTTGACAGACATGAAAATTAGACCCATTTTGCACAAAGAAGCCATCTGACCTTCATCCTTTCACTGAGATATCCTTTAAAAGTGATAATATAGCTGTTAATCTAGAGGCGTCCTTGGTCTTTAGTGAACAAAAGGGGGGGCCCCACAGACACTCAATTGTCAAGCCTCCTCTAAAGCGTGTAGAAAGTACATTACAAAAACATTCCATCCTCGACGGCTAAGAAGCTAAGCATTTCAGTGCAATGTATGACTAATTACCGGTCCAAAAAAAAAGAAAAAAGAAAAAAAAAAAAGGTATTCACATCATCCTGACAGCCAAACTGGCAAATCCGGTTGCAGACTAGTTACTGTATAATGCGAAAAGTGAATAGCCAGTACTGCTGATTTCTAACACCACTGGATTTCTTGCTCTAAAAAAAGGGGTCCTCAAACTGGTGGCCCTCCAGCTGTTGAGAAACTACAACTCCCAGCATGCCTCTGCCTGTGGGAGACATACTTGTAACTCTCGGCCTTGCAATGCCTCATGGGACTTGTAGTTTCGCAACAGCTGGAGGGCCGCCAGTTTGAGACCCCCTGCTCTAAAGGGTGTGAACTAAAGACCATGGAGCATGATTGTAGCAAGTACAACCCAAGTGCAAGCCGTTGATAGATCCTGAGCTGTAAATTGAATGTCTACTGCCTGCGAAGATTAGGACATTAAACATTTTATGCAATCTTAAAAAAGCCCTATTTAAAAATCGGTACGATAAAGGGATGTCCAACTCCGGAACCCAAGGGTTGCACAGAAGCTTGTATTTCGGGAAAGATGCACTTTTTTTTTGCTAAAGGACCAAATTAAGGGCCCCCCTTCACGTTGACTTACAACGGAAGGGGTCTTTTTGGTGCACCAAAGATGCAAGCATGCAGAACTTTTTCGAAGCACAGCACACCCACAGCGTGGATGGTTACATGTGATGTTGGAGTGCTGGACCTTCTGGAGATGTGTTCTAATAGTGGTTTACGGTCTTAGAGGCTGTGGGGTTTTGCTGGACCCCCCCATTGAAGTTTTCAAAAGATGGGAGCGCCACTGTGAACCTAAACTGAATTTAGGGTCTCCACTCCGGCATCTATGTGCCCCCCGTTTGGTGTGTTCCACTGAGGGTGCAGGTCAGGCTAGGAGTCCACCCTGACTTCCATGTAATCCAGAGAAGAAAAATCAGAAATAGAATAGAGAAAAAAAAAAATCGAGAGCCACCGCACACGATACCAGTCCAGCTGGATAGCAGCCTCAGGTTAACCCCATCCAGGCCACGCCCCCAAAATTTTTTGCCCCACCCACAGGGCTTAGGTACGCCATACGTGGAGTGAATTTCTTTCGGGCAACCGAAAGAAATTAGCTTGATTCCCCCATCAACAGAGATAGCATTGATGTAGGAATTTCTCCTGCCGGGCTATTGTCTTCTCCCGCTGGAGGAAGCTGTCCCCGCCGGGAGAAGGCTGCGATTACTAGCGGCTATAGCAGCCGCTAGCGATAATCATAGGTGAAACCCGGCATGCTGGTTGTACCCAAGTTCGTCAATCAACTTGCGACGTTCAGCCTACCCATTCATGGGTTCCAATGTTGGTGTATGGCCGGCATTAGCCATGGAGGCAATTTCTCTCTTTCCTCTGTGGATGGGGAGCCCCACACCAGCTTGTATAGACCTTTTCTATTTTGAAAAAAGCCAAACGGGTTTCGGGAGCTCATCATTCTCCCTTCTTCAGGGCTAAAAACTAGTCAATAGAGATACTAGGGGTTCCTTAAAATGTGTTAAAAGCTATATATAAAAGTACAAATACCTTAATGCATTATTAATGGAGCCAAAAAGCACATGCAATGCTCGAAGAAGTATAAATTCAAGAAGGAGAAATAAAAAAACCTAAACAGGTTCTTATTTTAAAGGAATCTTGGTAGTTTCTCTATAGTCTAGTTTTTAGCCCTGATTGGGGGAGGGGGGGGGGGTGGTGAGCCTCTAAAACGCGTCGACTGTTTCAAAATAATCGTTGACAAGGTCTATACAAGCTGGTGTGGCACTCCCATCCTTTCAAAACTTTAATAAGAAATTTCATTGATAACTGCTTTGTTAACATTGTGATAGCATAGCTTTGAGTGGTCAGCCACTGGAAAAACCGGAAGAGGCAGGACGTACATGTACGTGATTCTGCCTGCCCATGCTGCAGTACATGCTCTGTGGCCAGACGGCAAGTGGTTATTGGGAAATAGTTTTCATGCATTTTTTTCACCCAAAGTGTGAAAGGGGCTTAACAATAGAAATACGAAATTCTATTGACCTTGAGGTAAAAGGTTGGAAAGCACTAAAATTATTTGCTGGGAGACTAACCCGTCCACGTCAACTTTTCTAATTATTGAAGCCATCATGGTAGGTTTAGGAAGAACAACAGAACTCTGAGTCTGCTTAAGGCAAACCAAAAAAAGTCAACTTTTTATATCATGCCAACAGAAGATCCACCTTTTAGGAGAAGGGTTTTAACAACCAAATCAAATGCCTCCAAGACCTACAACACTCTTTCAAAAAGGGGTAGTTAAAAAAAAAAAAAAAAAAACTTTGCCAAGAAAAAGGGACAACACTTACTCCTCCCCACCACCTATCTCTATTACCTTCAAGCATCCTTGTTGAACCGGCTGAGATTCGAACAGTCCATGGCCGCCTTAAGACATTTCTGGTAGTGGCCAATGTTGAAGTTTTTTCGGAAGGGGAGGAGCATGTTAATGCTGTAACTAGCCATGGTGTGAAGCATGTAAACCTAAAGCTGAACTCCAGGATAAGTAAATATTATCTAAATACAGAGTCATATGAACTGTTCAGAAAAAGGTAGAGATACCGCACACCGAATCCACCTGGTATGCCAGACAAAAAAAAAAAAAATCTGTAGTGTTGTTGGGTGCCGGCATTGAGAGAAGATCATCCAGAAAACTCAAGGTAGAGACGTCACACACAGAATCCTGCTGTATACAACACAGTGTAAATTATGGCTTCAGTCCAACTCCTCCTGGCCACACCCGGTGACATGTTTCGCCCCATGGGTGGGGTAAACCTCGTTAGTAGGGCGTACCAAGGAGGAGCTAGGCTGAAGCCATGTATACCTGTGTGTGGCATCTCTACCTTTAATTTTCTAATGCGTTGCCGGCAGCTTAGATGATCTTCTCTCAAGGCCGGCACCCGACAGCGTTATGGATCACAGGCTTTTTCCTACATAGGTCATATGTACTCTTCTTTGAATATTGGTGAGCTTTGTGTATTTCTTTCAGATCTGTGCAGTAATTCAATGTGGCCTGTTCTCACTGTTTTGCAGGGTGACTGGTCTTGCATCTGCACCCTTCCTGAAAAAAAAAAAAAAAAGTCCTGGCACAACAGATAAATTTTTACTTTTGAATAAGAGGGGATATGTCAAAACCTCCTCTCTCAATCAAGGTTCGATGGAACCCTAGTGATCCTCCTGAGGTTTCTAGGGGTTCCCTGAGGTGTGGCAAATGGATTTTTTTTTACCTACACAGGCCACCCATTAACATTAATGTAAGGGATCACGGCTACCGAAACCAATAATAGGTACACCAAATTTTATGTCCTTCAGGCAGCCTGAAGTGTATGGGGCCTGCTGGGTTCCTCCCACACCTCTGCACAGGCCTAGTACTGCACAGTGATGGCATCACTGCTACTTGTACAGGGTAACATCTGGGTTTTTCAAAAGCATTTAGGGAAGACGAAGTGGAATTATACCCGTTGTTGGCTACCAAAGAATATATTTACGTTACCTTTTTTTTTGTGCCTGGAGTTCAGCTTTAAATTGCCCAATGAAAACGGTCTCTTCAAGTGGACATATAAAAGTTTTTTTTTTAATAAAAAGGGCTTTAAACTATTAGAAACAAAAACATTTTAGAAATAGCATCCTTTCAGTCCTGTCAATCTGTTGTTTGGACCTTCTCTGAGGCTTCAGAAGAAAAGCTGCACTGTCTCTTTAAGCATCTAAAGATAATCCAAAGCATTAAAAAACCCCATAAAAATCAAAGAAAGTCCATGATAAAGACCTTCAAGCAAATTGTGCATAATAAAGAAATCTTGATCCTCCTGCTTTCTCACGCAAGATCCACCACCGCAATACTGTGCCCCTTACTGCTGGTTTAGACCAGTGTTTCTCAACCTTTTTTTCAGTCAAGGCACCCTTTAAAATTATGGACAATCTCGAGGCACCCTCCGAAATTATGGACAAACTTGAGGTGCCCCATTCCAAAATGTAAAAACTACTCTGATAGTTTTACATAATGCAGCAACATCCACAAATCCAGGTAGGACACCCAACGTTAAAGGTGATTTATTCTGCAAAGCAAATAGACCTTTGCAAACTGCTACTGACTAGTATTCCAAAGTTTATTTTCTCCCTCAGTTTTTCGCCATCACTCAGCTAATGAGACCGGAAACGCTGATGGAGAAAGGCAAGGGAGGGTCAACCAAGGATAATATGCAGGCAACGGACATCCTCCTCATCAACTGATGATTTCATTGGTCGTTAGGAGGTTGGCAGCTAGACGGTTGTAATGGTGCACAATGAAAACCTGTGGCTTTATGTAACTAAAAGGCAGGTTTCATCTACCCATCGGCTTGTATACAATTTTGGGGCGATTTGCCAAGGCACCCCTGAAAAAACCTCAAGGTCCCCTGGATGAAAAAACCTGGTTTATACCTCCGGATTATAAATGGGTCTAAAAATCACCCAGTGCATATCAGAGTGATACTGCAGCAGCCATATATCAGGAAGCAAGGCATTTTAGTGGGACTCCCGTTTAGTCACCGCACACCACAAACAAGCTCCGGCAAAAAAAGAAAAGCAGAAATCTCATAGTATAACACCACTGTATTTATTGAGATATATACTATAAGGCTACTCGCAAACTGGATGTGCAAGATTACATTTAAAAGAAAACGCCGGCAGCAGGATGACGTCGGCACGGACTCCACCCCGACACGTTTTGTCGTACAGGACGTTCTCAAGGGGCAAGTCCAGAAAAGTGCTTCTTGATTTCTGGTGTCTCCCAAAGTTCCTGTAATGAGCTGACAACTATGCTTATGCTTTACTGAAATTCCAAGCAGTGTTATTGGCTGTGGCGAGTTCTCCCTGGTTGGACCTATAGAACACCCCTTTCCATTAATGGAAATTGTTCTGTAGTCCAGAATAAGAGAACTCAGGGCAGGGCTGATAACACTAATTGAGATTTCAGTGCGGAAGGGACCAATGTCACCGATATTTTTAGAAAGAAAAAAAAACATAGGGGAAATGTACACGTACTGCAGCGATGTACTGCCTAGGCTTCCTTTTTTTTAAAAAAAAAATTCCCCAGACTTACACTTTGAGGAATCTCCATCCGCTTATTAGTTCGCAAACAAGATGTTAAAATTCTGCTTCTCCCTATTTTAACTTAAATCAAAAATCCAAAGTTGCACATGTTTTTTGAAGAGGGGATATGTTCGCTTTTTTTAACCAGAGTTCTGTTGACCCCTAGGGTTCTACCTGAGGCTACTAGGAGTTCCTTAAACAGATTTCTCACCTACACTGACCACCAAGGCTAGGAGACAGTTTTCCACCAACGTAAGGGGTCACTTCTACACTGACCATAAAATATTAGTATACAACAAAATTTTACCAAAACTGTGTTTTTTTATTCTTATTTAAAATGTTGTGCCACTTGCACAAGCTAACGTACATGAGTGGTAGACTAATAATTTTGTTAGCAGGGGGTCCCATGAGACCTGAAAATTATTTTAAAATGGTTCCTCAGGAGTAAAAAGGTTGACAAAGGCCTCATATATTCCCATGATGCTCTTCTGACCCCAACACCACACAGGGCCTTGCAGGATACCGCCGTAGTTCGCAATGGGTTGGACTTTAACCATTTAACGTTAAGTGTTATTTGTTTTTTCTATTTTCAGTTATTTTATTTTTTGTTTTCTTCCTATGTCTTACGTTGTACTGGAATACTGGAAGACTTTATAAATAAAGAATGCATAAAAAGGTTGAGAAAGACCAATGGCATTTGTGAAGAAAGGGAAACCTTTATAATGTGAAGAGGAAAATGAAAACCTTCAAGGAGGCTAAACCTCCCACGTTCTTCTAAGAAGTCTTTTAATTGTTGTCAGTCTACTTCCTAGACAGATTTCCTCTCAATTGCTGTAAGAAAAAAAAAGTCCCTCTTTGAAATGAGGACAACAATAATAATAATAATAATAATAATAAAAAAACCTCTTAATTTCATGGTCATATCTAGTAAACCTCTGTATTTCACCAAACACTGGCAAGGGGAAATAGTTCACGAGGTTGTATCACTTCGAGCTGGTCTGTGTATGGACTCTCAGATGAAGTCTATGTATGGACAATTATCATAAGGCTCTAAATATGGACTTTTACATATTTGTACCTTATTTGCATTGCCGGGACAAGGCCATCTTGAACCCAGGGCTAATTTCCCCTCCTAGAACAACTCTTATCCCCTGCTCCCCCCCTTCCAATATGTTCCTTGTAGTGCCCCCCCCCCCCCCAACCTCACATGATACCATAGTTTCCCAGGCCAGCTGCCCCTCCTCCCCACCCCTTGTCCCGGCCCTGCTTATTTGAACGTTGCACTTTATTTTTGATTATTTGCAAATTTTTTAGATTTCACAAAAGGTGTCACACTTTAGGGGTTTATTGGTTATAGATCTTGTATCAGGATATAGTGGAGCCTGCTATTCACAATTTGGTATATATTTTTTTTTTTTTTTGAGAACCTGGGCACAGATTTTTTCTAAATATTTTTTACTATGTATGAAAAGTTTGGTATTGTGCTTTAGGAAAAAAAAAAAAAAATAAGTGATGGTTCGATTTTCAACTTTTTAAAGGAGACAATTTAGGTTACAGACTTTTCACCCATTTATATTTAGATCTTTAGCTGTGGTCATATATTAATTTTTAAAAAGTCTGCTGCCTCAGTTTTTATAATGGAAATTTGCTCATACTCCAGAATGTTATGAAGAGTGATCAGATGAATTGCAATTGCAAAGTCCCACATTTCCATGAAAATGAACTTTTCCACTGCATTTGTGAAGAAGGCTTTTGGGTGACCAAGAAAGTCCAGCAAACGCCAGGACTGTCTCCTACAGTTGATTCAGCTGCGGGATCGGGGCACCACCGGTGCAGAGCTTGCTCAGGAATGGCAGCAGACAGGTGTGAGGACATCGGCACACACGGTGGAGAGTAGACTTTTGGAGGATAGCCTGGTGTCAAGAAGGGCAGCAAAGAAGCCACTTCTCTCCAGGAAAAACATCAGAGAAAGACTGATATTCTGCAAAAAGTACAGGGATTGGACTGCTGAGGACCGGGGTAAAGTAATTTCCTTTTCTGGTTGTTTGGGGCATCTGAAAAAAACCTTGTCTGGAGAAGAAAATGTGAGCGCTACCATCAGTCCTGTGTCATGCCAACAGTAAATCATCCTAAGACCATTCATGTGTGGGGTTGCTTCTCAGCCAAGGGAGTGGGCTCACTCACATTTTTGCCTAAGAACACAGCCATGAATAAAGAATGGTACAAAAACCTCCTCCGAGAGCAACTTCTCCCAACCATCCAAGAACAGTTTAGTGAGGAACAATGCCTTCTCCAGCATGATGGAGCACCTTGCCATGAGGCAAAAGTCATAACTAAGAGGCTTGAGGCATAAAACATGGAAATTTTGGGTCCATGGCCAGAAAACTCTCCAGACCTTAATTCCATTAAGAACTTGTGGTCAATCCTCGAGAGGCGGGTAAACAAAAAAAAACTAATTCTGACACTCCAAGCATTGACTATGCAAGAATGGGCTGCCATCAATCAGGATGTGGCCCAGAAGTTGATTGACAGCATGCCGGGGAGAATTGCAGAGGTCGGGAAAACGAAGGGTCAACACTGCAAATATTGGCTCTTTGCATAAACTTCACGTTATTGTCAATAAAAAGCCTCTGACACTTATGAAATGCTTGTAATTGTACTTTAGTATCCCATAGTAACATCTAACAAAATCTACAAACACTGAAGCAGCAGAATTTGCGAAAATAATATTTGTGTCATTCCCAAAACTTTGGGCCATGGCTGTATCTCTCCGAGACTCAGAACATCACAAAAAAAGTTTGGGCTAAAGGTTCACTTTCAGATAGTTGTTTTTTTTAATTTTTTTTAGCATTAAAAAAAATTAAAACAAAATTTAAAAAAAAATGTTTCCATTTTCAACTATTTAGGAGACAGCCATTTAAATTTCCACCATTTATCTTTAGATCTATCGCTCAGAGACTCAGAACACCACAAAATAAGCTTGGGCTTTACCAGTTAGCAATTTTTTTTTTGCATTAAAACAAAAAAAGGTGATGTTTCAATTTTCAGTTATTTAAGGAGACAACTTATTTGGAAACGCTTTACTGAATTTATTTTTAGACCTCTCTTTCGAAGACTCAAAGCATCACAAAAAATGGCTTTTGTTTTTTTTTTTAGCATTAACCCCCCCCCCCAAAAAAAAACTAAATAAAAAGGTTATGTTTCGATTTTCAACTATTTAAGCAGACAACTTAGTTGGAGACTCTCCCTCCCCCCCCCCCCCCCATTTATCTTTAAATCCATCTCTCGTAGACCCAGAACATCACAAATAAAGTTTAGGCTTAAGCTTTGCTTTCAGATAGCGGTTAACATTTTTTAGTATAAAAAAAAACACAAACAAAAAAAGGGTTTTAATTTTCAATTACCGTATATACTCGAGTATAAGCCGAGTTTTTCAGCACATGTTTTTTGTGCTGAAAGTGCCCCCCTCAGCTTATACTCGAATTAAGCACTTTTCTGGTGCAAAGAATGAAATTTTCCGAACCGACTTTGGGGCCCCGTATCTCGGGGTCACTTGGGGCTAGGAACCCCAAATTTGGTGTGCAAACCCAGTGGAACACTACAACATATCCACAGCTGGGGTTCCTAGCACCAAGTGGCCCCGAGATACGGGGCCCCAAAGTAGTTTCGGAAAATGTCATTCTCTGCTGCAGAAAAGTGCTTGACATTTTCCAAACCGAATTTGGGGCCCCATATCTCGGGGCTACTTGGTGCTAGAACCCCCAGCGTTGGATATGTTGTAGTGCTAGTTCCACTGGGTTTGCACACCAAATTTGGGGTTTCTTAGCACCAAGTGGCCCCGAGATACGGGGCCCAAAAGTCGGTCAACTTTGTCCATCTGCAGCAATGTCATTTCGGGACCCTTTGGGTCCAGGGACCCCAAATTTTGGCTGCAGCTAGGGGGCATCTAGGAACCCTTAACTACCGAGTTTGAAGTTCGGGGGACCTATGGCTGCAAATAGGCACACTGAGGCATGCAAATGGGCACAGTGAGGCTGCAAATGGGCATTGTTGAGCCTCTTTTCCACTTACAGTAGCTGCGCATTTCTCACCCTAGGCTTATACTCGAGTCAATAAGTTTTCCCAGTTTTTTGCCTCGGCTTATATTCGGGTCGGCTTATACTCGAGTATATACGGTATTTAAAAAAAGGAGACAACGTCGTTGGAGACTCTTTAGCCCATTTATCTTTAGATCCATCTCTGATGATCCGACTCATCACAAAAAAAGTTTGGGCTATGTTTTTTTTAATGCTAAAAAGCAAAACCCAACAAAAACAAAATAAAAAGGTTATATATATTTCGATTTTCAACTATTGAAGGAGACAACTTAGTTGGAGACTTTATTTCACCCATTTATCTTTAGATCTATCTTCTCTGAGACTCAGAACATCAATGCGGAGGATCAAATGGATTAAGTGTCAAATAGAAAGAAGCGATAACCACATAATAAAATGTACCCTTTAAATCCATGGACGTTTGTCAATGACATATCGTTTCTTTGTGGACAAACCCTGAAACATTCTCAAACCACCCCCCCCCCCCCCCCCCGGTTGTACAGCACCATTTTGGTTTCAACATGACAGGTTCAATGTGAAACAGCAGGAAGAACAGCTTCATACAAAAGATAAGACGGTAGATTTCGTAAACCCATTTTTCATGAGCATTGCATGAATTTTGGAATGTTTTTTTCATCAATTCATTTCAACAGACCTGAAAACCATTTAATCAAAACTGGAATACAATTATGCAAAATTGAGCTTTCTAGTTAAAAAAAAAATAATAATTAAATTTTTTTTTTAAAAAACCTCAGTGCAAACGTCATCCGCAAAGGATTGCAGAGTAGGCATCACATTACAGCAACGTGCGTTGTTCCACTCCCTGCTAATGATTCATGAACTGAACAGTACAAAACTCCCCCACTGGATTAAAAAAAAAAAAATTCAGTAGAATTCCAATTTTTGGATTTCCAATTATACCTTAGTTATTTAAAAATGACATTATTGCAATTACATAATTCTTAAAAAGTTGTAAAAAACAAAAAAAAAAACAAAAAAACAAAAAAACAAAAAAAAAAAAAAAAAAAGAATAAATCACAAACCACCTTTCCTGATGCCAGACGCAAGAGATTAAAAATGTGTGCTTTTTAAAAAGTTTCACAAAAAAGTTTTATCTATACAAGTTAATGCTTACACACACAAGTTTCATTAACCAGTCCATTTGTGCAAATTCAATGTTCAAATGAGTGCAAATTAGTTGTTATATAAATAGAATATCTGTGACCTAGATGCATATTGTGTTGAGGATTCATGACCTGACAAGCCTGTTTTTTTTTTTTAATGCATTTCAGGAAAAATGGAAAAAAAAAAAATTAAATAAAAAAGAAAAAAAAAAAAAAGAAAAAAAAAGAAAAAGCAATCTCTTAAACAGCGGTTATCATGAGAAGAGACTAAAAAAGAAAAAAAATGCATATGCTGTGAACTATAAGGTTAGGATGCAATTCATTAATACAGTTTTTGTGTATTAGCTCCACAAAAGTACGGTCTTCATTATTGTAGAAGCATGAGGGTGCTAGACCGCCCCACCGAAAACTTTAAAGTGGAATTAAACTCCATATTTGAACTTGAACCTACAAAGTTAAGCCTATAATAAAGGCAGTGAATAGCTCCTAAACCTGCACTGTTCAGGAAATATTCACGTAACATGCAGCCGGTGACGTCACCGGCGCATACCGTGCCAGTCGAGGGCTCACACGCGCAGGAGTGGCGCCATTGTGGCTCTAGCCACTCATATACAAGCTGGAGACCACAAATCCGGATGGAAGACTGGGTGAAGATGGCAGTGCCAGGAAGCTGTGACAGCACTGTGCTGAAGAGCTCTGTGTCCAAGTAAGTCTGACATAATCAGTACATACTAGTACATTATGACCTAAACCTGTAGGGGGCGGCCCTTTTTACTATTGCTTTGGCGCCTACCGGCCCTTTAAGGGCTTTAAAATGCCGGGAGGCAGGGCTTATTTATGGTCATTACAGGATCGGAAAGATCACGATCGCAAGCAGCGGACGGGAGCTTTCAGTTGGCCGCCAGTAACTGTGCCAGAAGCGCGCATGCTTTCGGCACAACAGGAACTGTTTGAAATTCAAGCCATGGATGGCCAACGTAAGGCAAGCCATATGTAGATCGATTTTCTTTTCTTCCACCATGGTTGGAAGGAAAGAAAATCTCCCCATTACCCCATCAACACTGACTGTGAATGCCTCCTGCAGCTCTATTGTATTCTGCTGGTACGAGGAGCCTTACCGGCCGGCAAATTACAATACTTACTGTTAGCGGCTACTGGCAGTAATCACATTTTGAAAAAACGACTGGTTGCGCCCATGTTGATCCAATAGATGGGACTTGGGTGCACCCAATGGATTGACTTGGGTAGAATCGGCCTCCAAATTTATGGATCGAAATTCGGCCGTTCCCTGCTGAAGAAACTGAATTTCAATCCACGTATGGCCCGGCTTTAAGTTTTCTTGATCATCTGGACCAGATTGCAGTGTATTTCCTTTATTAAATCAGTAAGGGAATACAGCTGCTCTGCGGGCATTACTGGTCAGGACATAAGAGTCAAATCCTTCCATTTTCGTTAAAGCCAATTTTCACTCCCCCTAAACCCCGCTCATTATTGGGTGATGTCTCCTCCTGCTGCCCCGAACCTTGGGTTCTATCGCTGCAGGAAGGATAAATTTGCAGGAAACTATGGAGTAGGGTCAAGCCTTGTAGAGCTGGGTTGGATTACTGGTGGTGTGTGTGGGGGGGGGGGCGAGCTGGCTTCAGTTAGCAGACTCTGGCAAACTGACTCTAATCCTCTTCTAGACCCTACACTTTTTGCTTCCCAGCTCCCCCCCCCCGGCAGCACAAGGTAAGTGGGTGCACTGTGATGTAGGGGAGGGTGGGGAACTCTTGATCTCTGTTGGTGGGGGGCTCTTGACATATGATGTAAGGAGGGGTGGACATTAGTCTTCCAGATACGACTGGCCCCTGCTGACATGATGTGAGGGGTGGACATCTAGTCTTCCAGATAAGACCGGCCCCTCTTGACATATGATGTAAGGAGGGGTGGACATCTAGTCTTCTAGATACAACCGGCCCCTCTTGACATATGCTGTAAGGAGGGGTGGACATCTAGTCTTCTAGATACAACCGGCCCCTCTTGACATATGCTGTAAGGAGGGGTGGACATCTAGTCTTCCAGATACGACTGGCCCCTCCTGACATATGATGTAAGGCGGGGGTGGACATCTAGTCTTCCAGATGCGACCGGCCCCTCCTGACATATGATGTAAGGCGGGGGTGGACATCTAGTCTTCCAGATGCGACCGGCCCCTCTTGACATATGATGCAAGTAGGGGTGGACATCTAATCCTACAGGTACTACCGAGTCCTGTAAGGGCAACCATAATGCTGATGCGGCCCACAATTAAATTTAATTTGACACCCTTGGCTTAGAAGATCAGCTCTTGCAAGTCACATGACCAACAAAGCCTCTGTTGCGCATGCACAGCATGACAAACTTGTAAAAGAAAGTGAGGGAAATCATAGGAAAGAACTGTGCAACCCAGGGCAAACCAAGAGCGGTTTGACAGCAGCACAAAGAAGGAACCTAATAATATAATAAAAGAATTTGGTGTTGGAAACACAAAAACTGTACCAAGAACTTGCTTACAAACCTGACTTTACAGTTTTGGTTTTAACAGAAGATCAATTCTTATGATATATGCCCTCAAACCCGGCATAGTCAGCCATTGAATGAAAAATATTGTAAGCCTGCAAATTCTATACAAACCTGTGACAAGCAAAAGATACCACCACCTCTGTTACTTTATAACTACAGAAGAGTCTATATTAATGTTGCAGTTATATACGGAAAGACTATATTCTGAAGACTATTGGTTGAGCTCACAAAATGGCTGCTTACACAGCAAGTCCATTTTAAAACTGGAAGTCTGGATGAAACGGAAGCCCACGATTTCTAACAAAATGAACTCAAATGTCTCCTATTAATTCTAGCAAACACAAACTTTTTTTTTGTGTGTGTGTGCGTGTTAAAAAAGAAAAAAAAGGGTGGGGGAAAGCCGTTGGAATAAAAAGCAAACATAGGTGTGCCTGATTTCTGCTACAGTACAAGTGCTTGTGCATCAAGTATTAAAAATGCAATGCTTATCACAATAACGGGTCTTCTAGATTAAAAAAAAAAAAAAAAAAGATAAATAAGGCACTGTACTTTTTAACAACATTCACGGTTTTAAAAGAAAAAACAAAAAACAAAATAACACCACAATAACTTACTTTGAGCACCAAAAAAAGAAAAAAAGAAAAAAAAAAAAGAAAAAAGAAAAATCAGAACCCAAGACTTTACACTTCCCTTCCCCATATCCCAAGCTTCATGATTCCTACAATAGCATGGTTAACGGTAGGTTTGCTACAGTTAAAAAAAAAACAAAAAAAACCCGAAAAGTTCACAATTAATGCAAGTTAAAACTGTACAACAACAAAAAAAAAATAATAAGAAAAAAATAAAAATAAAACACAGGTAACCATTTTTTAGTTTCTCAATTAAAATTCAAGTGATCATCTCCTGCTTTGCGTGGAAGAGTCTGTGTGTGACCTGTTTTTTCTTTTCTCCAGAAGTCGAGTTTTGCTTGCCGTTTTTGACCCGCTATACAACTTCCTGTGAAATTCCTTCATCCACGGCTGTGATGCCCTAGTGATTCTCTGTTCTGACAGAACCGGGGGAGACGGCCGCAGTTTAGATGATCTGGTCTGACACTTCCGAACAAGCGGCGTTGTTTTGCCGGGTTTATTTTGCATAGCAGTTTTTGTTTTCCCTTTCTTTAAAATCGCTGCCGCCTTGCCCGCTTGGGCTCTCACCTCTTGCTTTTTCGGAGCCTGGAGTTTGGGCGCCGCCTCCGTTCTTTCGACTTTACGGTCTGTTTTTTTCGTTGGTAGTGCATTTTTTCCGGGGATGTGCTTTTTTTTATCCGGCTCTTGTTTTACTTCAGTCTTTCTTCTTTTACTGGTCTGTACACCGACCTTTTCTAACTGGTCATCTTTGGGACGTTTTCTAGCCTTCTGCTTTTCGTCGGTTACAACAAGTTTACAGACGGGGGGATTTGCAGCGGTCTGCGAATTCGTTTTTTTATTGTTTTGCACGAGGTCTGCATTTGCCCTGGAATTTTGCATCATGGCCGCTTTGTGTTTTTTGAGTGGTGCAGGTGGAGGATGTAATTTTTCTTGAAAATGATTGCGCTTTCTGAGGATGTGGGTGCTAGCAGGTTTATTGGCGTGAACTTTCGATCCTGAGGACCTGGAGTCACCACCACCTTTTACAGATATTTTCGCAGTCTCAGCAAGCTGCGCTTTGTTGTTGTCCAATTGGCGGAGCGCGTTTTGGGTTTCGGCAACATTAAGCGCCGGGTACGCGGAAGCAAATTTCTTCAGGTGCTTTTTCAAACGTTCGGCTTGCAGCGTGTAAGGATATAAACTCTGCTTCGAGTACTTCTGTGAAGGTGGAACGGGGAGCTGATGCTCTTCGGGGATACGGGTATTTATTTTCTTCACGATCACCAAAGATTTAGTTTCCGTCGTTTCCAAAAACCATTTACAAATGTCAGATAATTTAAAAGAGTTCATAAAAAGCATTTGCACTGGAGAGCACCTCTGCGTCTCCTCCGGGGTTCTGGTTTTTCGCACCCTCTTTTTGCTTTTCCAGATTTCTTTTAATTTGTCCGCTTTGTTTTTCGACTTTGACCCAAACGTTGCATCTCTCTCCACTGAAATCCAGTTATTGTGAACGGAAGAATACCTGGTATTGAAACTGGAGATACATTGTTGGCCTTCTTCCTCAAAACACCAATCCATGAATTTTTGTCTAACCGTTTCTTTGCCTTTCGAACTACGTAAAGAAATGTTTGCCTTTGTAGACGCAATAGGTTTCTTCTCTTTTTCTTCAGAGAGGAGGTCCAATAGTTTTGCTTTGTTAGGCTTCTCTTCATGCTCTGTTAATGGGTTTAATGCAACACATTTAGTTCTACTCCTGGTCCGAGCAAGGGAAGGCGATGTAGGTGCTGGAACCTGCTTACTACATTTTTCTTCAAATGTACAATTTTTTAAACTGCCTTGACTTTCACTACTTTCTTCAACTTCAACCTTTACGCAATTTTTGCTTTCTGAACAAAGATACACCTTTCTCTGATCGGAGCTGATTTCAAAATTCACGCTCACCTTTTCTACCCTCTTTGGGGTAGAGAAAACTGTATTTTTGAACATTCTTTCAGAAAGTAACGATTTTCCTTCGGCAAACTGGTCACTTAAAACTTGCGCAATGCAATTTTTGTCTTCAAGGCTTTCTTCAAAATTTGCATTGATTTTTGTTAACGGTCCATGCTGTGCAGCACATTCAGTAGTGAACTCCACAGATCTAGGGGATGATTTAGTTCTCGAAAATGGAGAGATCTGAACGTGGAGAGAAGCTTTTTTCTTTGTGCCTTCATCAGCTTGGCTTTCTCGCCTTCTAAGATGTCTGTCAGATGGGATGAGAGGCTTTTTGAGCTTTCTTTTTGACGGTGATGGAACTTTATCATCGGTATTATTGCTTGGAAAAAGATTGTCCAACAGGTCTAGTCTGGCTCCATTAGAATGCATTTCTCCATTTATCTCTTTGGTTTGTAAAGATTTTTCTTCGTTGCCATTATTTTCACGTTCGAATGAAGTAACAGAATGACACTGTTGGACATCTTGTTTTGTGATGGACCCGTCCTTGAGATGGAGGTCACTTGGCTCACAGATTTTAGCACACGTATCTATAAGACGATGAACATCTTCAGCTGAGATCCTATCAACATTGTTTCCGGTTTTTGAGCAATTTATTACGTCTGAAGGCTCTGCGGTGTCTACAGTTTTTAATTCTACAGGTTCCACGCAGACAGAACATTTATCATCAGAATATTGTTCTTCGTAGCCTTCGTGAAAATGCTCCGTTTTCTTTGGACTTGTAACGCTTGAATTTTCTTTGACAGTCTTCTCTGTAATGTCTTCTCCCAAAATATTCACATGGTTTGAATAATCTGAATTTTTCTGTACAGCACCAAAACTCAGGTCTTCAAAAGATTTTCCCACTATGCCATTTGCAACGGTATCTGAACTTAAATGTGCAGGTGAAAGTTCAAGACTTTCAGACATCATTACGGAACTCTCAAGAGTCTTAGAAATTGATTGACGGGGGAAGCAATTGGGAGTAGTAGGTGCCATCCCACCATTTTCAATTTCCTTTGAGCGTGGAAATACGGAACAGCTAATGGACGGGGAAACACTTGAATTTTCTAGAGGAGCGTGATTTTGTTTACCGGTTGGCTCCTGAGAAAACAAATCATTAGAAGCTACCTCTTTCACATTATTATGATCAGAAAGCACAGTCTCATCTTCTAAAGACACAGTTAAGCCCACATCTAGTGATGCCAGGGTTGCATTTTTATCCTCGTTAACAGACACACTAGCGTAGGTAATTTCAGATGGAAGCTTTTCTTCGTGTTTATTGCCGACATCCATCGGAATATCCTCGCGATTCACCATGATCTCGGCAGGTTTCTTTTGCAAAATTTCATTTGCAGGATGGGTTCCTGAGAAGGATGGATTTTCATTTCCATCATGCGTAACAGAGAAAACAGCAAGCAAGGAGTCCGGTACTGCTTTTACCGACTGTTCCACCATACCTGAAATTTCATCTGCGTTATCGGATTCTTTGATTATAGATGGGTCCAGGATTATATTATTTTGCGGTAGGGAGTTCACAGTACCTATACTCAAACAGGTCTCTTCTGAATGTTCCAATGACACATTATCAGTAAGAGGTAGTGTTTCTGTGTTAACTCCATCAGGGATAGTTAATGCTTCAGCGAAATGTAATGCGCAATTCCCTTTGTCCTCGACTTTGGCGCTTCTGACCAACGAACGAACAGTGGACAACTGGCAGCATTCATCATTGAAAAGATAACCCCGGGTGCTTTTCCTCGCTGTGCTTCGCGAACAAAGAATCGACGTTGGAAGGTGGTATTGCGCCGCAATCGGTTCGCTAATGTAAACTACATCACACTGGTTATCGCAATCACTTTTTCTCAAGCTCGGGATATTTTTACATCTTTTAGCAGTTTTCAGATGCTTCATATTTTCGTGCGATCTGATTTTGTGTAAAGAAGCCACGGAGTTCTCATTGAGAGTCTGAAAACCCTCGTAATGGTTTAAATGATTTCCAAGCTTTGCTACCACAGCTTGTACAGAATTTTGTTTTAATTTACAGTCTTCTTCTTTCTCCAGATTGGTCTGCCTGGGGCTAACGCACTGCGCGTTTTCCTTGTCCGCACACTTAGGTAGGTTAATGAGAAATTCGGCTTCCTGAGCACTGGTTACTGGAGTCAATTTCAAGTTACTGTGCGCGAGAACGCAACAATCTGAAAAGTCGGCCTGCGGAGGTTCCTGTTTTATCGAGCCCCCGGTTTCATCGGACTGTAGCAATGGAGAGTTTTCCTCGGCCGGCTTAAGGTGTAAGATATGGCTTCTTGGAAGGTTTTCTTCTTGGTTTGTGGAGTGAGAATTTTTTTTACAAAAAGTAATCTCTGCGACGGGATTTTCCTCGACGCCTAACTGAACTGGAGGTTTTAAATTCTCTACAGTCTGTGCCTCTTCCTTGGGGAAGTTGTCCACGTCTGAGCAAACTGGAGCAGTGTTTATGGAGGCCTCAATGCTAGCCGGATGGATACTCATTTCCCTTGCACACCGGTCGGGGACACAAGGGCTGCCGTCTTCTACGTTCGCGGTCTTGACATCCAAAATAGAGGCACTTTGACTTTTGGAATTCACGAACAGCTCTTCAGTGCACAAACTATTTAATACGAGTATAAACTGATTCTGGTGATGTGCACACAGTTTAACCATGAACTTTTCCAGTGTTAAACTTGTGGAATTGCAGGGGTCTACGGCTTTTCCCTCCGTTTTCTGTGTGCTAAGAAGTAAAAAAAAAAAAAAAATTAGTTAGAAAAAGCAATTACATGCTGCTTACTTGTCAACACATTCCTAGCAAAATTCTTCTCCTGAGACATGGTATTGCTTTTTAAGGCTATTTTCACACTGGGGCGTTGGCGGTAAAGCGACGCTATTTTTAGCGGCGCTTTAATGTAGTTTTTGCGCCCCCTTTTCAGCCACTAGCGGGGTTAAAAGCACCCGCTGGAGCGCTCCTACAGCACCGCAAAGATGCGGCTTGCACGACTTTTTTTGGCGTCCTGCCAGTGCACCGCTCCAGCGTGAAAGCCCTTTTACACTCGAGTAAGAGGAGAGGCTCTTTACAGGTGCCATTTTTAGCGCTATATCGCCTGTAAAGCGCCTCAGTGTGAAAGCAGCCTAATGCGCTACAAATGTTTAGAAAGGAGGAGAGCAAGGATTTAACCCGCAAGGCTTCAAGTTAACTTAATAAATGATCCTTGAACATGCCAGAATCGATTTTAGTCCACTGCTAAAACAAATGTGAGAATCCCAAAGCCTAAAACATCATTCTTTATTTATAATGCAGGAGAAGAACCTTAGGGCATCTTGTAAAAATGGAGGCCAATACACACAGAGAACACACTTATGAGTGGCCTAATTAATGTACACTGACAGAGTTGGAGGCCAACACGAAAGGTGTGATGTTGTGGTCACAGGAATAATTTGTTGCAGCATTTACAAAGTAGAGAGGACTTAAACCTCCTATCGGGATTGTTTTACGGTCCATTTTAAATGCTCTACAAATTTTTTTTTTTTGAAGACTACGATCTACGTCAGGGGTCTCCAAACTTTCTAAGCAAAGGGCCAGTTTACTGTCCTTTAGACTTTAGGAGGGCCGGTGGGAGTAGAAAATGTCCTGTGTCCAGTGGGAGTAAACCATGCCCTATCTTTGGTGTCAGTGGGAGGAATAGTGGCCCATCTTTGGTGTCAGTGGGAGGAATAGTGGCCCATCGTTGCTGTCAGTGGGAGGAATAGTGGCCCATCGTTGCTGTCAGTGGGAGGAATAGTGGCCCATGGTTGGCGTCAGTGGGAGGAATAGTGGCCCATGGTTGGCGTCAGTGGGAGGAATAGTGGCCCATGGTTGGCGTCAGTGGGAGGAATAGTGGCCCATGGTTGGCGTCAGTGGGAGGAATAGTGGCCCATGGTTGGCGTCAGTGGGAGGAATAGTGGCCCATGGTTGGCGTCAGTGGGAGGAATAGTGGCCCATGGTTGGCGTCAGTGGGAGGAATAGTGGCCCATGGTTGGCGTCAGTGGGAGGAATAGTGGCCCATGGTTGGCGTCAGTGGGAGGAATAGTGGCCCATGGTTGGCGTCAGTGGGAGGAATAGTGGTCCATGGTTGGCGTCAGTGGGAAGAATAGTGGCCCATGGTTGGCGTCAGTGGGAGGAATAGTGGCCCATGGTTGGCGTCAGTGGGAGGAATAGTGGCCCATGGTTGGCGTCAGTGGGAGGAATAGTGGCCCATGGTTGGCGTCAGTGGGAGGAATAGTGGCCCATGGTTGGCGTCAGTGGGAGGAATAGTGGCCCATGGTTGGCGTCAGTGGGAGGAATAGTGGCCCATGGTTGGCGTCAGTGGGAGGAATAGTGGCCCATGGTTGGCGTCAGTGGGAGGAATAGTGGCCCATGGTTGGCGTCAGTGGGAGGAATAGTGGCCCATGGTTGGCGTCAGTGGGAGGAATAGTGGCCCATGGTTGGCGTCAGTGGGAGGAATAGTGGCCCATGGTTGGCGTCAGTGGGAGGAATAGTGGCCCATGGTTGGCGTCAGTGGGAGGAATAGTGGCCCATGGTTGGCGTCAGTGGGAGGAATAGTGGCCCATGGTTGGCGTCAGTGGGAGGAATAGTGGCCCATGGTTGGCGTCAGTGGGAGGAATAGTGGCCCATGGTTGGCGTCAGTGGGAGGAATAGTGGCCCATGGTTGGCGTCAGTGGGAGGAATAGTGGCCCATGGTTGGCGTCAGTGGGAGGAATAGTGGCCCATGGTTGGCGTCAGTGGGAGGAATAGTGGCCCATGGTTGGCGTCAGTGGGAGGAATAGTGGCCCATGGTTGGCGTCAGTGGGAGGAATAGTGGCCCATGGTTGGAGTCAGTGGGAGGAATAGTGGCCCATGATTGGCGTCAGTGGGAGGAATAGTGGCCCATGGTTGGCGTCAGTGGGAGGAATAGTGGCCCATGGTTGGCGTCAGTGGGAGGAATAGTGGCCCATGGTTGGCGTCAGTGGGAGGAATAGTGGCCCATGGTTGGCGTCAGTGGGAGGAATAGTGGCCCATGGTTGGCGTCAGTGGGAGGAATAGTGGCCCATCGTTGGCGTCAGTGGGAGGAATAGTGGCCCATCGTTGGCATCAGTGGGAGGAATAGTGGCCCATCGTTGGCGTCAGTGGGATGAATAGTGGCCCATTGTTGGTGTCATTGATATTAGACATCTAATGAAAAAGGGAGAGGTCTTGGAGGTCATACTTATCTGCAAAATAGTGTAAAAAGGTGTATGACAGCCTCAGCCTGAGCTCCAACCAGGCCATGCCCCCAACATGTTTCGCTCTGCCCACGGAGCCTAGTCATGAGCGCAGTAAAACATGTTGGAGACGTGGCCTGGTTGGAGCCCGGGCTGAGGCGATCATACACCTTTTTACGGGGTTTTGCAGAGATGAGTGACTTTCAGGACCTTTCCCTTTTCTATTAGATGTCTAGAGCTGGGACTAGTGCTGTCCTTGTCTGCACTGCAAGCGATTGCTTAATAAGAGGACCAGGTGGAGCCTTGGCACTTCTCAATTTAGTTTGAAGATTGCTTTAAAAGATTCAACAAAACTGCTTGAAGCTTGCGGAAAACCATTCTTAAATACAATATGGGTAAAAGGCTGGGCAACCTGGGTGAATTGGATGTGCTCTAACCTTCACTCCACTACAGGAATCGGTGGACTTAGGCTTCATTGTTGGCTTTTTTTAACAAATGAGGTGGATTTAAGGAAAATCCCCTGCCGGGAGACTGTATTGTGACAGCAAAATGTCCCTTTAACAGTATCCAATGAAACAATCAGCTTCTGCCAAGCAAGGAAGCCCACACGCCGATTGAAATTCAGTCAACCCCTGCAGGACTGTCCACATTTTGATCAGTGTATGGCCAGCTTAAAGGGTGTATTAAGATGTGGATCTCATCGATGTTGAAACATTCTAGTTCAGGTTAGTCAATTTAATATGTATAGCTGGTATTTGGTTTGTTGTTTTTTCCCCCTATGTTTAGTGTTCAATAAAAAAAGGGTTTTAGAACTTGGACTCTTCATGGACTCATACCTTCATATTGCACCGCAATGAATCTTCATGTCCAAAGCCTGTATTATTTATGTACCCAACATGTGAAACACAAGGCCTGTGGGCCAAATCTGGCCAACCAGGCCTTGTCATAAGGTCCTCACACCCAGAACATGGCAGAACTAGAGCAAGTAAGCTTTGGGATGGGGTTACATACTGTGCATAGTGAACTCCTAAACCTTGCACACAGCGCACCAATGAACTCTGTATATAGCGCACCCCTGAACGCTGTACATAGTACACTCCTGAACCCTGCACATAGCACACTCCTGAACTCTGTACATTGTACAGTCTTGAACTCTTCACATAGTACGCTCTTGAACTCTGCACTCTGTACATAGCGCACTCCTGAACGCTGCACTCTGTACAGTCTTGAACTCTGCACATAGAGCACTCCTGAACTCTGTACACAGCGCACTCCTGAACTCTGCACTCTGTACATAATGCACTCCTGAACTCTGCACTCTGTACATAGAGGACTCCTGAACTCTGCACTCTGTACATAGAGGACTCCTGAACTCTGCACTCTGTACATAGTGCACCCTAGATACAAGCGACCCTTTGAGGCAACCATACTGCTGATGTGGCCCGCAATGAAATGGAGTTTGACACCCCTGATGTACTGTATGTGCGTCAAAGATTGTAAATACAATTCTTTTTCTGATCGGTCAAAAGTAACAAAATAAAAAAATTCACGCAAAATAAAAAGCTGAGGCCCATATGAAATTTTGCAATCAATAGAGTGTAGCGTTACCGAATACTTACACAATTGTAGATGACTCACTCCATAATGTCTCATAGATTAAAGAAACATAGTCCAACATTCCATAGGGTCTCAAAACACCCTACTTAATCTACTTAAAGTGGAGGAAAACCCCACTTTTGAACTTGTACCTACAGGTAAGCCTATAATAGGAGATATTCACAAAGGATGCTGCCAGTGACGCGACCGGCGCATGCGCTCTGAAGAAACGGCATAACCGTGCTGTACCTTCAGAGCTCCGTACCGGAGCCGAAAAGCTCCCACGAGCAAGGACAGAAGTGACGTCACCGCGGCTCCGACCATTCACGTAGCCAGAACTCACAAACCCGGAAAGAAGACTGGGTGAAGATGGCAGCATTGGGTATTCATGAGAGCGACGCACTGGAAGGATCTGCTTTACAGGTAAGTCTGTCATAAAGTGCTAGTGTGCGGTACATACTAGTACATTAGGACTTACCCTTGCAGGGGGGCTTAGTTAATTTTTGTTTCAGCGGTGGTTTGCTACCGCTTTAATCAGTATGCCACCAAGTGAAAAGGTACACTCCACCTCGTGATCGCTCCTAAGTCTCACCTCCACTTCTGAACTCTAATAACATATGAGGGTCAGACAGTGCTTTTTACCCCCCAGTAGGGTTGATTCTTAAACCCAGGCGCATTATCTTAGATCTTCCTCGTGCACTTTCAAATGCAGCTCAAGTATGGTGTAACATGCATATAATAGAAAGGGACTTATAGTGCTCAATGTATGCGTTTTATAAAAATTAAAAGCACTCACTAGGGGTTAAAAAAGCAAGATCGCCTTCAATACAACAACCTCGTGACTAAATCCCAGCATCTACCGGTCTCTCACCACCCAGCATTTCTAGGATAGCAGCGCAATAACATCATCGCAACGTGGTCCGCTACATATACGCGTTACGTCCTGTCGGCAGGACTTCTTCAGTGGGACAGTGTATATAAAAACATACAAACGCACACATATACACACACACTCACCAGCCACTTTATTAGGTACAACTGTTCAATTACTTGGTAACACAACTTGCTAATCAGCCAATCACATGAAAGCAACTCAATACATTTAGGCATCTAGACATGGTGAAGACGACTTTCTGAAGTTAAAACTGAGCATCAGAATGGTAAAGAAAGGGAATTTAAGTGACTTATAACATGGCATGGTTGTTGGTGCCAGACGGGCTGGTCTGAGTATTTCTGGGATTTTCACACACAACCATCTCTCGGGATTACAGAGAATGTTGGGAAAAGAGAAAATATCCAGTGAGCGGCAGTTGTGTGGAGGAAAATGCCTTGTTGATGTCAGCGGTCAGAGGAGAATGGGCAGACTGGTTCCAGATGATAGAAAGGCAACAGCAACTCACATAACCACTCTTTACTCCCAAGGTATGAAGAATACCATCTCTGAACACACAACAGGTTGAACCTTGAAGCAGATGGGCTACAGCAACAGAAGACCACACCGGGTGCCACTGCTGTCAGCTAAGAACGGGAAGCCGAGACTACAATTGGCACAGGATCACCAAAATTGGACAATAGAAGATTGGAAAAATGTTGCCTGGCCTGATGAGTCTGGATTTCAGCTGCGACATTCTGATGGTGGGGTCAGAATTTGGGGCATGGATCCATCCTGCCTTGTATCACCGGTTCAGGCTGGTGGTGGGGGTGTAATGGTGTGGAGGGATATTTTCTTGGCACACTTTGGGCCCCTTAGTACCAATTGAGCATGGTTTAATCACCACGGCCTACCTGAGTATTGTTGCTGACCATGTCCATCCCTTTATGACTACAGTGTCCCCATCTTCTGATGGCTCCTTCCAGCAGGATAATGCTCCATGTCACAAAGCTCCAATCATCTCACCACTGGACAATGAGGTCCCTGTCCTCTAATGGCCTCCACACTCACAACATCTCATCCAATAGAGCACCTTTGTGATGCGTTGGAATGGGAGATTGGCATCATGGATGTGCAGACGATAAATCTGCAGCAACTACGTGATACTATCATGTCACTATGGACCAAAATCTCTGAGGAACGGTTTCAACACCTTGTTGTATCTATGCCACCAAGAATGAAGGCCAAAGGGGGTCGAACCCGCTACTAGCAAGGAGGACCTAATAAAGAGGGTCCAAGCCGCTACTAGCAAGAAGGACCCAATAAAGGGGGTCCAACCCGCTACTAGCAAGGAGGACCCAATAAAGGGGGTCCAACCCGCTACTAGCAAAGAGGACCTAATAAAGGGGGTCCAACCCACTACTAGCAAGGTTTACCTAAAAAAAAGTGGCCAGTGAGTGTGTGTGTGTACATATATTATACATATGGTTTAATATATCTGCACAGATTGAATTTTAGGTTCATTTTGATGCCCATGTGAACAAAACCCTGGTACCAAAGTCCAACACTGCATGTATAGAGGCACACTGTGTATATGTGACTAAGGCCACATTGTTGTCCATCTGGCTAAAGTCTACAGTGAATGTTCCTCCTGTGGGAGCCATACTACGAAACGGCCGCAACCTTCAGCCTCTTTACCACTTGCGAATTAGGCTGTTGTGGATTACATGTGGAAGACCCAGGTAGGCTTACAGCTCCCACAGCATTTCTCATGGAGTGATTATTTGCAATGATTGGCCCTGGATGCATTCTGTGTCCAGGAACTGATCATCACAGGTAACCGCCCCATTAACTGCGGGAGCTGTCAGACCCCCCCCCCAATTGCTTCAATGGCGATGCTGCCCACAGCCACTCACCAAAAACTCCTGCAAATAATTGCCAATGGCTCCATTCACAGCTGGGCATGGCGCCATACCTGGAAGATTAGCTGTCTGAATGAGTTAAAAGAAACCTGCTCTTCCTGGAGCTCCAATCTGTTGGCCAACAGTGGCAAATAAATATCCTGCTCATCCACAGAAAGCCAACTCCTGATTCGGTGAAATATTGCAATGCAAATTTATGGGACCTTGCTGTAAATTTGTGCATTTTGTTTTCTGAAAAAGTTTGTCCCAAATGAGAACTGCTGAGAACCGATGAGTTCCCCTGCTGACCAGACCAGAGTTCCCCTGCTGACCAGAACAATTATGAATTATGGGGAGATGAGGAAAGGAAAGTCATGCCAGTTCAGACAACCCAGTAAAATGGAGTTTTCTTATGCCGGTGAGAATATTCTTGCCACATGCACAGCATCTTCTAGAACAGTGGTCACCAAACTGCGGCCCGGAGGCAGCCCTTTGCTCGATATTATCCAGCCCTTGGGACATTACTCACCCCACCAACAGTGACACCAATGATGGGACACTATTCCTCCCACTGATACCAATGATGGGACACTATTCCTCTCACTGACACCAATGATGGGACACTATTCCTCACTGGTACCAATGATGGGACACTATTCCTCCCACTGACACCGATGGGACACTATTCCTCCCACTGATACCAATGATGAGACACTATTCCTCCCACTGACACCAATGATGGGGCACTATTCCTCCCACTGATGGGACACTATTCCTCCCACTGATACCAATGATGGGACACTATTCCTCCCACCGATACCAATGATGGGACACTATTCCTCCCACCGATACCAATGATGGGACACTATTCCTCCCACTGATACCAATGATGGGGCACTATTCCTCCCACTGATACCAATGATGGGGCACTATTCCTCCCACCGATACCAATGATGGTGCACTTAACCCCCCCTGAAAGATGGGGCATTGTTTACTCCAACTGGCCACAGTTCGACCTAACAAAAGTGTGAAGGACAGTAAACTGGCCCTTTGTTTAGTAAGTATGGAGACCCCTGCTCTGGAAGCAAAAATATATATTTCACATTTATAGGGAGCCAAGGGATGCTTGGTGTCATCTCTTAGCCCACATCTGACTTGTCTGCACTTATAGAATGTGTTTGGCTGACGTTTTATGCATCTAGGAATTGCGTGTATGGCTTATGTATGAAAACAGCGCCAACAAAGAAAATTTCCATAGCAACAAAGCAGAATCCTTCCTTACATTTCCACTCTGTACTGAAACAAACAATGCTATGAGCTATAGGAAATTTTCATAAAATATGTATAACGGTTCACCCAAAAAGCGATTGTTTTTTTTGCATTTCCTCCAACAAGAAGGATTTCCCAGCCACAATCTATGTCTGTTTTTTTCCACATGGAATTTTGGGGGTTTCTGTTCCCCTTTGTTCCCCGCTTCTCCCGTTACATTCTCCAGAGTATAATATTTCTTAAAAAAAAAAAAAAAAATCTAACAGAAGGGTGAGAGAAGGGACCCATCATAATGGCCGCAGCTCTGCACATGCTCAGTTGCTCTCAATTCTCGGCACTGTGCCCAAAATCAGAGCCAGTAGAGTCAGATCTGCTGACAGCTTTAGAGCCCTTTCACACTGCCAGCAGGGGGGCGTCGGCGGTAAAGCGCCGCTAGTTTTAGCAGCGCTCTACCATCATCTGCGCTTTTCAGGCGCTTTCAACTACCGCTAGTGGCCTAATAAAGGGTTAAAAGGGCCCGCAAAGCGCCGCTGCCCATTGATTTGTAATGGGCAGGGGAGCTTTAGGAGCGGCACTCCTAAAGCGCTTCAAAGAAGCTGCTTTGCGGAACTTTTTTTTTTAGGTCTTCCCAGCACAGCGCCGCAGAGTGAAGGCACTAGCGCAATTATGTGAAACTTCCCTGAATACGAAGTTCTCACATTCACCCAGTCTTCCTTCCGGGTTCACGGACTCCAGCAGTGTGAGCAGCCGGGGCTGCGATGACGTCACTCCCGCGCATGTTTATGGCACAGGACTCTGAAGGAAGGGCAAGGGTATTGCGTTCCTTCAGAGCGCATGCGCCGGTGACGTCACCCGCTGCATGTACAGTAAATATCTCCTAAATGGTGCACGAGTTCGCCGTTGTGAAGTGAGCTGGAAGTTCGCCCCTCGCAGACGGCCCATGCACAGTAGGAAGCCGGCTGTGAAGTCACAAAGGCTTCTCTCCCGGTTTCCCTCAGCCAAGATGGCGGAGCGAGCACGCGAGAGCCAATTCAAGAATCGGCTCGGGTGAGGACAACGCTGGATGCCTGGACAGGCAAGTGCCCCAATAGTAGCTGCTGACTAAATTTTAATTTTTTTTTGGGGGGGGGATGGGTGGAACTCCACTTTAAGTATCATTTCATAATAGCCCATTGTCCCTCTTTTTGTCAGCTGGTCTTCCTGAAATGACAGCGCGATGTGGTGACATCACAGAGCCCCGTCCACCACTGACTAATCCAACATAGCTTAATGGGTTGTATTACCACTGACACATAGTACGTAATGAAAATGCAGCAAAGGATCCTGGGATACATGGTTTAACTAAGTAACTTGATGGGCCTCGGGACTCTGTGTGTGTGGGGGGGGCACTGGCAACTCAGCCCACCGCATTGTTTGAACTCAAGCTGCCAATTCATGAAAATCAGAACTTTGTGATTAGAATTTACGAGGACTATAGCGGTAAGAAAGATTTGGGGCTTGACAATGAATTCAAATGACAAATGCTGAGAGGAAGAGATAGCCCAGCGGCTGCACACCTCGCCCAGCCCGAGTGGCTACCAGGTAAAAGCAGCTTCAGCTCGATTCATCCAAGTCATACACCCAACATGTTTCGTCTCACTCCCAGGGGCTTAATCGGGAGCAGGACGAAACATGTTGGAGGCATATCTTGGATAAATTGAGTTGAGGCTGCTTTTACATGCGAGGTGTGCGGTGACCGGGCTTTTTATCTTATTTCTACAGCGTGCTTTGGGTCTGGGCGAACATTTCCCCAATCAGCGGCATTCATTTCATCGGACCTTGTTAGCCTGAGTGGGGGCCACTAAGCATTTATCATGGGACAAATGCTGAGCAGTTACATAGTCCTAAAAAAAAAAAAAAAAAAAACCTTACTTTTTAGGGACACCCTAGCACCCTTTTACAATCTGCAATGCCTGCAGCCCTTTCTCAGTATACGGTGCACCTGCAGCATTCCTCCCATCAGCACCCACCCACTGAACACCCTTTTCTCAAGAAACCATCATGCAAGCATCCCCCTTTCCACAACCCAGTGCTCTTGCACCTTCCTCCTCTCAGCACCCTCCAAACCCGATGACCTCTTTATTTCAGTGAAGTAGAAGGATGCCACTCCTAGTGACACTAAAAACTTCCTTCTCTCAAGAAACCATGCATGCACCCCCCCACCCAATCGCTCAACACGCCTACACCCGCCTCCTTTAAGCACCCTCTATACCTGCTGACATTTCAGTGGAGTAGGATGCCGCACTGCTATCAGCCCGTGTATAGATTTAGATGAAGAGCAGCCTCAGCTTAGGCTCCTCCCAGGTCATGTCCCGACACGTTTCGCCCTCCCCTTGTGGCTTGGTGACAGAGGCCCCTTTATCTCACTGCCTATTGTGTCAGCACCCTCACTTTCCTCAGCATGCAACCCTCTTCACCCACCTCTCACGCAGGGGCGTAACTACCACCATAGCGACCCATGCGGGCGCTATGGGGCCCGCACCAGAGTGGGGCCCAGTGAGGATAAGAGCACCGCCGGCACAGTCTCCCAGCCAGGGGAAGAGAGACGAAAGGAAGAGGCGAGCTGTCCGTATCAGCAGAAAGCTGAATTGCCCGATATAAGAGCTTTCATTAGAACTTCCAGTGTTCCCAGGGCTCACGTCACATAGCTCCACCTTTTGGCCCGGTGCCTTTGATAGACAGAACGCCGATCCAATGCGGGACATGTGACGTCATCAAAGGCGTCGGGCCAAGAGGTGGGGCTATGTGACGATGAGCCCCGGGAAGACAGGAAATTCAAATGAAAGCCATTACAGCGGGCAATCCCGCTCTCTGCTGATCCGGGTGGCTTGCCTCTTCCTCTGCATAGGTGGGGCTGTATGGGGCACAGGCAGACCAGGCTGTATGGGGCACAGGTCACGCTGCATGAGGCACAGGTCACGCTGCATTGGGCACAGGTCACGCTGTATGTGGCACAGGTCACGCTGTATGTGGCACAGGTCACGCTGTATGTGGCACAGGTCACGCTGTATGTGGCACAGGTCACGCTGTATGTGGCACAGGTCACGCTGCATTGACACTAGGGCAGCTGTGGGGGGGGGGCTGTTTGCAGGGGGGCCCCCATACATTTTGCTATGGGGCCCTGCTATTTCTAGTTCCGCCCCTGCTCTCACGAATGCACTTATAGAATGCCTCTTACCACTGTACACTCCTTCCTCAGTGCACCACTATGTCCGCTGCATTGAAAGGTCCATGGCCAGGGAGTTTTGTATTCAGATGAGTGGAACCTGATGGCAAACAGCCTAGTTCCGCTTTACTTTTGATTGACTGCACAAGGCAGTGAGCAGATCCATAGCCATTCTGTCCAGTAGCGGCTTCTACAATTCCTCTGCACAACTACCCCCCTCAAACTCTTACCTAGTGACCTGCACACTACACCCCCTGCTCTCACCATTAAGCCACCCCATCAATACCTGCTCCTCACACCATCTAATCCACATAATGCGTCTGATTTCCCAGCTCTCACCACCACCAATGCACCAGTTTCCCATTTGGTTCTCAGTGGTCTCCTTCCAAACCACCCCCGCCTTCATTGTATCTCTCTTACCCATTCCTGCTCTCCCACGCACCATTGCGCCTTTACCCGTTCTATCAGCAGTGTGCCTTACCACCACCTTGTCTGTAGGCCCATTTTTCACCTCAATCCTGCACAAAGTGCGCTCCCCTGGACGCAGCACCTACACCCCACCCCCCTTCCGTCTACCAGAGGCGAGTACCCCCTTTACAAAGCCAGTGTGTGGAAATGTCATCAGCACACCAAGGATTCCTCAAAGGGTCCAAAGCACTTGCCGGACAAAAGGGGCCCTGTGCGGCTCCGAATCGATGTGTACCGTGTGACCATGTGAATAAAGCTTTGGATAAAATAAAAAATAAAAAAACACCTGAATCGCGCTACTGGGTAATCATGAAGATTGTTAGGTGATCAATATTAGATCTAATAAGTCCCAAACTAAATAAATGTAGTGTATTAAAACAAATAAGTGTATAACCTTATTTATATGCATCTCTGTGATCGTTAATGATAGATTCTAAACATTAGGTGAAAACCAAATAGTAAAAAAGAAGAAAAAGTCTCTCAAAATGTAATGAATGATCCACCCGTGCAAAACACAAATTGCAAAAGTCCACACATAGGGAAATCTTCAACTGTTATGCAGCGAAAGATGTGATCCACCACCAGTGTAGAAGGGGTTACGTCTTACCGGACATAGATGATCCCCCATTACAGAGGATCATAGCAGGCATGTCAGCTGTATTGATAAGTATACCTCCCGTCTTGGACTGCTGCGGCTGTACCACAGATCGTCATGGGAACCCGATCGGTGCAGTGCTTTGGACCCTTTGGAGGAAACCTTGGCGTGCCGATGACATTTCTACACTCTGGATTGTCTACAGCTCCCAGCCCATGGTCATTACAGCACCCAACATTACTACAGCCAGCGAGAAGAATATGGCATTTGGACTTCACAAAGCCTGTGCACGCTCCCCCCACCTTCTTTAATGGTACCCTATTGCCTGCTAGAAGCACACACTGCCCTTTAAACCCAACGCCCCTAAAACTTCTTTACAGTACCATATATTGATCACAGTTTTAGATTACTGGTGCTAGTGAAAAAACGCACAGCCTAGAAATACCCGTGTGTAGCGTACACAAACCAAGCTGATGTTGTGAACAGTTGCTCCTCTAATTAGGCCTTACATATTTAGAACACGTCTTTATGGCGTACCTTTCATATAAATCACAACGGCACACATGTGGTCAAGCTTTTGTCAAACATGGTGGGGATCCCCTTCCTTTTGTATTGGCTCTTTAGAGTTGATTGTATTTGGAAAGTATTGAAAAAGCTTTTATTTTCCGGATAGATAGAAATATATATATATATATATATATATATATATATATATATATATATATATATATATATATATATATACATACATACATATTATATATACATACACACATACATACATTTTCATTTATTTATTTATTAATGGACACTGGTATGTGTTTGGCACTCAGACCTCTGGGGTTTTAAAAGCTCTATACTTTGAAAATCAATGACGGACCATTATGTCAGCTGATTGTTATAACCACAGAAATCTATATTTATAAAAATGGACTGGTCATGTGACAGTTCACTGGTAATAATCGGAAGTAGTACAGCTGAAACAATTTGTTACTCCAACGAACCCCCCCCCCACCCCAAAAAATAAAAATATATATATTAATACACACATATATATCTCTCTCTCTTGCTATACATCTCTATCTATCTAATCTTATCTATACCTCCATCTCTATCCATCTAATATATATATATAGCTCTATATATCTATCTCCATATCTATCCATCTATCTATCTATCTCTCTCTATATCTATCTATCTAAATCTATATATACCTATCTAACTTTTTTTTATTGATCTTCAAGAGTTAAATATTCAAAAATATATACAGTGCCTTGCAAAAGTATTCGGCCCCCTTGAACTTTTCAACCTTTTGCCACATTTCAGGCTTCAAACATAAAGATATAAAATTTTAATTTTTTGTGAAGAATCACCAACAAGTGGGACACAATTGTGAAGTGGAACGAAATCTATTGGATATTTTAAATTTTTTTAGCAAATAAAAAAACTGAAAAGTGGTGCGTGCAAAATTATTCGGCCCCTTTACTTTCAGTGCAGCAAACTCACTCCAGAAGTTCAGCGAGGATCTCTGAATGATCCAATGTTGTCCTAAATGACTGATGGTGATAAACAGAATCCACCTGTGTGTAATCAAGTCTCTGTATAAATGCACCCGCTCTGTGATAGTCTCAGGGTTCTGTTGAAAGCGCAGAGAGCATCATGAAGACCAAGGAACACACCAGGCAGGTCTGTAATACTGTTGTGGAGAAGTTTAAAGCTGGATTTGGATACAAAAATATTTGCCAAGCTTTAAACATCCCAAGGAGCACTGTGCAAGCGATCATTTTGAAATGGAAGGAGTATCAGACCACTGCAAATCTACCAAGACCTGGCTGTCCCTCTAAACTTTCAGCTCAGACAAGGAGAAGACTGATCAGAGATGCAGACAAGAGGCCCATGATCACTCTGGATGAACTGCAGAGAACTACAGCTGAGGTGGGAGAGTCTGTCCATAGGACAACAATCAGTCGTACACTGCACAAATCTGCCCTTTATGGAAGAGTGGCAAGAAGAAAGCCATTTCTCAAAGATATCCATAAAAAGTCTCGTCTAAAGTTTGCCACAAGCCACCTGGGAGACACACCAAACATGTGGAAGAAGGTGCTCTGGTCCGATGAAACCAAAATCCAACTTTTTGGCCACAATGCAAAACGATATGTTTGGCGTAAAAGCAACACAGCTCATCACACTCAACACACCATCCCGACCGTGAAACATGGTGGTGGCAGCATCATGGTGTGGGCCTGCTTTTCTTCAGCAGGGACAGGGAAGGTGGTTAAAATTGAGGGGAAGATGGATGCAGCCAAATACAGGACCATTCTGGATGAAAACCTGTTGAAGTCTGCAAAAGACCTGAAACTGGGACGGAGATTTATCTTCCAACAAGACAATGATCCCAAACATACAGCAAAATCTACAAAGGAATGGTTCACAAATAAACATATCCAGGTGTTAGAATGGCCAAGTCAAAGTCCAGACCTGAATCCAATCGAGAATCTGTGGAAAGAGCTGAAAACTGCTGTTTACAAACGCTCTCCATCCAACCTCACTGAGCTCGAGCTGTTTTGCAAGGAAGAATGGGCAAGAATTTCAGTCTCTCGATGTGCAAAACTGATAGAGACATACCCCAAGCGACTTGCAGCTGTAATTGCAGCAAAAGGTGGCTCTACAAAGTATTAACGCAAGGGGGCCGAATAATTTTGCACGCCCCACTTTTCATTTTTTTATTAGTTAAAAAAGTTTCAACAATCCAATAGATTTCGTTCCACTTCACAATTGTGTCCCACTTGTTGGTGATTCTTCACAAAAAATAAAAATTTGATATCTTTATGTTTGAAGCCTGAAATGTGGCAAAAGGTTGAAAAGTTCAAGGGGGCCGAATACTTTCGCAAGGCACTGTATATATATAAGAATTAAAAATGGCTCAAGCAGAGAAAGGTTTAAAGAGCCATGAAGACCTAAACAGTTTTAGAAGTCTTTTTCAGAATGGATAAGCAAAAGCCAATGAAGTCTATTGTAAAAAAAAAAAAAAAAAAAAAACTACAACCAGTCTGATATCAGGTAACCGGAATAGAACAATGAAAAAGAAGCACTTTTACCCCCATTCCTGCCCAGGCCAATTTTCAGCTTTCAGCGCTGCCACACTTTGAATGACAATTGCGCGGTCATACGACATTGTACACGTGACATTTTTTTCATTTTTTGAGACAGATAGAGCTTATCTTGTGGCGATATTTAAAAAGACCGAAAATGTTGAAAAAAAAACAAAAAAAAAAAAAACACGTTTGTTAGAAAATTTTGTATATAAGTAATTTTTCTCCTTCACTGATGTGGCTGCACTGACGAGCACTGATGTGGTGGCACTGACAGGCATCACTGATGGGCACTGAAAGGCAGCACTGGTGGGAACTGCTGATGGGGCTGCACTGATGATCATTGTAGTGATCCCCCAGTGGGACCGCACTTGTTTTGGTGGTGGGACCGCACTCGCAGCACAGAAACCTCATCCGTCTAGGAATGCATATGTATGCAGCACCCTTTTGCCACCGCACATGTGTTACACAGGCAGAAACAGGTTAATCTAGACCTAATTTCTTTAGTGCAAGACAATAACAATTCCAAGCAAACTCCCCCATCCATGTCTCTATGTTTTATTTTACCAAGAAATTACTTTGAAAAACCCCCCTCCCCTAACATTTCTAGCTGCGGCCATCTTAAGTAAGGGCAGGTGATTCATGGAGCGTTTACTTCTTGGAAACCATCTGCCCTTCCTGTGACGACGCCCTATAACAGCCTCACTCAACCTTTTCTGGTACAATAGATTCTATGGAGTAAAACAATATCAAGATACAGGCTTGATCAAAAAAGGAAAAGCGTCCCACGCAGGGGAACAGAACCACAGGGGAACAAAACATGCACAAGATTTAGACCAGGTTTTCTCAACGAGCGTTCCATGGAACCCTAGGGTTCCTCCAGAGGTTGCTAGGGGTTCCTAGAGCAATTAGCAATTTCTGCTCTTCAGATAAGTTATACATGGGAGATACAAAAGAAACACATTTTCAAAGGTTTCAAAGCGAAAAGTAGACGCATCCGGCATCTAGTGTCGGAGGGGACGATGAGTAACTGGTCACCGAGGCCCAGAAGATAGTGGGGAAAAGGAGTGGGATGATCATCATCCCATAATGGAGGGGAAGTAAAAAAGAAAAGAACCCCCCTCCCCCACCCAAAAAAAAAAAGGGGGGGGTGGAAAGAGAGAAGGCGGAAGACAGACAGAATGAGGAAAGAAGACTGGAGAACTAAGCAAGCAGAGAAGGTGGGAAACTGTCAAAACAAAAAGGAAGGAAGGAAGGAAGGAAGGAAGGAAGGAAGGAAGGAAGGAAGGAAGGAAGGAAGGAAGGAAGGAAGGAAAGAGGTGAGAAGAATGTTCCTTACATTGGTGATCAGTGAGAAGAATGTTCCTTACATTGGTGATCAGTGAGAAGAATGTTCCTTACATTGGTGATCAGTGGGAAGAATGATCCTTACATTGGTGATCAGTGGGAAGAATGTTCCTTACATTGGTGATCAGTGGGAAGAATGTTCCTTACATTGGTGATCAGTGAGAAGAATGTTCCTTACATTGGTGATCAGTGGGAAGAATGTTCCTTACATTGGTGATCAGTGAGAAGAATGTTCCTTACATTGGTGATCAGTGAGAAGAATGTTCCTTACATTGGTGATCAGTGAGAAGAATGTTCCTTACATTGGTGATCAGTGAGAAGAATGTTCCTTACATTGGTGGCCGGTGGGAAGAATGTTCCTTACATTGGTGATCAGTGAGAAGAATGTTCCTTACATTGGTGATCAGTGAGAAGAATGTTCCTTACATTGGTGATCAGTGGGAAGAATGTTCCTTACATTGGTGATCAGTGGGAAGAATGTTCCTTACATTGGTGATCAGTGAGAAGAATGTTCCTTACATTGGTGATCAGTGAGAAGAATGTTCCTTACATTGGTGATCAGTGAGAAGAATGTTCCTTACATTGGTGATCAGTGAGAAGAATGTTCCTTACATTGGTGATCAGTGAGAAGAATGTTCCTTACATTGGTGATCAGTGAGAAGAATGTTCCTTACATTGGTGATCAGTGGGAATAATGTTTCTTTACATTGTTTGTCAGGGGGAAGAATTACCTCCTTACAGATAGCTAAAAGGATCAATGGTGTCAGTGGGAACTTATCTGAAGAGCAGAAATTGCTAATTGCTCAAGGAACCCCTAGCAACCTCTGGAGGAACCCTACGGTTCCATGAAACGCTGGTTGAGAAACCCTAAATCTTGTGCATGTGCAATATAGAGGGGCTGTTTGTACAATTCCACAAGGTCAGGCATGCAGGCGAAGGGAGTGCTTAGCGAAGAAAGCCCGTCTTATGAAAGGAAAAAAAAAAAAGAAATTCTCATGAGGACTCCTGGCCTAGGCCAGAAACCAGAAAGCAACTGAAGAAATGTATAAAAAAAAAAAGTGCTCTTTGAGTCCAAAAGGTGCAACCCTGGCATAGAGCATAAAAAAGCCTATCTTAAATCTTAACTCAATCAATAAATCAATGAACACATTGGAGGTTATTTACTAAAGCTAGAGAGTGCAACATTGAGTGAAATTCTGCACAGAAAACAATCAGTTTCCAGGTTTTATTGGCAAAGCTTAATTGAACAGGCCGAAGTTAGAAGCTGATTGGCTACTATGCAGAGCTGCACCAGATTCTGATTTCTCCAGTTTTAGTAAATCTACCACATTAAAGCCCCGTACACACGACCGGTTTTGCCGTCGGACTAAACTCCGAAGGTTTCTCCGACGGAACTCCATTCAAGCGGTCTTGCCTACACACGGTCAAACCAAAGTCCGACCGTCCAGAACACGGTGACGTACAGCGCGTACTACGGGACTAGAAAAAGGAAGTTCAATAGCCAGTAGCCAATAGCTTCCGTCTTGTACTTGCTTCAGAGCATGCGTCGTTTTTGGTCCGTCGGAACAGCAAACAGACGAGCTGTTTTCCCGATAGGAACTGGTTCCGGCGGAAAGATTTAGAACATGTTCTATTTCTAGGTCCGTCAGAATTTTCCAAAAAAAAAAAAACGTCCGATGAGGCCCACACACGAGCGGATTATACGATGAAAAGACTCCGTCGGATTTTTTCTATCGGACATTCCGCTCGTGTCTACGCGGCATTACAGTTTTCATACCAATGCAATTTAAGTTTTTGCATGTCCATTAAAATTTAAAATTTTTAAACCCTCAAAACAATTATAAACCCCTGTAGATTAAAACAAAAATGGTGGCAGTTTTTAGGTTGCACAAAATTCAAGCAAATATCAAGTTTATATTTTTAGGAAAAAAATACACCAAAAAGAATTGTGTTGCACACAAACACCATACCCAATTTTTTGGGTAAATAGACACCAAGAATGCAAAATTATGCAGTCACGTGAATTGGCAACAAAAAGACTTCTAAAATTGCCCATCGGTGATGCTTTAACAGCTTTTACCGCTCCCCCATTTAGGGTTACACAGTGAATGATGGCCCTAGAATTATTGCTCTCACTCCAACTGATGCAGCGATTTGTAAAGTGCGGAACAAGCTTCGTCTCTCCATGTAGTCGCACCCTGCGTGTTATGTGCATGTACGTGGTGGGGGCTTTAAAAAACTTCTGCATTATATCTTACTTTAATTTTATTTATTTTTTTACTTCCTTTTTTTTTAATACATAAGATAAAGGGGGCTAACACGTCCCCCCTATGTAATAGCAAAATGGAAGTGAATGTCTTTATGGAGAGCTTAGGGGGTCTAACTAGACTACCGATCCCGGTGGAGCTGACCCAGCACAGATCAGGCTTCACCAGCTTCTTCTCTGAGCAGAGCAGCTGGAAGAAGGACATCCTAAAAACAGGAACAGGCAACATCCTCACCGATCTCGACTTCATTCACCGATCTCCCATCTCCAATCCATCCACCATTGCTGGTCCCAGTCACGTAGGTGGGACGACTGAACCTTCCCAGGCCTATACAAGCGATGGAGGAAGCTCCACAGCCACCCAAATTACTTGTACCCAACAGCCGCTAGCTGAAAAACGTGATACCAAAGCTCTTGGCCTGCTAATGCAACCATGATCTTGTATTAACCACTTAGAAGAGAAATAAGGCCAAAGCTTTTTTTTGGCCATACTTTCTCTTGTGGGTCAACAGAGTCCACTTACTTTTGTCCTTCTGTGACCCAGAGTCCACTTCTAGTGGGTTATTGCTCATTGTCGACTGATGTGGTAGAGCCGCTTCAGGCTCAGGAAGTACCGACACATTTCGTCAGGATCCTCCTCGCTGCCTGATTGACAGCTGGCTCCCAGCACAAGGCTGAGAGCCGAAGCTAGTAGCTCCCGCCCTCCACGTCCAGTGAGCCCCCTTCCGGAAAGGAAGACCGGTTGAAGATGGAAGAGCCTTCATCGGTGACCGCACATCACCGGAGGGCTTCGTTTTAAGGTACTAGCACATTATGGCATTGCCTTGCAGAATTAAAAAAAAACTGTGGTTTACTACCACTTTAACGTGATACTAAACACACACCGTTCAATTTACATTCCCCCTACGATTTATGTATGTGGATGATGGCACTGTAATTAATTTTATTAATAAAAAAACAAAAAAAACCTCTAAGTACCTTTTTCCTAATGGATATCCAGCGGTCACATGACCCAGCTCTCTCCCAGCCTGTCTGCAGGGAAACATAAGAAGGAGGAGCTCCTAGACCTCTGCTGCTGGTCACATGTTCAAAAAAAGGCCTTTGCAATAAATAATATCAATAAATAGTTTTAAAATTGACATAAAAATACATCTTTGAAATCAAATCTTTATTATTTTCTGCCAGTCACCGGCTGTGTCACGCCCCCCCCCCCCCCCCCCGTCCAGCCTGTGTCTTAGAACAGGGAGGTGAAGCTTCCATTAATCTACATGTAATATCCCGCCCTCATTATGTTTATCTGGTTAGTGGGCATGGAGGACGGAGGGAGTGAGCTGTCATTTTGTATACGCCCACATGTGTGACTCTATAGTCACATGGGCTGCTCATGGAGGAGGGAGGGAGGGAGTGGCCTGTCATTGTGTATACGCCCACATGGGTGACTATATAGTCTTCTCGGTGATCGGGAACAGTGATCTCTGTCATTTCCCAGGCAGCCCACCCCCCTCCCCCCTCTACAGTTAGAACCCCTTGATCGCCGCCCCCTAGTGTTAACCCCTTCCCTGCCAGTGTCATTTTTACATTAATCAGTACATTTTTATAGCACTGATCAATGTAATAATGTCACTGGTCCCCAAAAAGTGTCATTTGGGGTCAGATTTTTCCGCCACAATGTCGCGGTCCTGCTAAAAATCGCAGATCGCCGCCATAACCAGTAGAAACAATAAAAAAATAAATAAAAGTCCCTAAATCTATCCTATAGTTTGTAGACGTGATAACTTTTGCGCAAACCAATCAATATACGCCTATTGTGATTTTTTTTTTTTTTTTACCAAAAATATCTAGAAGAATATATTTCGGCCTAAACTAATAAATAAATGGGTTTGTTTTTTTGGGGCTATGAATTATAGCAAAAAGTAAAAAAAAAAAATTTTTTTTTTTCAAAATTGACACTCTGTTTATAGCGCAAAAAATAAGAACCGCAGGTGATCAAATATCACCAAAAGAAAGCTCCATTTGTGGGGAAAAAAGGACGCCAATTTTGTTTGGGTGCAACGTCGCACGACCGCGCAATTGTCAGTTAAAGCGACGCAGTGCCGTATAGCAAAAAATGGCCTGGTCATTAAGGAGGCAAATCCTTCCGGGGCTGAAGTGATTAAACTGCACCTATTCACAGACTATAGCGCAGGGGTCTCAAACTTAATGTCATTGCGGGCTGCATCAGCATTATGGTTGCCCTCAAAGGACTGATTGTAGCTGTAAGACTGTGTATGCAGGGTTCAGGAGTGTACCATGTACAGAGTGCAGAGTTCAGGAGTATGCGTCGCGCAGGGTGCAAGAATTAGGAGTGCGTTACGTACAGAGGGCAGAGTTCAGGCGTGCGTTACATACAGAGGGCAGTGTTCAGGCGTGTGTTACATACAGAGGGCAGAGTTCAGGAGTGTGTTACGTACAGAGGGCAGAGTTCAGGCGTGCGTTACGTACAGAGGGCAGAGTTCAGGCGTGCGTTACGTACAGAGGGCAGGGTTCAGGAGTGTGTCATGTACACAGTGCAGAGTTCAGGAGTGCGCTATGTACAGAGGGCAGAGTTCAGGCGTGCGTTACATACAGAGGGCAGAGTTCAGGCGTGCGTTACATACAGAGGGCAGAGTTCAGGCGTGCGTTACATACAGAGGGCAGAGTTCAGGCGTGCGTTACATACAGAGGGCAGAGTTCAGGCGTGCGTTACATACAGAGGGCAGAGTTCAGGCATGCGTTACATACACAGTGCAGAGTTCAGGAGTGCGCTATGTACAGAGGGCAGAGTTCAGGCGTGCGTTACATACAGAGGGCAGAGTTCAGGCGTGCGTTACATACAGAGGGCAGAGTTCAGGCGTGCGTTACATACAGAGGGCAGAGTTCAGGCGTGCATTACATACAGAGGGCAGAGTTCAGGCGTGCGTTACATACAGAGGGCAGAGTTCAGGCATGCGTTACATACACAGTGCAGAGTTCAGGAGTGCGCTATGTACAGAGGGCAGAGTTCAGGCGTGCGTTACATACAGAGGGCAGAGTTCAGGCGTGCGTTACATACAGAGGGCAGAGTTCAGGCATGCGTTACATACACAGTGCAGAGTTCAGGAGTGCGCTACATACAGAGGGCAGAGTTCAGGCGTGCGTTACATACAGAGGGCAGAGTTCAGGCGTGCGTTACATACAGAGGGCAGAGTTCAGGCGTGCGTTACATACAGAGGGCAGAGTTCAGGCGTGCGTTACATACAGAGGGCAGAGTTCAGGCGTGCGTTACATACAGAGGGCAGAGTTCAGGCGTGCGTTACATACAGAGGGCAGAGTTCAGGCGTGCGTTACATACAGAGGGCAGAGTTCAGGCGTGCGTTACATACAGAGGGCAGAGTTCAGGCGTGCGTTACATACAGAGGGCAGAGTTCAGGCGTGCATTACATACAGAGGGCAGAGTTCAGGCGTGCGTTACATACAGAGGGCAGAGTTCAGGCGTGCGTTACATACAGAGGGCAGAGTTCAGGCGTGCGTTACATACAGAGGGCAGAGTTCAGGCGTGCGTTACGTACATAGGGCAGAGTTCAGGAGTGCGTTATGTACAGAGGGCAGAGTTCAGGAGTGCGTTACATACAGAGGGCAGAGTTCAAGCGTGCGTTACGTACAGAGGGCAGAGTTCAGGAGTGCGTTATGTACAGAGGGCAGAGTTCAGGCGTGCGTTACATACAGAAGGCAGAGTTCAGGCTTGCGTTACATACAAAGGGCAGAGTTCAGGCGTGCGTTACGTACAGAGGGCAGAGTTCAGGCGTGCGTTACGTACAGAGGGCAGAGTTCAGGAGTGCAGAGTTTAGGGGTGTGCTACATACAGAGTGCAGGGTTCAGGAGTGCGTTCCATACAGAAGGTAGAGTTCAGGACTGCGTACAGGGTTGAGGAGTACGACACATACAGAGTGCAGGTTTAAGGGGTATGCTATGGCACAGAGTGCACGGTTCAGCTTTGTTTCACGAGCTGTCCACATCTCACTTCCAACCCTCCTTGGCTCTGATCTCTGCACTACTCTCCCCTATTACCCACCTCTGCACACATCTCCCTCCATAGTAGCCCTCATCTCTCCCAACAACCCCCCCCCCCCAAAAGCTTCTTTGCATCTTACCTACCCAGCCCAAATCGAGTACCTCCCGGCAATGTAGGCAACTCCACCTTTCTCTCACTGCCAGGGAGATCATTGGTCAGCGTCTGTCCCTGCCGTGAGTGTGCACAGGGCAGGTGGGGTCTGTGAGAGCCGCCAACATGAATGCTGTCCTTGTAAACACTGAAAGCTTCTGTGTTTACAGGTGACAGCCATGAACTGGGTGAGCGGAGGGCAAGAGCCAGAGGTGGAGGAACGGAGTACTGTCACGTTCTGGTTTAAAAAAAGCCATGGGCGTGAGGGCCACATGAAATGGCCTGGCGGGCCTAACTTGGCCCACGGGTCTTGACATATGTGCTATAGACATTAGAGCATTTACATATTCATAACAAGTTTAATACAAGCCTTTAATGACCTGTACAGTACACGCTCTATATACTCCCATACATAGAAAAAGTCCAACACTCAGAATGTTCAGTGCAGATGACATCCAATTATTATGGTGAAAGAAAAAAAAATAGGTCCAACACAGAGAACCAGTCCCATCAAGGATTCCGGATAGATCACTCCATGGACATACAAGAAGAGTAAACCAAATAGCACACTTACATAGAAAGAACCGGAGTCCAACTGGAGGGCCAGAGGGAAGAAGCTGCATCACCGAGTTGCACCGGGAGCCAACAGCTCTGGAAGAGACCAAGCCCACCAGATGGATGGAAAAACCAGCAGCTTGACAAAGGGGGCGGAACCCCAGAAACATGTAGCGGCCCTCCTCCTTCCATCTCACATTCACGTTACTGGAATGAGGTGCTCGAAGGGCGGTCGGGACACTGCTGGTTTTCCCATCCATCTGGTGGGCTTGGTCTCTCCAGAGCTGCCGACATCGGCTCCCGGTGCAACTCAGTGACGCAGCTTCTTCCCCCCTTTCCCTCACACTGGGCTCCAGGTTCAATGCAAGTATGAATGTTAATGCCTGAGCAAAATTTTGCAACTTTGACATGTGTTAGTAAAACGGTGCCTATCATCACAACTACTTTGTGCAACCGTGTAGTGAGGCCACATATATGTGCACTGTCAGCGTGAAGGGAAACTTTATTGCCCATAGAGTCTAGACACAGGTGCACTTTAACCGCTTGCCGACCGGCTCACGCCAATATACGTCGGCAGAAGGGCATGTACAGGCATATTAACGTACCTGTACTTTGCCCTTTAAGAAGCGGCTTGCGGGCGTGTGCGAGCCCTCCGCGAGCGTGATCGCGGGTCCCGCGGACTCTATGTCCGTGGGGATACCCGCTATCGTCTCACGGAGAAATGCCGATGTAAACAAGCCTAGTGACAGGATACTGATCACCGCTCCCTGTAATCGGGAGTGGTGATCAGTGTCGTGTCACACATAGCCACGCCCCCCCAGAGTTAGAATCACTCCCTAGGACACACTTAACCCCTACTGCGCCCCCTAGTGGTTAACTCCTTTACTGCCTGTCACATTTACACAGTAATCAATGCACTTTTAAATCGTACTGATCGTTGTATAAATGTGAATGGTCCCAAAAAGTGTCCGATCTGTTCCGCCATAATGTCGCAGTCACTATAAAAATCGCTGATCGCAGCCATTACTAGTAAAAAAAAAAAAAAAAATTATGAATAAAAATGCCATAAAACTATCCCCCATTTTGTAGACGCTATAACTTTTGCGCAAACCAAACGCTTATTGCAATTTTTTTTTTACTAAATATATGTAGAAGAAGAATACGTATCGGGCTAAACTGAGGAAAAAAAAAATGTTATATATATTTTTTGGGGATATTTATTATAGCAAAAAGTAACAAATAGTTTTTTTCAAAATTGACGCTTTTTTTTGTTTATAGCGCAAAATTTTTTTAAAAAACGCAGAGGTGATCAAACACCACCAAAAGAAACTATTTGTGGGGGGGGGGGGGGGGGGGGAGTCAATTTTGTTTGGGAGCCATGTCGCACGACCGCGCAATTGTCAGTTAAAGCGACGCAGTGCCAAATCGCAAAAAAGTGCTCTGGTCTTTGGCCAGCCAAATGGTCCGGGGCTGAAGTGGTTAAAATACCTGGTCATTATGCCATAAAAGATCTGTCAGCTACTGACAGGGTGACAAAAGCTTTGCCCCCCCCACCTCCCAGTTATCTCTTGCGTTGGTCACCTGTGCTTTCAGCGCGGACTATAGGTGACCATGCCAACACATTGCACGTGTCGGTGTCGCTCTTGTCCCCATCGGGAAGCCTGCCTGGATAGATCAGGCAGCTACTGCTGGAGAGCATGCATTTAGCAGTAGAATTCGCAAAAAAAAAAAAAAAAAAATATTATATATATATATATATATATATATATATATATATATATATATATATATATATATATATATATATATATATATATATAAATAAATTAATCGGTAATTTCCAAAAGATCTACTTTAAGGAAATATGGAAAGAAGCTCAGCAGGACACGTAAGCACATATAGACCGGAGCCCTACAGATAAACATTGGAATCTCCACAGCAACCAAATCCTATATAAATAAACCAGTCACTGGGGCCTCTCCAAGCAAAAAAAAAGGTCCCCCTGTGGTTCCTTTACATAGAAACATTGAGCACATTTCTCCAGCATGATCTGCATCTCTAGGCCAACATGACCCGATTCTCCTGGATACTAATCTATAGTCTCGAAAAAGAAATAAAATGTGTATATATATATATATATATATATATACATACACACACACACGTACATACACTCACCAGCTACTTTATTTAGGTACACCTGTTCAATTGCTCGGCAACACCAACTGCTAATCACATGGCGGCAACTCAATGCATTGAAGCATCTAGACGTGGTGAAGGCAACTTGCTGAAGATCACAGCGAGCATCAGAATGGGGGAAGAAAGGGGATTGAAGTGACTTTGAACGTGGCATGGTTGTTGGTGGCAGACGGGCTGGTCTGAGTATTTCTGGGATTTTCACACACAGCCATCTCTCGGGGTTTACAGAGAATTGTGGGAAAATATCCAGTGAGCGGCAGTTGTGTGGAGGAAAATGCCTTGTTGAGGTCAGAGGAGAATGGGCAGACTGGTTCCAGATGATAGAAAGGCAACAGTAACGCAAATAACCACTCGTTACACCCAAGGTATGCAGAATACCATCTCTGAACGCACAACACATCCAACCTTGAAGCAAATGGGCTACAGCAGCAGAAGACCACACCGGGTGCCACTCCTGTCAGCTAAGAACAGGAAACTGAGGCTACAATTGGCACAGGATCACCAAAATTGGACAACAGAAGATTGGAAAAACGTTGCCTGGTCTGATGAGTCTGAATTTCAGCTCCAACATTCAGATGGTGGGGTCAGAATTTGTCGCATGGATCCATCCTGCCTTGTATCACCGGTTCAGGCTGGTGGTGTATTGGTGTGGGGGGGGATATTTTCTTGGCACACTTTGGGCCCCTTAGTACCAATTGATCATGGTTTAATCACCACGGCCTACCTGAGTATTGTTGCTGACCATGTCCATCCCTTTATGACTACAGTGTCCCCATCTTCTGATGGCTCCTTCCAGCAGGATAATGCACCATGTCACAAAGCTCCAATCATCTCACCACTGGACAATGAGGTCCCTGTCCTCCAATGGCCTCCACACTCACCACATCTCATCCAATAGAGCACCTTTGGGATGTGGTGGAATGGGAGATTGGCATCATGGATGTGCAGCCGACAAGTCTGCAGCAACTGTGTGATGTTATCATGTCACTATGGAGCAAAATCTCTGAGGAACGTTTCCAGCACCTCGTTGTATCTATGCCACCAAGAATGAAGGTAACAGTGGGTCCAACCCACTACTAGCGAGGGAGACCTAATAAAGGGGGTCCAACCTGCTACTAGCAAGGTGGACCTAATAAAGGGGGTCCAACCTGCTACTAGCAAGGTGGACCTAATAAAATGGCCGGTGATAGATATAGTGGTTACCATTCATGGTATTTTTAAAGCCAAACTTAACCGTACTTGAATGTCTTCACTGCTGCTTCTCTTCCATTCATTTTTTTTAAATCAAACAGATGCACCAGGTATTTGGGAGCTGGTAGAGATCAGAGGTGCACATGCACAGCAGGCTTTTGCCCCCGTGCATAAGTGTTGCTAACTTTTGTTGATAATACAGCAAATTAAAGTAAAAAATGGCCTGGTCATGAAGGGGGGTAAATCTACTAAAGGTCAAGTGGTTAAAGTACTAAATAAAAGGGTCCAAATATTAAAGTACAGTGGGGGGAAAATAATGATTTGATCCCCTGCAGATTGTGTAAGTTTGCCCCACTTACAAAGAAATGAAGGGTCTATCATTTTTATCATAGGTGTATTTTATATGATAGAGACAGAATATCAACCAAAAATCCAGAAAAAACCACACGATACAAATGTTATAAATGGAGTTGCAGTTCAGTGAGTAAAATAAGTATTTGATCCCCAAGCAAAACAAGACTTCGTAGTTGGTGGAGAAACCCTTGTTGGTGATCACAGAGGTCAGACGTGTCTTGTAGTTGGTGACCAGGTTTGCACACATCTCAGGAGGGATTTTGGTCCTCTTCTTCACAGATTTTCTCTAAATCCTTAAGGTTTCTTGACTATCGCTTGGGAAAGCGAAGTTTCAGCTCCCTCCATACATTTTCTATAGGATTAAGATCTGGAGACTGGCTAGGCCACTCCATGACCTTAATGTGCTTCTTCTTGAGCCACTCCTTTGTTGCCTTGGTGGTATGTTTTGGGTCATTGTCATGCTGGAAGACCCATCCATGACCCATCTTCAGTGTTCTGGCTGAGGGAAGAAGGTTCTCCTCCAAGATTTTACAATATATGGCCCCGTCCATTGGCCCCCTCAATGTGGCAAAGCCTTTAGCAGAGAAACAGCCCCAAATCATCATGTTTCCACCTCCGTGTGTGACTGTAGGGATGGTGTTCTTAGGGTCATAGTCAGCATTTTTTCTTCCTCCAAAGTCGAGTTAATGCCAAAGAGCTCAATTTTGGTCTCCTCTGACCACAGAACTTTCTCCCAATCCTTCTCTGAATCATTTAGATGTTCATTGGCATGACTGTACATGTGCATTCTTGAGGAGGGGGATTCGCCGTATTTGAAGAAAAATGCCGACTATGACCCTAAGAACACCATCCCTACAGTCAAACACGGAGGTGGAAACATGATGCTTTGGGGCTGTTTCTCTGATAAAGGTACAGACCAACTTTCCCGCATTGAGGGTCCAATGGATGGGGCCATGAATTGTAAAATCTTGGATGAGAATCTTCTTCCCTCAGCCAGAACACGGAAGATGGGTTGTGGATGGGTCATCCAGCATGACAATGACCCAAAACATACCGCCAACGCAACAAGAGAGTGGCTCAAGAAGAAGCGCGTTAAGGTCATGGAGTGGCCTAGCCAGCCTCCAGACCTTAATCCTATACAAAATGTATGGAGGGAGCTAAAACTTCGAGTTGCCAAGCGACAGCCAAGAAACCTTAAGGATTTAGAGAAGATCTGTAAAGAAGAGTGAACCAAAATCCCTCCTGAGATGTGTGCAAACCTGATCACCGACTACAAGAAACGTCTGACCTCTGTGCTCGCCAACAAGGGTTTCTCCACCAACTACTAAGTCATGTTTTGCTTGGGGATCAAATACTTAAATTTTACTCACTGAACTCCATTTATAACATTTGTATCGTGTGTTTTTTCTGGATTTTTGGTTGATATTCTGTCTCCATCATATAAAATCCACCTATGATAAAAATGATAGACCCTTCATTTCTTTGTAAGTGGGGCAAACTTATACAATCTGCAGGGGAGCAAATCTGTATTTTTCCACCCACTGTACTTAAGTATTCGGACCCTTTACTTAGTACTTTAACCACTTGTTACCACTTAGTACTTTAACCACTGTGAGATTTAAATTTTTTTTCTTTTTAATAAATTCTTAAACATTTTTAAAATTCTGTTTTCACTTTGTCATTATGGGGTACAGAGTGTAGATGAATAGAGAAGAAAAAATAATTGTAGTATCTGGCTTCAACATAACATTTAAAAAAAAAAAAAGTGAAGGGGGTCTGAAGACTTCAGGAATGCACTGTAAATATACACACATAAATGATTTTTAAAAATGTGTGCAATAAAAGCAAAGGTGCAGAAGAAGAGTTAACCGCATAATCTGAAGAGCTTGACTCAGACTTAGAAGCTCCAATGTTTACCTTCATCACCAGCATTTACCCATTGTGATTTTCTGGTTGGCGGTTAAAAAAACAAAAAAAAAAAAAAAAACAAAACAAAACAAAACAAAAAAAAAAATGTTGCAATAAACCTAACAGACTAATCTAGCAAGTGATCTAAAAGTCCCATAAGAGACCGACTGTATGTCCTTAGTTCCAGATAAGTTCGTATAAATGATGATACTTTTATATACCTTTTAATACAAAACAGATAATACACATAAAATGCAAAATAAGTCATTTTTTCACAACAAATTTATTAGAAGAATAGTGGTTTTGAAAAGTCTAGCATCCAGTGAGAACTACCATACACAACATTACAGCTGGGAATGTATTATTTTTTCTTGCTTTTTCTTTTTTTTTTTTTTTAAATGACATGGTCAAATAATACAATGGAACCATTAAAATCTTTTTTTTTTTTTTTCTTCTTTTTTTTTTTTTTTTTTACACATGCACGACGACAGAATCAGCGCTTTCAACATACAATGCCAAAGAAATTTAATAAAAAGAAACCACGTGGATTTTTTTTTTCTTTGAAAATTTTAAAGTACTTATCACATACAGTAAGACATATCTTAGTCCAGTCAAAATCAGAACTGCATTAAAAAAATAATTATGTAGTGCAATCAAAAAAAAAATAAAAATAAAACAAAATTGTGATCATAAGTGCTCTACTACATAAGACATTGATCATAGCAAGAACAAAACAAAAACAAAAACAAAAAAAAAAAGTTTTAAATCACACGGTACAAAAAAAAAAAAATCTAAATAAATATAAACTACAGTACAAGAGAATATTAAATTATACAATTCTGTCAAACTGTAAACAGTATATTGAAATGAGGTCAATAGGTGTGTAGGGGGTTCCTGTTATAGTAGAAACATTTTTGAACACAAAATTATCCAATTATTACAATTTGAAAACAAAAAATAAAAAACAATAAGGAGTCATATAAATAGCAGTTTGTATTTGTGAACAAAAAGCCAAAATCACAATTATCCTGCATCACATTTAAAAAAAAAAAAAAAAAAGTGTACCTGTTGCCCATTTTTTTTTTTGCACACTTAATGTTCAACCTAACTAATCAAGAGAAAACACCGACCTCAACGATTTTTTTTTTTTTTTTAACACCCAATGCCAAAAAGTAAATTATGCTGTAAAGAGAAGATGTACTTGTCTGGAAACCCAACTGATATTGTTATTTTCCTGGAGCTAACACTAATACTTACTTTAATTTTCCTTTCCTGGCGCCAATCCACAGCAGCATACTACCACACGTAAGGCTGCCAGGTTGGCAGCAAGAAATATAAAAATTATATCAAATACTAACCGTAATTTTTACTGTCCTGGCAACATACGTGCGCCAATATGCTACCAGGAAAGGAAAATTACGGTAAGTATTTGATACAATTTTTTTTTGTTTTCCCCTGACGTCAACTTGGCAGCACACGTGCAGTAGTATCCTGCCAAAAGAGGAAAATTACGATAAGTATTTGATACAATTTTCTTGACATCAACTTGGCAGCACATGTGTAGTAGTAGGATGTCATGTATTGGCACCAGGAAAGGAAAATTTTGGTAAGTATTTAATACAATTTTTAATTTTCCTGGTGTCAACATTGCAGCATACACGTAGTATTGGTGCCAGGAAAGGAACATTTTGGTAAGTATTTGATACGATTTTCGATTTTCCTGACGCCAACTTGGCAGCACGTGTGTAGTAGTGTGCTGCCATGGATTGGTGTCAGGAAAGGAAAATTTCGGTAAGTATTTAATACAATTTTTCATTTTCCTGGTGTCAACATTGCAGCATACACAAAGTAGCATGCTGCCATGGATTGGTGCCAGGAAAGGAACATTTTGGTAAGTATTTGATATGATTTTCTATTTTCCTGACGCTAACTTGGCAGCACATGTGTAGTAGTGTGCTGCCATGGATTGGTGCCAGGAAAGGAAAATTTTGGTAAGTATTTTATACAGTTTTCTAGATTCCTGATGCCAACTTGGCGGCACGTGTGTAGTAGTGTGCTGCCATGGATTAGTGCCAGGAAAGGAACATTTTGGTAAGTATTTTATACAGTTTTCTAGATTCCTGATGCCAACTTGGCGGCACGTATGTAGTAGTGTGCTGCCATGGATTAGTGCCAGGAAAGGAACATTTTGGTAAGTATTTAAAACAATTTTCTATATTCCTGACACCAACTTGGCAGCACGTGTGTAGTAGTGTGCTGCCATGAACAGATGCCAAAAAGAGGGAAAATTAGGGTAAGTATTTCTGATACAATTTTCAGTTTTCCTGATGCCAACTTGGCAGCACACGTGTAGTGGTATGATGTCATGGATTGGCACCACGAAAGGAAAATTTTGGTAAAGTATTTGATAAATTTTTAATTTTCCTGGTGTCAACATGGCAGCATACAATTAGTAATATGCGGCCGTGGATTGGCGCCAAAAGAAGAAAATTACGGTAAGTATTTGATACAATTTTCCGTTTTCCTGACGCCAACTTGGCAGCACACGTGTAGTAGTATGCCGCCGTGTATTGGCACCAGGAAAAGGAAAATTTTGGTAATTATTTGATACAATTTTCGGTTATGCTGCATTATAGCCGATCTTATTCGACCCGAACAAACCTCTGAAAAAAACTTTCAGAGGTTAGTCAAGCAGAACTTTTGCTTTATGCATGTTGTGCGAAAACTTAAAATCAGTGAAGTCTTCTGCTAAACATAGAGGCCACACAACTCTACTGCCTGGCCACCAAAAAAATAGCAGGAAAGAAAATGCAAAAGAACCTCTATCCAGGAGGACTACGAACTTGTGTTTTATCTACGAGGAGATCCAATGACTCTATAGGGTGACCCGGGTAATAAAAACTATGAACACCCAGGTGGAATGGTGACAAAGAACAACAAAGAGCTGAACTCCAGGAATAAGTTATTCTTTGGTTACCAGTTTTGTGCCATGTAATTATAGGATTCTCAAATTGAGCATAGTAGTCCTCGTCACATACAGCAAGTTCTGTCCCGTCCTGGGGGGGCCGCTGAAGTCAGAGCCGCTTCGCTTGGTACCTCCACTCCATTCAAAAAACGGTCATCTTATTTCAGTGGGTGTATGGTGTTCTCTGATTGGATGAGGATAGAATGGTGATGTCATCTCCCCCTATTCTCCACCCCATCCAACTAGACCACGCCTTGTATTCATAATATATATATATATATATATATATACACACACACACACACACACACACACATATATACAAGATATGTTCTGAATGGTGAAAATGCTACTTGGCTTCGCTTCAGTGTACCAGAGGGAGGGTACAAGCGTTTGGCAAGGACTACTTTGCTAAATTTGAGAATCAGCTTTAACCCCCTTCCAGCCCCTTTAAGAGGTTCTAAATGGCAGAAGGTGGGCATTCAGGTCACGTGACCGCTGTGATTGGCAGTCACATGATCGGAAAGCTCCCGATGACATGTATCGGGAACTTTCTGGTACCCATCGGTAACTGCGCCGGGAGCGCTCTCACAGAAATAGGTTTATACGGGGTCGCATATATGTGGCATCTTGGCGTTAAAGCCCAGCCATCAAGCGGGCCTTCACGCGGAGTGGCCACGTATATGCGGCCCTGTTTAAACCACTTACCGTGCTAAGCGCGTGCTCCCAGCGCGGTAACCAATGGTGAAAATTTAAGTTTTCTGGATCCACTGGCTTCAATGCTTTCTAAATCACCAATTCAAAGTGACAAAGTTACCGCAGGGACCCCACCCCCCTGGGGAAGGGTTACCATAGTGCTACTCTGGGAAAGGGTTACCGCAATGACACAGTGCTACTCTGGGGAAGTGTTACCACAATGACACAGTGCTACTCTGGGGAAGGTTTACCATAGTAACACAGTGATACTCTGGGGAAGGGTTACCATAGTGGCACTGTACTACTCTAGGGAAGGGTTACCATAGTAACACAGTGCTAATCTGGGGAAGTGTTACCACAATGACAGTGCTACTCTGGGGAAGTGTTACCATAGTGACACTGTACTACTCTGGGGAAGGGTTACCATAGTAACACTGTACTACTCTGGGGAAGGGTTACCATAGTAACACTGTACTACTCTGGGGAAGGGTTACCATAGTAACACTGTACTACTCTGGGGAAGGGTTACCATAGTAACACTGTACTACTCTGGGGAAGGGTTACCATAGTAACACTGTACTACTCTGGGGAAGGGTTACCATAGTAACACTGTACTACTCTGGGGAAGGGTTACCATAGTAACACTGTACTACTCTGGGGAAGGGTTACCATAGTAACACTGTACTACTCTGGGGAAGGGTTACCATAGTAACACTGTACTACTCTGGGGAAGGGTTACCATAGTAACACTGTACTACTCTGGGGAAGGGTTACCATAGTAACACTGTACTACTCTGGGGAAGGGTTACCATAGTGACACTGTACTACTCTGGGGAAGGGTTACCATAGTAACACTGTACTACTCTGGGGAAGTGTTACCATATTAACACTATTACTCTGGGGAAGTGTTACCATAGTGACACTGTATTACTCTGGGGAAGTGTTACCATATTAACACAGTGCTTCTCTGGGGAAGTGTTACCATAGTGACACTGTATTACTCTGGGGAAGTGTTACCATAGTGACACTGTACTACTCTGGGGAAGTGATTAGCAGGTAACAGATCGAGTCACAGCACGCAGGTGGCACACCACTGGGAGAACGTCCTATGATGTGCTCCAGCTCGGCCGTCATTTGACCATAGGCCAGGCCAGGAGGCAGTTAACACAGTTCTCTTCACATTTGAGTATAAACACATAGACTTCAGCACTTGGGTCTCACGGCGATGTCACTTTTCCCTGTGATTGGCCAGGCTGTATTTTGTCTCACTCTAATAACTGCTATCACGGTGCATGGGCAACAGGTACAACAAGAGGACAATGCAGTTTACAGGGCTGGATGCAAAATTTTACAAATTGCGCCAAATGAAAATTAACGCACATCCAATTTCCCAAGTTTTTTTTTTTTTTTTTTTCCCCAACCAAAGTTAATATTAGTTTCTTTATTTAAAACAGGAACCCCCCCATGCGATCTGGTCAGTAGTAACCGAGTATACAGAATGCCACTCGAAGTTTCTGAGGCACTGTGTGCTGAAGAGTAAAATATGCAGCTTTGTTTTTTTTTTGTTTTTATAAACCGTTTGGCTGAGTTATACCTGGATACCTGAAGTGAATTTTTTTTTTTAAACTTGACATTCATCAAGGATGTGCTACAAGCACTTCAAAAAAATAAAAAACAGAAAACGAAAACAAAAAAATAAAATTAAAAAAATACAAGTCACTGCTAAGTTTAAGAATAGAGTACAAGTACCTGAATTAAGTGAGTAGTGAGTACAGTGTCCCTGAGGGTTTTTAAGCAGTGTGTACATATGTTGAAATTCTTAAGTTTTTAACATCTCAGACTTGAAAGCAACAGCAAAAAAAAAAAAAAAAAAAAAAGTGATCCCAGACAACCCATTAAGCAGAGGTTACAATTTATGCAAAAGAAAAAAAACGAATTTTGTACAATTGTTTTTTTTTTCTTCCTAGCAGCTGTAAACTGCTGTACAAATATATCCCCCACTGATCATCCTGATGCATGGGAGTCTGATAAAACCTTTTGTTAAAAATAAAACCGGGACAAACCGTCCCCCCCCCCCCTCGTAGAAACATTAAATCCTAAAAGTGTTATCAGTTGTACAATCGACCCTGAAAAAGTGTTATCAGTTGCACGATCAAGCGGGCTAGAGAGGTTTCCTACCACATGCTAAGCTCTATGCTGGTAGATCGGTGATATTAGTGGTCTCTATTTCACAACTTCGCCAAAATGTCAACAATCCAGGACTTGATTGTTTTTAAACAGCCCCCCCACCCCCATTATGAGCATCAAAAGCAAATTTAAAAAAAGTTACAAAAAAGAGCAACAATTTAACACAAGAGGGAATATATGAACTGTCAGTTTGAAGGGTTTGAGGGTAGTGTTTAGCCCACCAACGTGAGAATTGGGCCCCGTTCACACTTCTGTCGTGCGCCTTTCATGTGACATTAGAGTCCATGGGAATTTAGTCGCATCAAAGTAGGCGGCCGAATCTCGATCAGTCGATGATCGGCCTTAGATTTTCCTCAACTTCGATCAAAAATTCAGCCACTTCCTTTAACCAGATCAAAGTTAAGGAAACAAAAATCGAAGGCCAGCCTCAGACCAGATCAAAGTTAAGGAAAATCTAAGGCTGGCCATAGACAGATCGAAATTCATTCGGTTCCTTTAACCAGATCAAAGTTAAGGAAAATCTAAGGTCGGTTTTAGATGGATGGAAATTCAGCTGCTTCCTTTTACCAGATCAAAGTTAAGGAAAATCTAAGGCCGGGCATAGACTGATTGCAATTCATTCGCTTCCTTTTACCAGGATCAAAGTGAAGGAAAATCTAAGGCCAGCCAAAGACTGATTGAAATTCGCCCGGTTCCTTTAACCAGATCAAAGTTAAGAAAAATCTAAGGCCGGGCATAGACTGATCAAAATTCATCTGGTTCCTTTTAACAGATCGGACTATGGCCGGCCTTTGATTTTCCTGAACTTTGACCTGTGAAAAGGAAGTGGCCAAATTTCTATGGCGAGCCCTAAATTTTTCTTAACTTTGATCAAAATTCGGCCGCTTCTTTTTAACAAATTAAAGTTAAGGAAAATCTAAGGCCGGCCATAGACTGAATTTCGATCCGTCTATGGCTGACCATAGAATTCTCCTTAACTTTGATTTGGTAAAAAGAACCGGACAATTTTCGATCTAAGGCCAGCCTTAGACTGATTGAAATTCATCTGGTTCCTTTTAACAGATCGGACTATGGCTGGCCTTGGATTTTTCCCTCAACCTTGACCTGTGAAAAGGAAGTGGCTGAACTTTGATCCATCTTTGACCAGCCTTACATTTTCCTCAACTTTTATCCAAATTCGACCGGTTCCTTTTAACTGATCGGACTATGGCCGGCCTTAGATTTTCCTCAACTTTGACCTGTGAAAAGGAAGTGGCTGAATTTTGATCCATCTTTGACCAGCCTTACATTTTCCTCAACTTTGATCCAAATTCGACCGGTTCCTTTTAACAGATCAAAGTTAAGGAAAATCTAAGGCCGGCCATGGACAGATCAAAATTTGTCCAGTTCCTTTTACCAGATGAAAATTAAGGAAAATCTAAGACCAGCCATTGACTGATCGAAATGCAGCCACTTCCTTTCAACAGATCAGTCTATGGCCGGCCTTAGATTTTACTTAACTTTGATCTATTAAAAATGACCAAAAACACTATGGTGAACCTTCCCAAACAATTTAGATCTAATGAGAGGGATCATTGCAGACCACAGTTCTTGGGAAAATTCCCTGGGATGTTCTGAATGAAACCTGAAGGCAAATCTGTTGTGTGGCCATTTTTTTTTTTGAATGAGCACCAAAGTTTTGCTTTGGAAGAAATATGAGGAAAATTAAAATTCCATTTAATGAAAAGGCTCAATAAAAAGTCAAGCGAATGTTGACATGCTCTTTCCCTCTATAAATTTATTTAACTACCTGGCTTTAAAGATTGTCCAACCTTGGGATAAAACTAGTGCCCCTTGTCCTTCAAAGCCCTTCGATATCAAATCAAAAAATGGGTTCGCCCATAAAAGTCAACCAAGCAACTCCATTTTTCCCAACAGACCCGATCATTTGTCACCTGGAACAACACCTCTACGCAACGGGCTTTCTATGGCTATAAACCTTTTTGCAACGGGACAATTTCTTGATAAGAAATCACGTACTACTATACACATCCTGCATAGGCTTCTTTGGTAGCTAATTAGCAATCACAACATCCATTGTGATGTTCCTCACCGGGGAAAAAAAAGGGGGGGGGGTAAAATAAAGATCAGCATGGCCCACAACTGGTGCCTTCTGCCACCATAACCTATTACAGTACACTTCTAAATATCAATGACCAATCATCTTTTAGGTTTTGAAACCTAAGCTTTTTAGTGTCGTAAAATCTCAAAAGGGTACTTTGTAGCATAACAATTAGCCTACAGCATTCCAAAGTGTTACTGAAGGTCATAGTTATGGGTTACATACAAATAGTAATTAGTGTTGAAAGTGCCGGTAAACCTCCCTCCCCGACCAAGAAAAAATTGCCAAGTGCTCTTCAAAGAAAATTTTAAAAAATAAAATCACCTCTAATATCCCAACCTACAAAACAAAAACAAGTGCCAATGAAACCAGACATCAGGCTTGATTAGTCTTTTTCCTCCCTGTGCACGAGTTTAAAAAAAAAAAAAGGGGGGGGGGGGATTTACCACTTAACTACAGTTGAAACCGGTAGCACACTAGAGCTGCAATCTAGATTTTTATTTTTTTTATTTTTTTTTTTGGCAAACTGTAAGCAAATCTAGCACTGGTCCACTGCTAGAAAAATCTGCAGCCAAAACAAAAAAAAAAAAAAAAAAAGACGCAACAATAAAAATTTTTTAAAGTGAGATATAAACTAGCTAAAAAAAAAAAACCTAAAGAGGATGAGCTGATGCGTCAATACTTACATGCTAGACAATTCAGTGACACAGCAATACATTCCCTCGCCTGCATATGGCTCTGTCATAAAAACGGCTTTTTTTTTTTTTATTGAAATTGCACTGCTCTCCCTTAAGAGGAAATTTTTTAACTTTTTTTTTTATTTAAAACAACTCCTTTTACTTGTTCTCTCAAACTAAACCTAACCTACGAGTTTAAAAATAAAGTCAACTTTGAGGTATGGATTTTTTTTTTTTCATCTGTACATAAAAATAATTCAATTTAGTGATCTTTAAAATTAAAAAAAAAAAAAAAAAAAAAAAAGTGACACAGGACAAAAGAAAATATTTACAGCAGAGTTGTTAAGCATTAAAACGGTTTTCTTACCAAAAAAAAAAAAAAAAATAGCCCATGTATTCCTGTCACATGACATTGAAAAGTATACGTTCACAAAAGGCATAGTATGCATTTTTTTCAAAAAATGTGTACATACAGTTCACAGATAGGATGGCAGACCTGATCTGCAATAATTATGCTTAAAAGATATGCAGCTCAAAATACACACCAACAGCGGAGCATGGACAACTGTGTACTTGAAAAGAGGTATTTTCTTGCTTCACAATTTTTTTTTTTATATTTTTTTTTTTTTTTTTAACAGTAAGTCGGACTGATAATTCAGACCATTTCTGAAAACTTTTCTTTTTTTTTATATTACTTAAAAAGCAGACTGAAAGGTAGATTGTGTTGTAGTGAGGAAAAAAGAAAAAAAAAAAAAAAAAGCTATAATCAAAGCAGGTCTACTATGGCTCAGAATTAAAAAAATAATTTAAACCCTTTCCATAGTGAAGTTACATTGCATATTTCAGTCACACTGAATAGACCAGTGTTAAAAAAAAAAAAAAAAAATTAAAAGACGCCATCTTTAGTAACTGGATAACTTAATTTACAATCCACCAGTAAAAATGTCTCACTGATGTCAAGTGACCATTTTTGTCCATTTTGTTGGAGGGGAGTGTTCCACCGTTTTAAAAAAAAATACATAAATTAAAAAAAATAATAATATAAAAAAAAAAAAAAAAAAACCACTAATTCCTAATGCAGAAAGCATAACCACTTGATCTCCAAAAACTTAAAAACAAAAAATTGGAACAAAATCAAGTCTAAAAGTTCCACCAAATAGAACTCCCAAAACAACCTACAGGGCAATGTTGGGGGGAGGCGGGAGGGGTCATCAAGGGTATGCGAGACAATAAAAGCAGTAGGAAAGTTTAAAAATTATATTAGGAGGTTAAAAGGTGCACCTGAATCTTAAGACTGAAAATTTACAAAGTCTACAAGATAAAATATAATTTTTTTTTTTTGAAATAAGCAGCTCTCTCTCTCTCTCTTTTTTAAAAAGTTTATGAAATATTTTAAGGGACCACTATCTACTGTGTCAATCATGCCTCACAAACAGCAATGGCTATTTTGTATTGCAATTAGCAATGGAAATTAGTGCTTCTAAAAAACAAAAAAAAAATATTTCTTTACCTATGCGTCTGCAATGCAAAACAAGTGCCCTATGTTTTAATTAATTTTTTTAAATATGCTCATTTAAAACATTACGTCTGCAAAGTAAGATTTTTTTTTTTTCCCTGAAAAAAGTAACATTTCAGATCTTTGTGGAATGTTCACACATTTTTGTTTTTAGACAACACACAATACAATCGTCATGTCTCAAGGGGTTTTTTTGTTTGTTTTTCAAACTGAGATAAAAGGTCTGTTTGGTTTAAAAGGGGATTGGGGGGGATTGGGGGGGGGGGGAGGGGGGGGTAAGTAAGAAAAAGACACGTTCTATTTACATGTTCTAAGCCAAAAATCCAAGTACTACACGTGTTATCACTTCCTTTAAAAAGCAGCATTAAAGTGCAGGCACACATTTTTGACATTTGCTCGATTGTCATTAGCTGAGCCAGGAGAGGGAATCTACAACCAGGAATATGTACAGAAGGGCAACTCACTTCAAAAAGAGAAACATTTATAAAATTATTATTAGTAAGGATTTATATAGCGCCAACATTTTTTTTTTAAAGCCAGAGGTTGGAAATCCACATTTAATTAAATGTATTTGTTTAACTGAGGGGTTGGAAATCCAAATTTATCTGGAGGTTTTTAGACTCACTTCAACATAAGGATCATTAGGGACACCCTCCGACGACTCTTTGCACACCTGTGATGGAGTGCACATTAGAGAACAATAAATTGATAAAAGGCAAAAGGGAGACCCCATTCAGTGGAGCATAAAACCCTCTGTAAATTAAAAAAAATTAAATGTATTTCTACTTTTGCAGTCAAATGTAAGAAAACCTCAAATGTGTGTCAATCATTCCTATTCATACAGCATGCCTAAAAATGTAAATATATATTATATAAATAAAAAATAACTATTATTAATACAAATATAATATTTGAAATAAGAATACAAATTATATATATATGAAAAAAAAAACAAAATATATATAATATTAGTTAATTATATATATATATATATATATATATATATATATATATATATATATATATATATATATATATATATTGTATTAATAACTATATATATTTATATTGTATTAATAACTATATATATTTATATTGTATTAATAAAAAAAATATATAGTTATTAATAAAAAATTATATATATAATTTTTTTTATTAATAACTATATATATATTTTTAAAACTAATATATTTATTAATAACTATATTTTTATTAATAACTATATTTTTATTAAAAACTATACAAAATAAATATATATATATATATATATATATTTTATTAAAAACTATTATATATATTTATTTAATATTAGTTATTAATTATATATATATATATATATATATATATATATATATATATATTTTTTTTATTATAAATAAAAATGTTGTGCTCATAAGTTTACATACCCTGGCAGAATTTATGATTTCTTGGCCATTTTTCAGAGAATATGAATGATAACACAACTTTTCTTTCACTCATATTTAGTGTTTGGCTGAAGCCATTTATTATCAATCAACTGTGTTTACTCTTTTTAAATTATAATGACAACAGAAACTACCCAAATGTCCCTGATCAAAAGTTTACATACCGTGGTGATTTTGGCCTGATAACATGCACACAAGTTGACACAAAGGGGTTTGAATGGCTATTAAAAAGGTAACCATCCTCACCTGTGATCTGTTTGTTTGTAATTAGTGTGTGTATAAAAGGTCAATGAGTTTCTGGACTCCTGTCAGACCCTTGCATCTTTCATCCAGTGCTACACTGACGTTTCTGGATTCTGAGTCATGGGGAAAGCAAAAAGAATTGTCAAAGGATCTGCGGGAAAAGGTAGGGACTGTATAAAACAGGAAATGGTATATAAAAAGATATCCAAGGAATTGAGAATGTCAATCAGCAGTGTTCAAACTCTAATCAAGAAGTGGAAAATGAGGGGTTCTGTTGAAACCAAACCACGATCAGGTAGACCAACTAAAATTTCAGCCACAACTGCCGGGAAAATTGTTCCGGATGCAAAGAAAAACCCACAAATAACTTCAGGTGAAATACAGAACTCTCTGAAAACATGTGGTGTGGCTGTTTCAAGATGCACAATAAAGAGGCACTTGAAGAAAGATGGGCTGCATGGTCGAGTCATCAGAAGAAAGCCATTACTACACAAATACCACAAAGTATCCCCGCTTACAATACGCCAAACAGCACAGAGACAAACCTCAAACCTTCTGCCACAAAGTCATTTGGAGTGATGAGACCAAAAATTGAGCTTTTTGGCCACAACCATAAACACTACATTTGGAGAGGAGTCAACAAGGCCTTCTGATGAAAGGTCCACCATCCCTACTGTGAAACACGGAGGTGGATCGCTGATGTTCTGGGGATGTGTGAGCTACAAAGGCAGAGGGAATTTGGTCAAAATTGTTGGCAAGATGAATGCAGTATGTTCTCAAAAAATACTGGAGGAACATTTGCATTCATCAGCCAGGAAGCTGCGCATGGGACGTAGTTGGACATTCCAACATGACAATGATCCCAAACACAAGGCCAAGTCCACCTGTCATTGGCTACAGCAGAATAAAGTGAAGGTTCTGGAGTGGCCATCTTAGTCTCCTAACCTCAATATCATTGAGCCACTCTGGGGAGATCTCAAAAGGGCCGTTCATGCAGGACAGTCCAAGAATTTACAGGAACTGGAGGACTTTTTACCAAGAGGAACCATCTGAGAAGATAAAGAGCCTCATCCACAAATACCACAAAAGACTTCAAGCTGTCATTGATGTTTAAAAGGGGGCAATACACGGTATTAAAAACTGGGGTATGTAAACTTTTGATCAGGGTCATTTGGGTAGTTTCTGTTGTGATGATTTAAAAACAGTAAACACAGTTGATTGATAATAAATGGCTTCAGCCAAACACTAACCATGAGTGAAAGAAAAGTTTTCGTGTTATTTATATTCTCTGAAAAATGGAGAAGAAATCATAAATTCTGCCAGGGTATGAAAACTTATTAGCACAACTGTATAATATATATAATAATTAATAATAATAAATTTGTATTAATAATAGCATTATTTATATACATACATTTTTGTTGTTGTTGTTGTTTTTTTAATAGGTCTTACCTTTTAGGTGATTTTCAGGAAAAATGTCATGGCTGACTTCAATGTCAGAGTGAGTCTGTCCCAAGTCTGTCCTCATAAACATACAATGTAAGAAGCCCAGACACCTCTAACCCTTAGTTAGGATAGACCGTGTTCAAATTTGATTTAAAACTAATAATATCTACCTGCACAGTAGAGACTGGGTTATTTATGACAAACACAGTTGCCCATAAACAAAGAGAACTACCTAGGATTTTCTCATTCTGGAGGGTACAGAATGGAGCATCTAAAGAAAAAAGGTAAGCTGCAATTTTTATATATTTTTTTAGTTGTGATATGTGAATTGGGGACACAATTTGGCTGCAAAAATGGAAAATACACTTATTTGGAGGATTCCTAATGATCCTTCTTTCAAAGTAAACCTTTTGGACCCTCCATTATTTGTGCACAATCTAATGTAAAGTCCATCTCCAGGAATTAGACAAAATCTACCCCTTGCCCCGGGGGATTCATACGCTGAAGGGGTAAAATGTTCATTCTGCCTACAGCAATGGTCTCCAAACTGCAGCCCGGGGGGGGGGCTCTGGATTTGGCCCTTTACTAGCCTTTATCTTGCCCTTGGGCCACTATTCCACCAACTGACACCAATGATGGGGCACCATTCCTCCCCATAAAACCAATGATAGGGCACTATTCCTCCCACTGACACCAATGATGGGGCACTACTTCAAAGTAGTTCCTGCACTACTTTGGTCCCACTTTGATGCGACTTGAGGTCCAAAGACCTAAAGAATACACAGGCACTGCTTCAAGTCGCTGCAAAAAAATTGCGGTAAAATCGTACGACTTTGGGGTTGCAATAGTGGAAACCGAGCCTAAAGCCAATGATGGGGCACCATTTCTCCCATTCAAGCCAATGATGGGGCACTATTCCTCCCATTAAAGCCAATGATGGGGCACCATTTCTCCCATTAAAGCCAACGATGGGGCACAATTTCTCCTATTAAAGCCAATGGATGGGGCACTTTCTTACTTCCACTGGCCACAGTCGGGCCCCTCTAAAGCCTGAAGGACCATTAGCCCTATTAGAAGGTTTGGAGACCCCAGTTCAAGAGCAAGATGAGAAGGCTGTAACACTTAAAGCTACAGTGACAGAATGTGATTGGTTCAGCTGGAGCCCAAACTGATGGGGGGGGGGGGGGGGGGTGATAATTAGCTCCAGCTCTCTCTTCCTCTCCCTCCAGGTGGGCCCTTGGTGTACAATGCAGGACCTATTGACCCTGCATTGTACATGAAGGAAGCAGGAGTGTGACTGTGGCCATGAGCACCTTAGAGAGGAGGAGGACTGGTCACACCACTGGAGGAACCTGCGGTGAGAGAAGAATAAAGTGCATATCACTCTTTATTCCTACATCACAAGACTGAACAAGCAGTTAACTCCTGTAGCACCGGAAGCCCCAACTGCTAGAGGGTGGATTTTCTCTAACTCCTGGAATTGAGCTTTAAAGTTAAAAAGCCTATCAGAGCCTGTGATGATCAGTCAATGATCCCGTTTCCCAGGCTACGCGCACATATTCTGAACAAGCAGCAAAAAGCGCTTTCAAACAATTCACCTCTGTAGCTACAGGCATCGTGGAGAAATTCATCTTCAAAGTTCACAATGGAGGCACTGAAATCAAATCTTTTTTTTTTTTTTTTCCCTCAATTACAACAGTCTCTTGGGCAGCCAGCCATCCCTCTAATGTAAACACACAGCGGGTGTTTCTAAACGGAGTCTTTAGGGTTTTTATTGTGATCTTTGAAAATGAATTACTCCGCAGTAGAAGCAGCTAGAGAGGTTAGTGATGGCGTATTTAAAAGCTCTTTGGAGGTTTCTTCGGAATATACAAATATTTTATTGTTAATAGCCCAGGTAAAAGGGGCACTTTCCACGGTTTTGAGTGAAAAAGCTCTAAAGTACCCCAGTGCTGCAGAATATCAGGGGTCAAATTTACCTTTGTAAATTATGATCTCCCAAATCAGGACACCGGTGTTAGTAGGCTTTGGTACAAGAAGATTTTACCAAAAGTATTGGGACGCCTGCCTTTACACGCACATGAACTTTAATGACATCCCAGTCTTAGTCCGTAGGGTTCAATATTTAGTTGGCTCCGCCCTTTGCAGCTATAACAGCTTCAACTCTTCTGGGAAGGCCGTCCACAAGGTTTAGGAGGGTGTCTATGGGAATGTTTGATCATTCTTCCAGAAGAGCATTTGTGAGGTCAGGCACTGATGTTCCCCATGACTAAGCTCCAGGGGGCGGACAAGAACTCATTGGGGGCGTGGCCTGGTGGAAGCCCAGGCTGAGGTTGTCTCTCTTACCACCATACAACTCCGTGGATGTGCGGCACTAGGGACACTCTCTTCCGTTCTTTCAGGGATTACAAGAGCTGGGACGAGCTCCATCCCCTCGCTGGTGCTCCCACAGCAGTGGATACAGAACTATCCACATCACCCCCACATTGTACCACCTGAGCGGAACACTATCCAACCACGGATCCCACTGATGTTGGACGGGAAGGTCTGCCTCGCAGTCTCCTCTCTAATTAATCCAAAAGGTGTTCCATTGGGTTAAGTCAGTCAAGTTCCTTCACTCCAAACTTTCTGAATAACACTATCTTGCCAAAAGTATTGGGCCACCCCTCCAAATCATTTGGTGGAGGGGGGATTATGGTGTGGGGGTTGTTTTTTCAGAGGTTGGGCTTGGCCCCTTAGTTCCAGTGAAGGGAACTCTTAAAGCGTCAGCATACCAAGACATTTTGGACAATTTCATGCTCCCAACTTTGTGGGAACAGTTTGGGGACGGCCCCTTCCTGTTCCAACATGACTGCAGACCAGTGCATAAAGCAAGGTCCATAAAGACATAGATGAGCGAGTTTGGAGTGGAGAAACTTGACTGGCCTGCACAGAGTCCTGACCTCAACCCGATAGAACATCTTTGGGATGAATTAGAGCAGAGACTGTGAGCCAGGCCTTCTCAGCCAACATCAGTGCCTGACCTCACAAATGCTCTTCTGGAAGAATGGTCAAACATTCCCATAGACACCCTCCTAAACCTTGTGGATGGCCTTCCCAGAAGAGTTGAAGCTGTTATAGCTGCAAAGGGTGGGCCAACTCAATATTGAGCCCTACGGACTAAGACCTGGGATGCCATTAAAAGTTCATGTTAAAGGCAGGCGTCCCAATACTTTTACTTTTGGTGAATATATATATATTATATACACACACACACACACATATATATATATATATATATATATATATATATACATACACACACAGTATCTCACAAAAGTAAGTACACCCCTCACATTTTTGTAAATCTTTTCTTGTATCTTTTCATGTGACAACACTGAAGAAATGACACTTGTCTACAATGTAAAGTAGTGAGTGTACAGCTTGTATAACAGTGTAAATTTGCTGTCCCCTCAAAATAACTCAACACACAGCCATTCATGTCTAAACCGCTGGCAACAAAAGTGAGTACACCCCTAAGTGAAAATGTCCAAATTGGACCCAATTAGCCATTTTCCCTCCCCGGTGTCATGTGACTCGTTAGTGTTACAAGGTCTCAGGTGTGAATGGAGAGCAGGTGTGTTAAATTTGGTGTTATCGCTCTCACTCTCTCATACTGGTCACTGGAAGTTCAACATGGCACCTCATGGCAAAGAACTCTCTGAGGATCTGAAAAAAAGAATTGTTGCTCTACATAAAGATGGCCTAGGCTATAAGAAGATTGCCAAGACCCTGAAACTGAGCTGCAGCACGGTGGCCAAGACTATACAGCGTTATAACAGGACAGGTTCCACTCAGAACAGGCCTCGCCATGGTCCACCAAAGAAGTTGAGGTCACGTGCTCAGCGTCATATCCAGAGGTTGTCTTTGGGAAATAGACGTATGAGTGCTGCCAGCATTGCTGCAGAGGTTGTAGGGGTGGGGGGTCAGCCTGTCAGTGCTCAGACCATACGCCGCACACTGCATCAAATTGGTCTGCATGGCTGTTGTCCCAGAAGGAAGCCTCTTCTAAAGATGATGCACAAGAAAGACCACAAACAGGTTGCTGAAGACAAGCAGACTAAGGACATGGATTACTGGAACCATGTCCTGTGGTCTGATGAGACCAAGATAAACTTATTTGGTTCAGATGGTGACAAGCGAGTGTGGGAGCAACCAGGTGAGGAGGACAAAGACAAGTGTGTCTTGTCTACAGTCAAGCATGGTGGTGGGAGTGTCATGGTCTGGGGCTGCATAAGTGCTGCCGGCACTGGGGGGCTACAGATCATTGAGGGAACCATGAATGCCAACATGTACTGTGACATACTGAAGCAGAGCATGATCCCCTCCCTTCAGAGACTGGGCCGCAGGGCAGTATTCCAACATGATAACCACCCCAAACACACCTCCAAGATGACCACTGCCTTGCTAAAGAAGGTGATGGACTGGCCAGGCATGTCTCCAGACCTAAACCCTATTGATCATCTGTGGGACATCCTCAAATGGAAGGTGGAGGAGCGCAAGGTCTCTAACATCCACCAGCTCTGTGATGTCATCATGGAGGAGGGGAAGAGGACTCCAGTGACAACCTGTGAAGCTCTGGTGACCTCCATGCCCAAGAGGGTTAAGGCAGTGCTGGAAAATAATGGTGGCCACACAAAATATTGACACTTTGGGCCCAATTTGGAGATTTTCACTTAGGGGTGTACTGACTTTTGTTGCCAGCGGTTTAGACATTAATGGCTGTGTGTTGAGTTATTTTGAGGGGACAGCAAATTTACACTGTTATACAAGCTGTACACTCACTACTTTACATTGTAGCAAAGTGTCATTTCTTCAGTGTTGTCACATGAAAAGATTTACTTACTTTTGTCAGATACTGTGTATATATATATATATATATATATATATATATATATATATATATATACCGTATATACTCGATTATAAGTCGTTCCGAGTATAAGTCGAGGCCCTAATTTACCACAAAAAAATGGGAAAAACTTATTGACCCGAGTATAAGACGAGGGTGAGAAATGCACAGCTACTGTAAGTGGAAAAGAGGGTCAACAATGCCCATTTGCAGCCTCACTGTGCCCATTTGCATGCCTCACTGTGCCCATTTGCAGCCATAGGTCCCCCGAACTTCACACTTGGTAGTTAAGGGTTCCTAGATGCCCCCTAGCTGCAGCCAAAATTTGGGGTCTCTGAACCCAAAGTGTCCCGAAATGACATTGCTACAGATGGACACAGTTGACCGACTTTGGGGTCCCGTATCTCGGGGCCACTTAGTGCTAGGAACCCCGAATTTGGTGTGCAAACCCAGTGGAACTAGTACAATAAAATATCCAAAGCTGGGATTTCTAGAACCAAGTGGCCCCGAGATACAGGACCCCAAAAATCGGTTCAGAAAATGTCAAGCACTTTTCTGCAGCAGAGAATGACATTTTCCGAACCGATTTTGGGGCCCCATATCTCGGGGCCACTTGGTGCTAGGAACTCCAGCTTTGGATATGTTATGGTACCAGGTCCACTGGGTTTGCACACCAAATTTGGGGTTCCTAGCACTAAGTGACCCTGAGATGCAGGGCTCCAAAGTCGGTTCAGAAAATGTCAAGCACTTTTCTGCAGCAGAGAATGACATTTTCCAAACCGATTTTGGGGCCCCATATCTCGGGGCCACTTGGTGCTAGGAACTCCAGCTTTGGATATGTTATGGTACCAGGTCCACTGGGTTTGCACACCAAATTTGGGGTACCTAGCATCAAGTGACCCTGAGATACGGGGCCCCAAATTCGGTTCGGAAAATGAAATTTTTTGCTGCAGAAAAGTGCTTGACTCGAGTATAAGTCGAAGGGGGCACTTTCAGCACAAAAAAAGGTGCTGAAAATTTCGACTTATACTCGAGTATATACGGTATAATATTTTTATATATTTTTTATTTATTTATTACACCATTTGCCTTATATGGAATTTGGGACTGCACTTCAGGACGGTCGTCAGTTTCATTAACTAAAATTTAAATTGAGGACGTTTGCCCGTGGTGGTGTGCCTGGTCACACTAGCTATTAAAAATCTGAAAACAAACATTAATGCATACCATGCCATCAATATATCTGCAAAGAAAGAAATAAAAAAAATAATAAAAAGAAACCAAACTACCTACCTATACCAAGTCTGCCAGCTTTGATAGCTGCTGGCGGGATTTTTATTTTATAGTGGGACTTTTGTCAGAAAATTAAGTCCTTAGAGGACTTTAGGCCGGCCCCCCCTTTTACAGGTATAGATATGTAAAACATTAAAAAATATACATACAAGTGCCTATACTGTTTAAAATTCAGTATTATGTAATTATCCCGCTTCTTCTAATGACTTTAACCCTTTTGTAAAGAGTTTTCTGTCAGTTGCAATAAAAAGTTTTACTTTTTTTGTACTCTTTTGAAATATTCAATAAACATTATTGGAAATAAAATCCAGTAATACACCACCTCCTCCTGCTCCGCACATGCTCAGTTGCTCTCTTACTTTTAGGCACTGTGACGGATTTGTAGAGGCCGATCTGCTGACAGCTTAAAGATATACTGTTGCTCGGGGGGGGGGGCTCTTGGGCTTCAGCAAAATGGCGGCCTCCAGCAAGAAGAGACAGGAGAAATTGCTGGAGGCAATTTTACAGCACACAATAATTTTGGTAGCATAATTATTAATGTGGCATGCGTGTTCCTTTGCCAAAGAACATTTTTTTTTATGGGTAAAAGTTCCACTTTAATTAATTATAATTATTAATGTTTGACGAATAATTTTATTAAAATAATTAAAATTGACAATTGTAGCGATTACCCACAATTTGCCATCTAGTGGAATTAATTTGTTAGATTTTGGACACAATGTAAAAAAATTAAATAAAATTAAAAAAAAAAAAAAAAAGAAAAAAAAATGTGGTGTGAGCTTTATAATTTAAAACAAACTACATTTAAATAAATAATTAAATTATAACGAAGAATTCCTGCATTAAAATTTGTGGTCAAGCGGTAAACCAGGTTCACATAAACAGGTTGGGCCTAAATGACACTTTGTAAAAATAAATAGAAATAATAATTTTTTTTTTTTTTAAGCAGGTATGCATTACTAGATACGGTACACAGTTTGTTTTTGTACTCGTGTACG